>CM062810.1:427034270-427528070 GCA_031772625.1 Pinus tabuliformis | reverse complement strand
GGGATGAATCAATACAGATTGCATGCAAAGGACGAAATGCACTCATCACACTAGCGCTTCAATTTATAAGCTTAGAAAGGTTGAAAACTCATTCAATAACCATAATGATGGAATAGAACCATAGAGATTGGAACAACCTCACTAGCCTTTATAGAGCCATAATTGTGGGGTTCACTGTAGAATGTAGTACAGACAGATAAGATGAGATGCATGTATAGATTCCAGAAGAAAGAATAGATTCTAGTAAAGAAAGAAAATAATAGACTCATAGATAAAGAGGAAAGGTTTCTCTCTAATCTCCGACCGAAGGGAGGCACCATATAGAGCACAAGGTTTGAATTAGAAGGTTTGGAATTGGAAGGGAGGGGATGGTACTAAGTACCAGGTACTATATGGTACTATATATTTCACTCTATATGCATTATATGCATTCTAATCTAATCTTTATTTGGAATGGTACCAAGTAAGTGCCAGTACAGACAAGAAAGAACTGGAAGGGGAGAAATAAAACAATCTAATAACAAAGTAAACGCTGGTAATACTACTTCAAGCAAGTAGGAGAATGATCTAAATGGTCCCAACCCCCATTGCAAGACAAAGAAGAAATGGTCAAAGGTTAAATGCTTGGTTTGAGTGCCCTAGCTCAAAGGAGCAGACATGGCAATAATGTATGATCCTAAGGAAGAATGATAGTCAACCTTGAGAAACACTCCACACAAATTGAGGATTTCATTTGCTATATTTGGACATTCTTTAGGAGCACTATAAGGAGAGGATGACATGTGTTATACGCACCCTATTGACAAAGTAAACAATCTTGGTTAAAGGAATTACTCCTCATAAAGCTAAGATTGGAGCAAGAAGAAAGGAACAATCTCAATATTTTGATATGGGAGACAATTAAGAAGGTAGTGAATTGGAAACCAAACTTATTAATCTAAAGACTCAAATGATTCACATGTCTCTAAACATGTTGCAGTAGACCATAAGGATGGAAAGGTCAAACAATAACATAACCTCATGGATGAAGTTTGAGTTCTAAAGAAGAAGAATCTGAATGAGAAGATAAGCAAAAGTGGGAAATGGGGAACACTATGAAAGTCCAAACACCCATCAGAGAGAAAATGAAGATTGACTTCAAGCCTTATGTAGTTGAGATTTTCACCCTTAAATTCAATCAATGGTTACAAAATATCGATGTTTATTTAAGTGTGCATGAAATTAGTGAAGAGAAAATAATCTCTTTCACTTTGTTGAATTTAGAATGTCATGCATTAACCTAGTGGGAAAGTTATGTTACCACTCAAATAATTGAGTAGGAACCACTGGTAAATCAATGGGAAACATTAAAGAAATCATTATGTGGAAGTTCTATCCCATTGGATATGGGTAAGAAAGAAAATATAATGGAATCTCTTTCAACAGAGACAAGGACAAACCATGCAAGAGTCCACCATTTACTTTCAAAAATGGGTCACTCAATTGATTATATCTCCCAATAACAATAATTTTTTAAGTCAATATTTGGGAGAACTACATAGAAATATCCAAAGAAAACTGATGTTTTGAAAACCAAATTCCATTGATGATGTTGATGTACAAGCAATTGGAGTTTTGATATCAGTGTCCCCTAGTCCACTAGTAACCAAACTAAGTTAATGGGACTGGAATATCTCTCATAGACTTCAAACAGAAAAGAAAAGCAAGCCTAAATGATGCCTAGAAAGAAAGTTGTAGAGAACCCTTCAAGTTTTAATGAAACCTACAAAGAGATCCATAGAGATTTCCAAATTGCTAAGGGACAGAGAACAAAGAGGTCCAAAACCAAACTCCTAAGGACAAATAATCTGGTAAATCTCTGATGTGTATTGTGACCTTGAGTTTGTTATTATCTAGGGGTTGAGCACAAAGGGGGACTGTACTTATTTTTTTCAAGATTCTATTTGTAGGTTGGTCTATTCAATGTCGAGCTTGTATATTCAACACAATTGCAGATTGTCAACATGGGTTACATGAAATAGTAAAGATCTTGGATTCAAATAGATGAGAGCAATGTTCAAACCCCATGGAAGACATGAGTGGCTGTCAAGATGAGAAACACAAACTTTGTAAAGAATAAAAATGCTCTACTTCTATTTTTATAGCTTGAAGAGAAGGGGTTTAGAAGTAATCATGCACATACTGTGGATGAGAGAAAAAAGGCTTCCATTGGGATAGTTATAATAGACAAGAAGCTTCTCCTTGGCCTAGAAATAAGCTCTCAGATAAACTATATTCTGGTGTCAAAGCTTACCCACCATCTCCATATGCCTCTCAAATTCATCCCTAGTCATCTTGTTAGAATTCTTCAATATCTTCACAGTTACAATCGTTCTGGTTATAAGTAGTCCCTAGCATGCCTCTCTCCATAATTTTAGCAGATGCACGGAGCAGATCCTCCGAAGTGTACATCTGAGCTTCCCCACGGCAGAACATAAGAACCCGACTCCTTTGCTACTCATGTTGAAGGCTCTTACAATTTGTATTAACATAATACATATCATAACCAATCTCCTCAATCGAAATCTTATCACCTACAACATTTTTAGCCTCATCCCCAGGCTTCTGCTGTCTATACCTCTTGCCATAAAAGCTAATAAGGAACACCATGGAAATCACCCCAAAAACAGATCCTGCAATAATTCCGTCTGTCTTCTTGGATTTATCCTTTCATGCATCTTAAAAAATGGCCTAAAATATTTCTCCATTGGCATGCTTGTAATAATAGGGCATGGAAAAGGGGTCACTACTGTGTTAAACACGCAGGCCTTGGCAATGGGATCCGACAGAGCCCAGGATTTCCTGCAAACGAAGAAGCATTGAACATGGCCATAACTGTAGTAGCTGGCATTCTTCCATAGAGTTGGTCATTAAAAACATTGAATATTTTCATGCCAGACTGATTAAAACTAGGAACAAGGCCCTCAAAGCAATTGTTCTCCAACAGAAGAGCATACAGGATGACTCATTGGTCCATCAGAATTTGAAGGGAATGGATTTTATGAGTGTTCATTGTCCCTTCGAGCATTCACTATCTGAGATTGAAAGACTTGAGGTTCTATCATGCCATAACTGGACCCATTCCACTCTTCGACATCCCCAATTTTCCATATTGCTCCACTTCACAACCCTGCTTCACCAAAATGAAAAAACATGCCGATGGTTACAAACTTATTTCAAAAAGCCAATTATATAGTAAACAATCTACAACCATTACAACAACAACAGATTGAATCTATCATAGACTGTAAAAACCAATCCTGGATATAATAAAATTTGGGTCTTTAAACATTCATCATATCCTAACAATGGCATTCCAAACATCTCTGAAATTCACTCAACATTACATAAAATCATCTCGAACCTCACGCAGAATTTATCATAACGACAAGATAACTAAATGCATATTGCCACCACATACAAAATAAAGACCCTAAATCGAAATCTAATAAATGTAGCCAACCTTTGGGCTGATAAGCTTCACCTTAGGGCCAGGAAGGGCAAAGTCTCAATCGCTACTGGTTCTCCGATGCAAAGACAACAATTCAAACAAACTTTGAATCTCCGATAGCTGCAAAGTCTCGATTGCTACTGGTTCTCCGATGCAAAGACAACAATTCAAACAAACTTTGAATCTTCGATAGCTAATTGTTCTCAGATGCAACTGTAACCGTCTCGGATAGCTAATTTTTCTGCGATAGCTAATTTTTCTTAGATGCCACTGTAACAGCCTAAACAAACTTTGAAACTCAGATTTTGAAGCTCCCACCAAATTACTAAATGCTTAGAGGGAAATTACTAAATAGTTAGAGGGAAATTTAAAAACTCAAAATTGTGATCACTAAAAATGCGAGGAAACAAAGAGGGCATCTTAATTTGATGACAAATGGGTAATAAAAAAAATGAAGTAGGTTATAATAAGGAAAATATAACACATTATATGACATTTTAGGTAAATAAATATATTTTAGTCATACAAATATTTTAAATTTTTTTTTATTTTTTTTTTTCTAATTTTTTGCTTTGAAGAGAGCAGCACAAATTTTAAGAAGGAAATATATATATATATATATATATATATATATATATATAATATATATATATATATATTATATATATATATATATATATATATATATCTATATTATATATATATATATATATATAATTATATATATATAATATATATATATATATATATATATATATATTGTAATTTTTTGCTTTGAACAAGGAGTACAAATTTTAAGAAGGAAGAGATCACACATTAGATTACTTTTAAATAGTCTTTCTTTTATTTATTCATTTTTGTAGTTTTTTTTTCTATATTTTTATGTTTTTTATTGATTTTTATAGTTCTCTTTACTTTCTATGTTTCTAGGAAAATTTAGGCAAATATTCAAAAATCTCCCTAAGCTAAAAGCTATCAAAAAACTAATAGATGTTGATGTAGAGGCATGGAAATAGGTGTAGGTAGTGGGGCGTGGCGAAAATGAGGGTTTGGTGGTGGACAACGAACTTGAACCATGGTCTAGGTTATCATCGGTTTCTGGCGATGGCGGGCAATAAACATATATTCCTCACTTTTGGGGTTGATATATAGATGGGATAAGTTATGGATACGTCTGACCGAGTTCTAGTTGGTCATGTTTGGGGACGGGCATACTTGGCAGCACATTTGAAGCAGTGGGTGTTAGAGATTTGGGGTCAGATCCTCACAGAATTGTCATCAATGGTAACTCTCTCTCTCTCGAGGATGGTTTGCATTGCACTTTTAGAGGCCTAAGTTTATCCCATGGGTGTTATCAAAACATTGGCACATTGAATTGGCCCCTGTCCTCCTTAAGCGTTGGAGCCCCCTCTTCAATCCTGAGCGTGAACACCTTGGGGTTGGACCCATCTAGGTCAGATTACTTGGACTCCCTCTACATTTTTGGTCAGAATACATTTTCAAATGGATAGGGAATGCTCTTGGCAGGTATATGGACTTCGATAAATCCTACATGCTGATAGGCAACATGTCCATGGCGCGCATTCTAGTCTTCCTTGATACCAGAGAAGGTCCGAAGGAAAGCATGTAGCTACATTGGCAGGAAACTTGCAAGATTCATATATTGGACTATGAGGGAGTCCCTTACTGATGTAGGAGATGTCAAAAGATTAGACACCTCTATAAGGATTGTCCCCTTTTTGCATCCAGCTTGGCTTCAGTCGCTCAGTTTTAACATGCTCCTGCAAATCCAGACACTGATCGATGAGGGAAGGCACCTGCAAGTCAGATAGTTAATCAACCTTTGGACACTTAGGCTACTCGTGGCACAGACACTCACAAGGAGTAGTTTCATCCCCCATCCCCATGTATCACCAAATCGCGTGCGGCTGTGGCAGCAACTGCCTCTGATGCGGGTACTATCTCTAACCCTCCTCCTTTCCATATGATGTCGTCTATTTCTTCTCCTAGTTTATCTGTTTGTAATGCTAGATTTGTGCAGTGTCCCCCTATTGTTTACACTCTGATTACCACTACAACTATTTACTCCCCTACCATCTTTGGGATTGTGGACTCCCCCTCCCCTCCTGCGCCATGTAATGAATCTATTTCGAGACATGGTTATTTCCTTTAGTCTATATCTCATATACCTTCGGGGTATGGTAGTGGCCTTGGCACTACACCTCATCTGCCTTCTTCCAAGTTGGCCTAGGGTCGACAATCTAACATCTCCAAAGCCATTCTTTAGGTTGGTCTAAAAGTGGCATCTAGGAGACAACTCCCCATTGATCAGGTCCTTAGAGCACTAACCTTCCCCCCCCCCCGGTTCCCCATGAAGTTTCTCTCTTACAATTGAAGGGGGTTGGCTAGCCCTGTAAAGAAATTAGCCTTCTATCGTTTAATGGAATTGAAACTGATGGATATTATATTCTTACAAGAGACCCTTGCAACTGGTATGAAAATTGTTTCCACCCTTGAGGCTATGCTACTTGGATGGCACTTCACTGCACTAGATGCTCGTGGGTGATCTAGGGGTTTATTGTGTTGAAAAGTGTGCAACAAGAAATGCTTTTTGAGAATGCAACAAGATGATGGAGCTTAGTGGAAAGGAGTTGCCTTCACTAAGTGGGTCCCATAGGCAAATTATGGCACAAAGTCTATTTTTGGATCACAGCAGGAGTGATCACAGTAGGAATGATCACAGTATGAGTGATCACAGCAGGAGTGATCACAACAGGAATGATCATAGTATGAGTGATCATAGCAGGAGTGATCACAGCAGGAGTGATAAGAGTCTATTTTTAGACTGCTAGTCAAAAATAGAAAAGTCAAATATTATTGTCTCATAATAATATTTACACTATAAACTTTATCTTATCCTCTTGGAGCACTTCAGTTTGAGCTACAGATGTGGCACATGCAGCTGTCAGAAGGAATATGCTTTCTTTATGAGTCAGTTGAGCTATTGCATGTAGGACATCAGTTAGAACTCATGTGGTTGAGTTCTGTGGAGTTGGATGAGCAGTTAATGGAGTTGTGTTCAGTTTGACTTAGTTGAACTAGTTGTATTTAGTCTAACTGATCAATAGACTAAGTGATGAGTTGTGTGAATTAGTTATTAATTAATTCACTAATTATTAACTCATAATGCAACTGAAGAATACATTAGTTAACTTAGTGCATGTACAGTTCAGTGGAGACAGGTGTTAGAGGTTGAGATTGCTATCAGTTGTGCATGAGATTGTGCACATGCATGGGATTGAGTTATGCCAATGATCTCTACGTAGTGTGGGCCAATACCAAGTGAAATATAGCTTGTGCTCACATGATTTACAGTGTGGGTGATTTTCACAAGGTAATTAGGAGTTCGGATCATCCATTCTCATTCATTCTCATTCATTCTCAGCAGGTATTGTGCAGTGGAGGCAGGCAAGCAGCGGAGGAGATTTGGAGATCAGATCTGAGCTGTATTGTGTGTAACAGGTGGAGATAGTACTGAGATACTTGTGAGGAGTATTGTACTATGTATTGTTACATGTTCTCAATCAATATAATATATAGATAGTTGGGGTTTTTAGCGAGATGCTTTCCCCGGGAAAATACTCTGTTGATATGTGTGATTGATGCTTCTATGTGCGCATGTTATTGTTTCTGCTTCTGCAAATTGATGATCAACGTAGAGGAGGTTATGTATTATGCATTTTTTCCACAATAGTGTATAATCGGGATAATCTTTGTTGAATAAGTGTCATATTACTCTAAATTTCTACATATTGTTGGGGATTGACCTTAGATCCATTAGACTATTAAACTCCTGGGGTGGGTTTCATTGGAGCAGATATTTACTTAGAAGAGCTTGGTAGAGAGCTGTATATTTTCAATATCTGTGAACCCTACAACAATAGGCTCAATTTCTGGTAGAAGATTCTAGACGTGGAACAATTCCATGTTGAGAACATTATTATTGGCAGGGGTCTTAATTTTTCTTTGGGACATCCTGAGTCTTGGGGCATGAATGCTCAATTTGACTCTCTATCAGATGGGATATTACATTTTATGGAGAATCATTTGCTGATTTATATCCCCTCGTCCAGCTTAAAGCCCACCTGGAGAACGAAGGACCGAGGATGCAACATTAGCCAGAAGACTGGATCGGTTTCTGGTAAAGGAAGCACTTTTGGAACAATTACCCCTTTATCAAAAATGGGTGGGATCCGGGGGGTTATCGGATCATCATACCATATGTGTGGAGATTGTTGGCGATGTTAGAAAACATAATGCACCCTTTAACTTCAACTCAACCTGGCTAAATGATGAGAGTTATATACAGTTGATTACTCAAACCTGGAAATCCATAGATTCTAAGCAAGGTTTAAGTGTCTCCGAGATTTTTGCAAACAAATTGGCAATCATAAAACATAAATCTATTAAATAGGCAAAGGATAAAAGGATCAAAGATGTGATGATACTTAGAGACACTTAACTGGAGATTGAACAATTTAATGGACCTGAGAGTCATGGATTCACATGTGTTGATGTTAAAGAGCATTTGATCCAGCTTGAGATCAAGCGGAATCAAATCCTGAAATACAAGGTGGAAACCTGGTGACTCAGAAGTAGGGCCATCTGGTTAAAGGAGGGAGATGAGAATACAAAGTTCTATCATCATGTTGCAAATGGGTGTAGGGTCATCAACACCATCTAGCATCTCAAGGATGAGCATGGCACACAAGAAAATACCTTTCACAAATTGGCCAACCTTGGTATGTCTCACTTTGGACGTTTATTCAGAGCTCCCCTGATGCAAACCTTGCTGATATTATCAGGGTAGCTGGACTATTCCCTAGATATGTCGATCAGGATGTCAGTGAATATCTACTTAATCTTGTAACCATGGGGGAGGTAGAGGCTACTATTAAGTGGTTTAAGAAGGATAAAAGTCTTGGACCAGATGGTTGGTCAATTGAATTTTATATTGCATTCTTTGATATAATTGGACATGAGTTATTACAGGTCATCGAAGAATGTCAGACTACTGGGCGAATGTATGATGCCTTCAATTCAACATTTATCGCTCTCATTCCCAAGTCAGATGACCCACAGAGTTTTGATGATTATAGACCCATATCCATGTGTAATTGTATATACAATATCATTGCTAAGATCATTGCAAATCGGCTCAAACCCATCCTATCTGAGCATATATCCTCAGAGCAATTTTCATTCCTTAACCATCAACAAATTCATGAAGCAGTGGGCACCGCACAACAAGCACTTCAGTCTATCAAATCAAAGAACCTCAAAGGGATGATACTTAAAATTGATTTGGCAAAAGCATTTGATCACAATTTTTGGATATACATTCGAATGCTTCTTACGCATCTTGGCTTTCCTCTACTATTCATTCAATGGATTATGTGTTGCATTAACATGTATCTTATAGCGTTTTGATCAATGGATCTGCATCCTCTTTCTTTCATGTAGAAAGAGGATTGATACAAGGATGTCCACTCCACCCCCTCCTCTTCCTATTAATCATGGAAGGCATGAACTGACTCATCACGGTGGACTGATTGCAGGGTAGGCTGAAGGGCATCAAGATCACAAACAGTTGTATTCTCACCCATCTCTTATTTATTGATGACATTCTTATTTTCTAAATGCATCCCTTAGGGATTCTATAGCTTTTGTTGTTGCATTTTGTTTATTCTGTCATGCTCTTGGGATGCACTGCAACAACCAAAAGTCTACTCTATCCACTTATGGGTAAGAGAAATAATATTAGAGTGATAATATTTAAAAAAATTAGTCATAGGAGAAATAATATTAGAGTGATAATATTAAAAAAAATTAGTCATAAGAGAAATAATATTAGAGCGGTGTAATATTTAAAAAATTTAGTCATAATGATCCATATTCTTTGATATAAAATAAATTTTAAAAATGTTAAATTTTAAAATCTCTTGTGTAGTTATTTATTGTCAAGTAGAATATCACAATAATTTATGTCAGTAATGGTGTGATCATTTCTTTTAATTTTTTAAAGGAACTTTTTCTAGACCTACACCCCATCAAGAATAAATCATTTTAACATATACCTACTTTTGAAGTAATATAAATCATCCTATGGCTATCCTCAAAAGAATTATTACCCATAGCCTTAGTGATAGTGTAAGGCTAGTGTCAAAGTGGTATGAGCTTCTTATAGGAGTTTGTCAATTGCCCTTTATGCAAGTCCAACCATAACTCGTCAACAACCTGAAACTTATGTCAAACCCAATGATTGTGTATCTACTTGTACTTGGAGTTGGAAACTTTCTACAAAATATCATGAATTCATTGTTGAATTTGTCAGATACGTTCCTCAAAATTGGTTTCTTTACTTATCTCATTCCAAGTATAGGAGGTATCTTCATGTGCTATACCATGAATATAGCTACATCAATTTGTGTCAATTATTGGGACCCCAAGCACACCTGAAAAGGCTTGTGGCAATAGAAATATGAAGAGTTATGTCGAATTTATGTTGAAAATATGGAAGGCTTTTCAACACGTGTATGTGGATGCTTGGAATTGTATACTCTAAAGACATCTATAATAATCCTATTGACTACTACTTTCTATTTATCAATCTAGGGATGGAAGGTAGTGGATTTGGTCAAGCTTGATGTCCATCATGGACCAAAGGTTAAACCAAAAAATACTAAGGAACCTATTATACCTATCAAGAAATATGGTATTTGGAAACCCAAAGTGAACCAAAATATGCTCGAAGAAGAACTTATGAGTGGATTTTGTTGCGACAATCTTCTTACAAGGTGCCAAAAATCCATCCTAAGGAAGAAATAAAAAATAACAAAAACACATTTGTTACCATGCTTGGTAGAGGGAAAACATGACATAAAATCCAAGCACTAACTCCCAAGGATTATCTAGAGTAGGCAAAGGCCTACAATTGGTGTGGATGGTCATTTCCTTTGGTAGAATATAATTCGTCCACTGCTTATAGGCTTTGGCAATAGAATGTAGTTTTTTGTCATAGGTTGGGTATCTTTGAAACCCATCATAGTGTGTTTGGCTATGATAGACCATTGAATGTTTGTGTTGTGTGGGCACTACATCGACAACATGAACGATTGGCTCATAGGGTCCCCATTGTGTAGCCATTCATCGAATAATGGTGTTGGAGATAATATTGTTTCCATAAAGGAGAGAACCAGAAATAGGCTCATGAACACCATCAATATCTACTGGAGGGGTTGCAATTAAAGCAATAATGAATACAAAAGTTGTGGTCAATAGGATAGGGATCATCAAGATGTTGAGCCATCCAATGTAAAGATGGTTTTCAATGCTAGTGATCTAGTCACATAAAAGACCCCATAAATTTGTGCTTTGGGATACCCCCAAGATTCCATAAGTAATGCAAAGTGAGAGGATTCATTGATAAGGTGACAATGCCAACAACCCTGAGTCGACCCAAAGTGACACCTTGTGAGTCTTTCATAATTAGGGTTCCAATTTGAGCATCAAAAGGAGGCACAATTGCACAAGTGGCAACATCTCACATTTAGGGCACTTGGCCACAAATCTTTATGTGTTTTTCCATTCAAGGTACCTTTAACATTTCCTAAGGCACAAATTACATATTTGGAGGAATTTTGGATGACTTGTCGCATTCCACTAGCTTCATGCATGAAGAGGTGCTCGCATCCTTTAAGAATATTTTGGAGAATTTCATGGCATAGTCAACGGTCATATGTATAAAAGAATAGCACCATAGTCAAGAATATGAAAATTGGCATTTGTATCACGTGGCATAAAGGAGGACATAGGTGAAGACTACTCCTCTTAGAAACATCTAAAAGCTTTTTTATGTCCTCTTTCTAAAGAAGAGAAGATACCTTGTGAAAAAAGGCGCAAATTGCCAATGAAGGAATATTAGGGTAAGGGTTACTTTTTCTTTCACATGTTGAGAGACATTATGTATCTTAAGGCATGTTTTGTTGTTGAGTTCACATATTTCGAAGCACAATTTCAAAAGTAGAAACATCTCACATTTAGGGCACTTGGCTACAAATTTGTATGCATGTTTTCTATTAAGGGTATCTTTTACATTCCCTAAGGCACAAATCAAATATTTCACTGGCTTCACACATGAAGAGGAGTTCCCATCATTTAAGAATGTTTTGGAGGCTTTTCATGGCATATTCAAGGGTCACATTTACAAAATAATAACTCCCAAGTCAAGAAGATGTAAACTATGCTTCCAAGGGATTGTTAGATGTTACAGGTGTTATGGCATGTCAAGATGTAAACTATGTTTCTTAGTTGTTTTATGGCCATGGTTAGATGTGAGCCTTGACTTGGTAACTTGTAACTTGTTAAGTGAGATAAGTTGAAATTGGATATGAGTAGCCTAAGATGAGTTATATTCAGTTCTTAGGTGAACAAGGCACAATCTAGTTGTAGTAACCGTAACTTGGTCAGGTTTTTGTAGTCGACGCAAGACTTGGTTAGGTTCCCAAGTCCTAAAAAAAGTAAGGATAGTTGTGAGGGAATGATAATTAAGGAGTGTAGGGGCGTGCCAAGGAATGAAAATGCATGCTAACACATGCTAGACAGTTTCAATGCATGTTGAGGAGTGTTAGGGAGTGCCAAAACATCATAAGGGAGAACTAGGTCAAAATGCATGGAAATGGATGAATAAGAGTGTGTGCCAAGGAGTGTCAATTGATCCCAAGTGTCTCAAGGATAAATTGTGTTAGGAGAAGGTCAGAATAATACTTGTAGGAGGAAATCCTATGGTTATAATAAGGGGTTGGACAAAGCAGTTTTAGACAAAGGGAGACTTTGGGTTGGGCACAACATTTGTTTTCCTAATGGCTTGGTTGGGTTCCCAAGTCACAAAAAAAGTAAGGTTATCTACAAGGGAATGAAAGTTAGGGAGTACGAAGGTGTGTCAGGGAATGTCAGGAAGTACTAGCACATGCTAGATGGTTCCAAGGTATTATAGGCATGCCAAGATGTGTTATGTGCCAGGGTGTGGCATGAACGCATGCTAGGGAGTGTGAGGACGAAGTGCCAGGGAAACACAAGGGACCACCAATTTCAAATCCATGGAAATGAAGTGTTAGTGAGTTCCACGTCTCCTAAGGAGGGAGTGACAAGGTATGATAGGTAGTTCCACGGCATGATAGAATGCTAGGTAACCATACCAAGATGTGTCAAGTGCCAAGGTGTGCCAATGTGTGCTAAGGAGTGTTAGGGAGTACCAAGGAAACACAAGGGAGCACTAGGTAAAAATGCATGGAAATGAATGAATAAGAGTGTGTGACAGGGAGTGTCAGTGAGTTCCAGGTGTGTTAAGGAGGGAGTGACATGGTATGATAGGCAACGTTAAGTCATGTTAGAGTGTCAGGGCAGCATGTGTCCAAGATGTGCCAAATGCCAGGGTGTGAAAAATGGGTATTGGCACCAACACTAGGTGCCAATAGGTGCCAAGTGCCACGTGTCAATGCATTCTAAGTACCAAATCTTCCTTCGTTTCTTCTCATCTAGTTTCCAATAATTGATCTCAAATAAATTTAATATTAAACCATGCCAGAGCATACCAAGTCATCTCAACGCATGCCAAACATGCTAAGACTTTCCAAGTGCCAATGTGTGTCAGGGAGTGTGATGCATGATATGAAGTGGCAGAGCATATTGAAGAGTGGTAAGGTGTGCCAAAAAGTGCCAATGCATGCTGAGGAGTTTTAGGGAGTACTAGGACAACACAAGGGAGCACTAGGTCAAAATGCATGGAAGTGAATGAATATGAGGGTGTGTCGTGGAGTGTCAATGAGTGCTGGCTGTCATGCCAAGGAGGGAGTGACAAGGTATGCTAAGCATAGGTAAGGCATGCCATGGAATATCAGGGAATGTCAAGAAGTTCTAGAGTGTGCTAGGTAGTTTCGGGGTGTACTAACATGTGTGAAATAGTACCAAGGCATGCCAAGTGCTAAGACATGCTAGGATGTGCAGGGTGCTAGAGTATGCAAATATGCGTCAAGGATTTTCAAGGCAACAAAAGGAATAACCAAGCTAAAATGCAAGGAAATAAACAAATAATAGGGTTAATAACTCGGGACTTTATCTTTTTCAAAAGGGGCATGCTAGGCACACTAATAATATGTTCCAATACATTCCAAGTGTCAATGTGTGCCAAGTGATAATGTTTGTGAATGCAATATTATACCAAGGTGTTCGAGGGCATGCTAGGGACTACAGGGCATGCCAACACATGATAGGGTAGTTTTATGTTATGCTAGGGCATGCCAACATGTGCTTGGGCATCCTACTCATGGCAATATATTCTAGGTACAAAGATGTTCTAAGACATGTGAGGTGCCAAGGAATATTAGTATATTATTCCAAAGCATGTTAAGGTGTGTCATGAGTGTTGAAGAGTGCTAGGTCTCTCTCATTAATAGAATTGACAGAGCTTGATTATGCATTAAATAATATAGTTCCTACACACACTAGTGGAACTTTATTTAAAGGAAATTTGCTAGTTAATAAACCTAATAGAGATGAATCATGTGTTGACTCATAGGAGAACTATATTCTTGTGACTTGAGGGAAATGATACATTAATTCTTAAAAAATTGACTGACTATTATAACCATTATGAGCTTGGACGCATAATGAGAAATACTTCACAAAAATGGTCTTAAATCATTATCTTTTGACAAAAAATATAGTAACAGGTACATAGCATCATAAAAAACTTATTTGAATGATCAATGATGGCAAACATTTTTTTACCGTCACCAAAAGTAACCAAAAAGAGCATTGGTGAGGGTCAATAAAAGATCGTCACTAGAAGTGTCACCAAAGAGAGAATTAGTGATGGGCCTTTAACGACCCTCACCAAAAGTGTCACCAAAGAGAGAATTAGTGAAGGGCCTTTAATGACCCTTACCAAAAGTATCATTGAAAATGGCTTTGGTGATAAACCTTAAAGAACCATCACTATATACACTTAGAACAAATATTTTTTAAAGATTGTCACCATATGCAACATTTGTGACGGACTTTAAAGGTCCGTCATAGGCATGAAGCATCATCAAAAACTCATTGGAATGATCAATAATGATGAACATTTATTGACCGTCACCAAAAGTAACCAAAAAGATCATTGTTGACGATCAATAAAAGATCGTCACTAGAAGTGTCACTAAAGAGAGAATTAGTGATGGGCCTTTAACGACCCTCACCAAAAGTGTCATTGAAAATGGCTTTCGTGACAAACCTTAAAATAACATCACTATAAACACTTACAACAACGCTTTTTTAAAGACTGTCACCATATCAAACATTGGTGATGGACCTTAAAGGTTTGTCACAGGCATGACTTCACCAATGACCTTTTTTCTTCTAGTGCACAACATCCTCATAAAAAAGAAGACATTTCAAAAAGGGGATTGGGCACTCCTTTACGACTCCAGACTCTAGGACTTCCCGAGAAAGTTGCAAACAAGATGGCTTGACCCTTACGAGATTCGAGAAGTACATAACAATGGCACTCTTACTTCGACTACCATTAATGGGTCTGGCCATTTTTTTAAAGTGAATTAGCATCGAGTGCATCTCTACCACAAACCACTCACCAAGGAGTCTTTCTGCCAGTAGATACGCAAGGAACCTTCCATGTAAATCTTAGCTGTAGAGGGTGATGAACCTACGGCTTTTCTTTCAAAAATTGAGATTTTTTAAAAATTGTAAATATTGTATATATTCTTTTTGATTAATTGTAATTCAGCTAGGTACCACCATGTAAATATGAGAATTTTTCTTGTTTTTAGTGCTTGGTAAGTGTTTCAATCGACTGAACGATTGTCATTCAATCAACTGAACAAAATTTATGTTTATGTGTGTGTCGTTGTTCAGTCGATTGAACAATTGTTGTTCAATCTATTGAATAGCACTTATTTTTATGTGTGGAAATTGGTGTTCAATCAATTGAACAACATTTTTGCGTTTTAATTTTTTTGTTCAAATGATTCAACAACATTTTTGTGTTTGATTTTGTTGTTCAAACGATTGAACATCATTTTTGCGTTTTCGATTTTGTTGTTCAATCGATTGAACAACACTTTTTGCGTTTTTATATTTTGTTGTTCAAACGACTGAACGATTGTTGTTCAATTGATTGAACATCACTTTTTGTGTTTTTATATTTTCGTTGTTCAAATGATTAAATGATTGTTGTTCAATCAATTGAACAACATTTTTTGTGTCTTTAAATTTTCATTGTTCAAACGATTGAACGATTTTTGTTCAATCAATTGAACAACACTTTTTGCATTTTCATTTTTACATTTTTGTTGTTCAAACGATTGAACGATTGTTGTTTAATCGATTGAACAACACTTTTTGGTGTTTTTTTAGTTTTTTTTGTTCAAACAATTGAACGATTGTTGTTCAATCGATTGAACAACACTTTTGTGTTTTTATTTACTAATATTTGTTGTTCAATATATTGAACATCACTTTTGCGCTTGTTATTTTTCAATTTTTGTTGTTCAAATGATTGAACGATTGTTGTTCAATCAATTGAATGATTTATGTTCAATCAATTGAACAACAGTTTTTCTTTCTTTTTGATTTTGTTGTCCAAATAATTGAACGATTTCTGTTCAAACAATTGAACACTTTTATGTTTATTTTAGGACAAATTGTGATTTCTTTTATTTTATTCATTTCCAATCATTATGCCATCTTCTTTTTCTTTTATGTTTTGAATAAAAACTATTTGAGCGGATTTGTAACTAACATAAAGAAAAACATTAATATCAACACTATTATGATTTATGAAGCCTCTTGATGGCTATCTTTATCCAAAAGTTGATATGGTGTATCTCTATAATGACTGGCTAGACATCTTTTTTTTTGGACACATCATAAAATGATTCATTATTTCAAACCATTTTGGCTTATTTACCACACTTTCAAATGGAAAAATCCCTTCGAAATGATGAGATAGGGGTAAGATTATAACCTTTCTTTGGCATATTTTTACTTCTTACACCATCCCTAACTCTTAAAGAGCAAATGAGCCTCCCTCTTTTTATAAAAATGTCAAAAATGAGAAAAATAAAAATAAAGAAATATGAAAAAGCAATGAATATTGTCTTAAAGAGGATAGGAGGTCTCATCATGAGCCAGCCTTTCATGATCATAAAGATGTAACAAGTGACATTCCATTTTTGGCTACAAAACCAAGGTAATGATGTTCTTGATGATTACAAACTATTAGAAGGACAGGGTGTCTCATTACGAGCCAGCCTGATCATTTTGTTATATTTTGGTGAATGGAAATATGATCATTTGGTCACCATGCCAACATAGTGGTCTCTTTATGGCAGAAAAAGAAGAATCAACTACATATTAAAAGGAGGACTCTGGCTCATTTGTTGGGTTAAAAAGAAACCCTATCGAGGCTATGAACGCATGTTGGTAGTAGTGGCTCTGCTTAGGGTATTGGAGTATTATCTTACACTGCCAAATGCTCTCTATTCTATTGCCACCTATGGATTAATTTCTAAGACGGTTTCCCATTTGAACAACACCCTTACAAGGCAATATGCATGGTAACTTATGTCACATATTCATTATATTATATATTTTTCCAATCAATTCATGACAGTCATTAATGCTTACCGCCAATTATGTGTCCATTACTAATACCGCTTGCAGTGAACATCTTTTCACATATTAGTGTAGATATCTATTTTTATATTTTTTGGTCGTTTTTACCTCTGATACGTGTCTTGCTTTAATTGATTTGTCATAAATTGCGCCGCTTTTCTGGATTGGTTGTATGCATTTATGAGTCCTCAATTCATGTGCCTTCTTTTCACATGTTTGGTAGATGTGGACGTCTTTTTTCCCATTGGAGGGGGGATGGTTTGCGTGTGAAACAGTTATGGATAATTGAATGCTAATTATTAAATTGATTTTCGAGTAGAGGATGCATGATGATTGGATATGTGTAATAATTAGCAAGGTATTTCCGATTGGAGAAATGATGACAACCATTATGGATGGCATGCAAATTAATTATGGGACTGCATAAAAAATGGTTGATGAGACAAATGCCTTGACTGTATATGTTGTTAATTCCCAAATCAATGTCATTTTTCCTGTTAATTTCTTTAACGATATTTGTTGTTATTCTAATTTGCGAAAGAGTAGGAGAAGCCCATACAGGAGAACCAGTCACAGGAACATAGCAGCCATGGGAGGTAGAGCTACCTGAAATGATCCCTCAGCACTCAAGGTATTAGACCAGGCTCATGCAATTCTCGATCGCGCGTGATGGCTGCAATATTTGAATAAATTGCAGGGATTTCACGAAGAAATGAAACTCAAATTCTTGTAGAATTTGTAGAATGGCAGCACCACAGTGAGAGACAGGTATATAATAGTCTCTAAAGTAGTCATAGTCGAAGTCACTAGACTTCCAGCTGAGGGAACAAAATGGAAAGAAAAGCACGTCCTTCTGCACAATGCGGTTGCAGTGCTCCAAGACGCAGATGATCAATTAGCACGAATAGGGAAAGGGATTCACCCTTCAGCGTTAAGAAAACCTTGGCAGGAGTTGGCAGTCATCGTCCAATGGCACGTCACATGTGATGGTCACTAGGATGTGCAGCTAACCAGGGAAAATATTATAAATCCTACTCTGTCCCCACCTCCAGAAAACACAGTAGCAGAACAGCAAGGGCCTAGACCCCAGGTCCGAGAAGCACGCGGAGGAGAGAAAATTCCTCTGTGCCTTTGAACCCAGCAAAATGCAGATGCTCTGCGCGGATAAAATCCCAGCAGCATACCCCAATTCAAACAAATGAGGTCATTCCATCACTCACAACACCTCCAAGTCCGCATAATACCCCTTTGCGAGACTATGAAGAAGAGGTGGCCAGGGTATTGGAAAACATGGGAATGTTTGGCGAGGGAAGAGAATAATCTGAGAATGTTGAAGGATATAATTGTACCCCCAACTAGTCTGCCTCTACTGATAGCCCTAGTTGTGATCAAACCCTGCCATTTAGTGATTTCTTGGAAGAACAGAGGGAACTATTCCCTTTTGTGGAAAAACCCCTTGAAGCGAGATGCATGAAGAGGAAGCTATTAGAGAAGAAAACTAGACAACAGACATCAGCCTAGTGGACCCCCCAGCTGAAGAAAATCCTATAGAGGAGACAGGAGACCCTGGGAGTGTTGGATTGTGTCATTTTCTTTCGACGACTAGCCCATATACACCTAAGATAGTCCATATACATCTCAGCAAAATGGAGTTGCAGAAAGAATGAACAAGATGTTGATGGAAAGGGTAAGAAGCATGCTCAGTGGTGCTGGCTTAGGATAGGAATTCTGGGTAGAGGTGGTGGAGACAACATGTTACCTGGTCAACAGATCACCTTCATCAGTGTTGGAGGATAAAAATCCATAAGAGGTATGGACTGGTAAGAAACTTTCTCTTTCACATCTGAGGGGATTTGGATGTGATGCATATGTACAAGTTCCAAAGGAGAAACGAACCAAGTTGGATAGTAAATCTGAAAAGTGCATCTTTATAGGGTATAAGGATGGTTTAAAGGGTTATAAGCTTTGGAACCCAGTAACAAGGAAGGTTGTGTACAATCGAGATGTGGTATTTAGAGAGGTGAAATATGTTATTAAACATGAAGCTCAACCAAAGGAACCTGAGAAGATATGTTTTGAGCTAACGGAGGAAGAATTAGACTCTATAGTAGAGGAGGAATCAGAAGATGAAGAGCCGCAAACTCTAGGTGTGAGAAGATCAGTTCGAGAAAGAAGACAGCTAGAAAGGTATAGTCCATCTGCTTTCTGTTCAAATTTTTCTTTATCTATTACTGATGATGATCCTAGAATTGTGAAGGAAGCAGTAGATTCAGAGGATGGAAAACTCTGGAAAGAGGCCATGGTTGATGAAATGGCATCTTTGCACAAAAATGAGGCTTGGGATCTATTGGAGTTGCCAGCTGGAAGGAAACCCATTGGAAGCAAATGGGTGTTCAAGAAGAAGACAAATGCATAAGGAAAGGTGGAGAAATACAAAGCTCAGTTGATAGGAAAAGGTTATTCCCAGGTGCCAGGAATTGATTTTGGTGATATTTTTTCTCCGGTTGCCAAGGTAACTTCTATTAGATTACTTTTATCTGTTGATGCTACTTTTTATTTTAAGGTAGAATAGATGGATGTGAAGACAACATTTCTTCACGGGGATCTAGAAGAGGAAATATACATGAAGCAACCTAAAGGCTTTGCGGTGAAGGGTAAGAAAGAACTGGTATGCAAGTTAAAGAAGTCTCTGTATGGCTTGAAACAGTCACCAAGGATGTGGTATCAGAAATTTGATACATTTATACGGGGACTTGGCTTCACCAGAAGCAAAGCAGATCACTGTGTGTATTTTAAATTAATTGGTGACCGTGTTATTTATTTGGTCTTGTATGTGGATGATATGTTGTTGGTTGGAAATGACAAAAGAAATTATCCAGGATTTGAAGACCCAATTGTCCTCCAAATTTGACATGAAAGATCTTGGTGCTGCAAACTATATTTTGGGCATGGAAATTAAAATAGATCGGGTGAAAAGGAAGTTCTGGTTAAACCATAGGAAGTATGTCGAGACAATATTGCAAAGATTTAATATGCAGGATAGTAAACCGATGAAGGTTCTTATTCCTGTAGGTGTAAAGTTATCTATTGAACAGTGTCCCAAGACACAAGAAGAGGAAGATGAGATGTCCCGTGTTCCATATGCAAGTGCAGTCGGTAGCCTAATGTGTGCAATGGTTTGTACTAGACAATACATTGCACATGCAGTGAGAGTATTGAGCAGGTTTATGTCAAAACCAGGAAAGGAGCATTGGACAACAATGAAGCAGGTTTTCAGGTATTTGTGTGGCACTAGTAATTATGGTTTGTGCTACCAAGGAAGACTGGGATCGGAAAGAGTGTTGGATATTTGTGGCTTAGTTGATGTAGGCTAGACTAGAGATCTAGATCAGAGAAGATCTACAAGTGGGTATGTGTTTAACCTATTTAGAGGTGAAGTTAGTTGGATGAGTAAGAAACAATCTGTAGTGGCATTATCAACTACAGAGGCAGAATACATGGCAGCTTTCATGCAAGCATGGAAGCAGTTTGGTTGTAGTGATTGTGTTCAAGTATGGGGTTAGTACAGGAAGCTATAAGGATAGACTGTGACAGCCAAAGTGCAATTTTCTTGGCAAAGAACCCTGCATATCATTCAAAGACAAAGCACATTGATGTTTAGTATCACTTTGTGAGGGACATGATAGAAGACAAAAAGGTGTTGTTGGTAAAAGTGGACACTTTGAAGAATACTGCAGATGCATTGACAAAATCTGTGAGCTCTGAGAAGTTCTCTTTGTGTAGAGAAACAATGGGCATTGCAGGGATGGATAAATGACTAAGCTCTCTTGTGGCCCCCTGTGGAATAAAACAACAAGTGGGAGAATGTTGGGTTGTGTTATATTCTTTCCACGACTAGCCCATGTAGTTAACAGGGGGGTTAGAGGGGGTGGGGAGCCACCCCTTCATTGCACTGATTGCGTAGCATCGGGTTCACAAGGGGTTTGAGGGGTGCAGGTCACCCCACTCTATGGGGTTTGGGGCAACTCCTCGAAAATTTTCGTTTTGGAACCTATGTTAGGTTGGGTGGACCCACCTATGGTTTTATGAATGTTTTTTGCACATGTTTTTGGATGTGATGGTTTTTGGTCCATGGTTTTCGACGCGATGATTTTCCGTCCATGGTAATGGATGCTTTTGCATGTATAAATATGTATTGTAACATTGAAAGGAGCATAATGAAAAATCAAGCTAGTAGTCCCAATTTTGGGATCCGGGGGAAATCTCTGTGTATATGTGTTTTATGTGTTATGCTCTCGCATTTTTTATTTTATGTGTTTTAGAATTCGTATGCAAGTAATTTTTGTACGGGGTTAAAACCTACAGGGAGATGAAAATCAACCAAGGAATACTATTTTGTCTAAGTCCCCTGAGGACGAGGCCTACCCAGAAGAAAACCCAGAGAATGATAACTGCTCAAGAGACACCATTGTATTGGAGTCTCCTGAGAGAAAAATTCATGACGAAAAAGAATTAGAAGGTGAAGCTCCATCAAGAGATATAGTTCTAGTTGAAACCCTCCCTGATGCTGACACAATGCCACCCAAGTAGGAACCTGAGGAAAATATAGCTTCACCACCATCGGTTGGAAGTCCTATAATAAAGAAGTCCTACAAGGACAGGCTCAGAAAAATTAAAAAAAAATATAGAAAATAGAAGCGAATAATTGGGCAGCTAAGATAGTGGTTAAAAGAAGCCATTAGAGCTAGGAATTTGAAAGTAGAAAAAGAGACCACAGGAACACAGACAGAACATTGTTCTGGAAAGGATGTTGAAACCCAAACTAAGGTTCTTTTGGTCTTTCCAGAGGAAACTTAGACATATCCATATATTGTAGAGGACATTGAAATGCATACTAAAGACCCCTGTGTTTGTACACAGGAGACCCAAATGGAATACCCTACTGTGAACATTGCTATTCAGACTGATGATGAAGGAAGCATCCCAATTGATTGTTGCATAACTCAAGAGGCAATCGAGGCTACTGTCCAAAATAAGCCTATAGAGACACAAGATAATGATGCCCAAACAGAGGAGACACCTGCTTATATTCCCTTAGTAAGGGAGGCATTTATTAGTAGACTGCAGAATGAACTATTGAAGGTTCAACAAGAATTAACCCAACACAAGGAGGAGTTAGTGCCCCTACGAATACATCAAGAATTAAAGAAAAAGTTTGAGGCACTCACAGTGACTGAGGATGAGACCTTTGCTCAGTACAAGGCTAAACAGAAAAATGTTGAGAAAGCACATGACAAATTACAGAAGGCTAAAGAGCAGTTGGAAACTATCTTCTCTCTTTATTCAGACACCTTGTCATGTAGAGCCCCTGCTACAAATTATGCCCTATTCCTCCTCGAGAGATACCTCCTGCTAAAAGTCAAAGCTGTTAAGGTTGGGAAGTTTGTGGAAATCAAAACTACCCCGCACTTTGTCAAATTCTTCAGAGAATAGGACGAGAGGGTACAGCCCCTCCTCTGTGAACTTTATATGCACAATTTCTTTTTGGAAGAGGACAAAGACAACAACTTTGGCCCCTTTATAGGGGATGTAAAACTCCAGGAATTTCTCTCTTTTGCTACTAATCAACTCAAGTGGCCAAGGCTCACAATACTTTTAGAAAGAGTGAAGAAGGAATCGGCCTATGGGTGAGAGGGGAACCTACCAAAGCCCTGCATCTCACGGTCAGACACAAGCAATTCATGAAGCGAGATTGTATTGTGGGCCACTTGGGGCCATTTCACATGGATATTGTACAATATGGAAAGGAGTACTTCCAAGAGATTAAGGAGGAAGCCTTGTCTGCATCCAGACAAAGGTGGGAAGTCTCGAGCATTACTGTTAGAAACTAAGAACCATTTGGATACTGGAACTTTAAAGATGTCTCCTCTCGTTTCCATAAGTACACTAACATGGTCTTAACCATGGGGCCTGAATGGATAGGATGTCGATATAGAACTCCAATCATATGGTATCCTCCAGAGAAGTATCGTTGTGACTTCACCTTGAAGGATCAAGACATTAACCAGGCTTTTGCTATACTAAAAAGGAAAAAAGGCTTTAGAAATTATAAGGAGGAGGTATATCCTGCATGTTCCCTAACTCAGCTACACCTCAACTATTTAATTGAATGAGGTCATGCAACAAGGTAAGATGGGGAGTATGTTGTGCCAAGAAAAAGGTATGTTTTCTCCTTGGTAATTTCTTTATTTAGCACTCATCCTCACATCATTATCTATGTTTATGAATAAAAGTAGACGAAATAATAGCTAAATTCGAGTAAAAGTAATCAGTAGCAAATTAGAAAAATCTAAGCAGGAAAAACTAATTTTTTCTATCTTTATGTGCAGAATTCACGAATTGAGCGATGGCTTCCCAATCGACAAAACAACAGCATCTCATAATGGAAAGCGACAACATCAGAGGCAAGGCAGGACAACGAAAGACTGGGCAAACCAATGGCTATTTTATGACAGAATCAGATCAAGTATAGCGAAATCCTTAAGATCCCCTGATCTTGAGGATTCACTTTTATCTATTTACTTTCTAAATGTAATATATAAGGCCGAAAGGAAAAACTGCACGGAGTTGAGAATCACACAGTTTGTAATTATTCTTTTTGACATATAATACTGTTATTTTGGATGTTGTAACTTGGTTACTTACATTAATGAAGAAAGGTTGTGTTTAATTCATCTTTATATTCTGAGTATCTCTTAGCGAAGACTTCTGGTGACTTTGGGCCTAATCAAGAGAAGATCTACTACTTCACCAGTGTCATAATCTTTTCTATTTCATTCTTGATTGCTTGTTAATGTTAATTTAGTATTACTTTTGGTTATTGTAAGGATTGATGATTTGGTTTGCGTTTGTTGTTCATGTGAGATTTAGTTTGATCCGTGTGTTATATGCGAGTAATAATTTCGATTGAATTAGTTATGATATCTCTAGCTTAGATCGTCGTTCCTTTCAAGTAATGTTATCATAGATTTCAGAGATAGAATTAATCGCTTTATGATTCTATAGTCATTTGCTATTTATATAATGTTTGATATTCCTGTATCATTTGCTGTTCAATTCAGAATTGTTTGTTTGATTCGAAATTGGTGTTCAATTTATATTTGATGTTCAATCTAGAAATGATCTTCAATCTAGAATTGTTGTTCAATTCAGAATTGTTGTTCAATTCAGAATTTCTATTGAATTCGAAATTGATGCTTAATTAGGATTTGTTGCTTAATTAGGATTTGTTGTTTATTTAGGATTTGTTGTTCAATTACCATTGTTGTTAATTATTACAATTCTCTTTCATGAGTGAGCAAGTTAGCTTCAATTTTAGTTGAAATTGCCAAGTGTGATTCTTTACAAGTTGTATTCAGATTTATTTTCTTCCATGATAGGTTAAATAGAATTGCAGAGTGCGTTATGAATTTCTTTCAGAATTACTTCTTTCAGAATTGATTAGATTGAGTTTGAAGAAGATAGTTATTAGCAATCACAACGATTTTTTATTAGTTAACCTCTGAATTCACTGCATATATAGCACTGACAATCTTTAAATAAAAAGACTTGCCTCAGGTTGACAATTAATGTAGGAATTAAGATTGTTTGTAAAAAGACATCTTAGTGCACCAACACTACCTCTTTCTTAGAATACATTTATTGAAGTCGACAGGAAAGGGGTGTCATCTGCCCGACATGGTGAATCGGGAAATTGATGTGAGATATGAGCAGATTGTAATAACTTGGGTCAGATAGTCATGCTAGCGAGGGCTATCGATATTGGAGGATACAGATATGATCTAATAATCATATCTAAGACAATTAATAAGGTATTACAGACTCATGTGCATGGATTTGCCTATGTTATTTTATGCAATGGATTGATCAGATTGTGAAATACATAGCCTATGAAGCAGTAAAAGACTATAATAGACAAACACATAAAAACACAAGAAGTTTAATAAGGAGTTCACCCAATACTCCTAGGCTACATCTCCTGGTCCAGCCTTCAATGGTGTCCTCTCTATTATATCTTCAAGCAGAGTTTTTACAACAGTATGAGCTCAATTTGAGACTTAATACACAATAGATATAACAGTAAGAGTTTCCTTGAACCTCTCTAGCTTTCTCTAAGTACACAGACTCTCTGAATCACTCTTTTTCTCTGTCTTAGCTCTATCTCGACATTGCCTCTCCCCACTACCTTCTATTTGAATGGCTTTAAAGCCAAACTACACTCCCTGTTCGCTTCAGCTCCTCAACTTTCAGTCTCTGCGGCCTCTGTCTACTCGAATCCCTCTTCTAACATTACACAATCATTACATAATGCATAAAGGGGAGGTGGCCACCTATTCTACAAAGTAAGAGTGCCTCGGGCCCTTGAAAACCTTTGGAATCCCAAATGCAGTCATTTTCTACTAACACAGGAAAATGCATTCACGACTGTGAAATTCCGCCAAAACACAGTTCATTTCGGACTTCAAAAGTCCTTAAATATGGTCTATTCCTCTATCGGGTCCGTCCTCAATCACTATCGCAAGTTACTTCGGCCCTGTTCCAAGGTTCCCCTTTGTATTTTAGAAATACGTTAAAATCGTGAAAATAACATAAGAATGGCTTTCCTCCAGACTTGAAACAATATACATTTCCATTCACGAACCCTTTCGGGTCTAGGTATTATAGCATCGGCATTGTTTCCTTGTATTTCATTAAATAACGAAATATGTGAAAATACATTTAAAAACGCCTTTAGGTGGATCTCAAAATCTATGTAATAATGTTTATATAGCCATCAGATCTAGTTCATCGTATTGCATATATGTATGTGTATAAGCCCTGCTCCATAATATTTCTCTGATTGTGATATCACGATGTGATTAATTGCGATCGCATATCGCTCATGCCCTGGGCCATTGTAAGCGCTCTATTGTGGTTGCTAATTGCGATGTTGCGATGCAGCTTGGGTCGTCGATTTGCATGCTTGATCGACGGTCCTCATTGACTCCATCGATCGACATCGCTACACATATATGCTAACCACCGATATCCACTATCTACCTATGCCAATTGCAATTCTCGATCAGATCTAGACCATTCATTGGCCAGATCTGATGGCTATTGTGCATTCATTGTTCATGCCTCCAATACTCTGTTTTTTCACAGTTTTCTCTTGTTTTTGGCCTCCCGATAGTGCTTTTCCGCCATTCTAATGGTTCTTCATACATGATTATTTTGATCTTTGGCATGATTTTTAAGAGATTTCAAGACTTAGAGAGTGTTCTTGGATCCATTTGGATCACGCCTTCCTGGTAAAAAAGGCTTTTGGACCACCAAAAGTTGGTTTTCAAGCATCGCTCAGGTGAGGATACAGCTGCCTCACTTACCCAATCTCTATCCATTTTTCACTGCTAGGTTTTGAGCCTTTGAGTCCAATTCTAAGGTACTCCACGTCCCCTCTACACATAGTCCTCACCTTCCTGTCTAGAATTGTATCTTCCTGCAGCTCATTGAGGTATTCAAGCAACAAATCATCAATGGAAGGAAATTGACATTGCTCTTCGGGATCTTCAATTAATGAAAGTTCAAACAGACTTAAGTTTTCTAAATAGATGTGCATGTATTCTAGCAGATCAAGGCGGAACGTGTTATCACCAATTTTCTCAAGTACCTTAAAAGGCCCATACCTTATTGGCTTCAGTTTCTTTCCCTCACCTTGCATTTTGTCTTTGTTGATATACAACCAAACTTGATCGCCAACTTGGAAGCTATGCTCCATCTGATGCTTATCATGCCTTGCCTTGTACTTGGCTTGGCTCTTTTCCAGTTGTTCTTGCACTGCCTGGTGAATTTCTTAGATCTGTTCAATGAACCTGGTTCCTTTGTCCACATCACTATGTCCAACAACTGCTATGTCTTTTTCAAAGACAAAATCCAAGGGATTCCTTGGTATAAAACCAAAAAAGGTCTCAAAAGGAGATCTATGTGTAGAAGAATGTTTAGCATGGTTGTAAGCATGTTTCACATAACATAAATGTTCATCCCAAAGCTTGGGATGCTTGCTACAATAACCCCTGAGCAACTGGATCACTGTCCTATTGACTACCTCTGTTTGGCCATCTGTTTGTGGATGAAACGTTGTGCTTTTCTTCAGTTTGGTGTCCATTAATTCCCACAGAATTGACCAAAACTTCCCAACAAATCAGGAGTCTCGATCAGATACTATGGAAGTGGGTAACCCAAAATGCACCCAGACATGCTAAAAGAACAATTTCACTGTTTGTTCAGCTGTAATTTGTTTATTACAGGGTATTAAAATGCACATTTTGCTTAACCTATCCACAATAAAATATAAATAGTCATGACCTTTTCTAGATTTCGGCAATCCCCCAACAAAGTCCATGGAAACACTTTCCCAAGGATGAGAAGGAACTGGAAGTGGAGTGTACAAGCCTAGTTTTCTATTGTTGCACTTTCTTTTAGCACACATGGTACATATCTTAACATATCTAGAAACTGTTTCATGCATTTTTGGCCAATAACAGTATCTTTGCAGCTATGCAACTGTTCTACTTACACCAAAATGACCTGATATCAGAGAAGTATGTGCTTCCCTAATTATGTTAACTCTTTCAATTTGTGGAATGCATAGCTTTCCCAAATGATACAATAGTTGGTCCTTAACATAGTAATCCAATTCTTCTACCTTTTTTCCATTACTTAAAGATGCATATACATCTTTAAAGTCTATATCTTGAGCATATTGTTCAATGTAGCTTTCATGCTGTTACAGGGAAAAGTGTCTACTCAGAACTGCTTATCCCACTAAGGTGTGATAGTTGCCTTAGAAACAAAAAAAGTAAAGCTACTTTCGTTTTTCCTTTATGAAGTATAGATAGAGAAGAACAAAGAAGACCAACCTCTGTCTTGCGCTAATCTCCTGGTTCGATTCCTCTCTTCCTTGATAGTCTTTCGCTACTTGTTCCCTTGCACGCCCAGCTTCACGGAGTACCCGTAAGATCACAGTAGCATAGCACTATACAAGAACATGGATCTATAATCATAAACAATCTAGGATCAGATGTAAATTGACCATACAAATGCAGCAAATATAAATGACACAAGAGTATGGAGGAAAACGTGAATAGATTTTATTGTAAAAAAGAAAGAGCCAAGGGGAGTTACAACCAGTTTTTCTAACCCAGCATCATCCTCTCAGCAAGGAAGCCCCTCTTCACCTCATACAAAGCTTAGATCACCCAACAATCTGATGTTTGTCTCAAGAAACCGACAACAATTCCTTACAATATGCAAAATTCCAGCCCCCTGGATCTCTAGGATGAGGGATCCATATATAGATATCTGTAAGGGAGATGAGTCAGCTTGTGATTTGATTAGTTTCTTCCCTCTGATAGTTCTTGCTTCCACTTGGAGATTGATTATCTCTTACTCATCCTTGGTCGAATTCAAAGAGGCAAGTGTCATAGGAGAAGTTTCTGGAAGCTTCCATTTCCTCTCCACCTCGCGGAATGACACTGCCATTTGTCATTTCTCACCCATCGCACCCCATAGAAGGGATTTTTGAAATGCAACGCACCCACACAGTGTGTTTAGGTGAGATGCAATGCAATTTGCCTATGGAGCAGCTGAAATGATCCTGTTTTGACTAATTCTGAGCAGTTTTTCATGGAGAACTTCTAGGAGAAGCTGTAATCAGTTGACCTTGCTCCTTTAGGGGTTAGAAAAACACTTTTAGGGACTTAGGAGCCCTTGGTTTATGGAAATTTTATTCTTGGGGTTGCAGTGCCCAAAAATGTCTATAATAGTTGCCCCCTAAAGCATGAGGTCGTTAATTTTTTGATGTCGGGTGAAATGCTTTATTATGAGGATCCGAAGTTCTTTCAAGCTGGGAGGAGACCTGTAATAAGATACAATACAATACATTATCTTCATAATATTTTCATGATCTAGCTGAGGCAGGAATTCCCAGGCTCAGCTTTATAAATTCATTTTCATGTACATAGGACAGACAATCGTCTGAGTGTAGACTGATGATTCTAGTAGAGCCACCATCCCTTTGATTGGATGATTATCTGTGCAGCAACAATGTACATTTAATGTCTTTATTTCCCTGAATATATATCGCAACCCGAATGGATGAAACTAGATCTGGGGTCTTCAATCTCGTTCGATCTTCACTCGAAGTACAAGTCGATCCATGTGAGAGATGTTCTAGCGTCGGACATGGAAATACATCGCCTGATTACCAACCAATGATGTAAGCTGTTAACAGGCGCGAGAGGAATCACTGACAATGTTAATGACCCTCAAGGCACTGCAGTACAATTCACGTGGTGTGAATAAAGGACTTGGTGTCGAACACCACACAAAATCTTTTGGTTGAAGGCCATTGATGTAAACCTGTCACCGGAAGTGAGAAACTTACCATTGAGGCATGCAAGCTTCAAAGTACTGAACGGGGTGTTCCTAGATCGACTTCCTGGATAATGAGCTGATGTCGACAAGAAGTGATCCGTCACAGGAGGGCCTTAATGAATCCCACATCAATGACACGGAACGGAGCAAATGATTTTAATGGAGGTGAAAATGATCTGGTGATATAAGGTTGAGGGTGGCGATCATGAAAGAATGGAGTATAAATGTATTGTAGTGGGTGAGACACAGGTGAATTCTCTGAATGACTTCTCTTGAACATATCGGCGACACTGACGTGATGGATTGGTAGCATTAACCCCAGATGTGGATGGTATGATGGGACCATGGTGATGTGCCCGGTGAATGAAACAACCCAACCCGACTTGGATGCGGAGTGAAAGTGTCATGTTCAAGAGCGACTTGCTACCGACAAAGTTTCTTCAAGTTTTCTTCCCAATTTTTCCCCAGTCATTGCTGACCAGTACCTCTTTATTTTTGTCAAGCTTGAGGAGGATAACATATGCTTGTTCTATAATTTTCCCTTCGGGCAAACCCATCGCTATGTTTTAACGAGCCTAGCGATAGTGAAACTCGTTCTCGTCTATAGACAAGTTTGTCGCTATTAAAATTTTAACGAGTTCAACGACAAAGATAACTCGGTCCTTTTCAATTTTAGAGAGTCTAAAAAGGAACGTAAAGGAAACTCCAAAATTCCTTTTTCGTCATCTAATCCCTTAAGTCTGAAAAAGTATAAAACAATACAAAAGGGATGAATTTTCGATCCTTTTAACGAGCCGAACAAAACAAGCGCTCGATCTTTTTGTGTAATAATCCCTCAGGTCCAAAAAGATTAAAATTTAGAGGAGGGATAGCACTTCCGGTCCCTTTAACGAGCTGGAGAGGCCAATGGCTCGGCAATCTTTTCATATTTTACGAGTCAATTGAAAATAGCTTAAAGGAGACTCGTCTTTTGAGGAACGAGTGATAAAATGGGTAGCAGCTGATTCCAGGTAAGGTTTGGAATTTTCCAATCACGGCAGTGTTACAAGGATGGCTAACATGATCACTCTTCGCAGCTGTTCCTCAAAATGGGTAAACAATCAAATGGAGGTGAATGATCGGCCAATGTAAAAGTGGAGGTGACGGTGCAAACACGACCAAGGCTTTAAAGGCTGAAGTATTACATTCACGATGGTTATTTACCAGAAATTGGTTCATTTTTTAATGAGCTTAAACTCTAGAGGAACATGTGCTCATTGCTTATGTTTATTTTTTAACGAGCATGAAGTCCGCGCTAAAACTGCTCGATTAATCCAGTCGTATAATAAGAATGTCCCATTTAAAACGGAAATTTTTAGAATTTTGCCCCACATCCTTTCTTGATGCAAGTTAGGAAACGACCAATCCAAAAAACAGATAAATGATCGCTCTTTTCTTGCATGCCAAAAGGTTTGCATGCCCCTAGGTATAAAACAAAATTTCAAGGTTACCCCTTCTTCTTTCTGTTAAAACATTTGTTTTACCGAGAGAGGTCTACCTCTTACAGGTTACCAAAGATTGTTCTATTCACGGCGTAAACAAAACACTTCTTCGGCGATGTTTATCGAAATAAACAAAGGTGAGTGGCAATGCCTGCCAACTCACATAACTTTGACAAGAGAATCTTATTCCAGTCCAACTCCCTCTTCCAATCATGGACGGGAGTACGGAGGTCATATACTCTCGCGGAAACCTACCCTATACCCGAAGTTTTCCTGCTGAAGCAGACCAGGGTGCATGCCCCCTGGGTTTCAGTCATGTCCCCCGAATCACTCGCGCTCATCAGGTGGATGGACTGGGGATTGAGACATTTCTTGCGTGAAAAGACCATTCAGGGATGGCATATGACTATTTTCTCTGTGTGATCCGGGAAATGAAAGCTGGTCTACGAGCTTGACCACTCTTCCTTCGTGCAGAAAACACATTACTCTAATGAGTGAGGAGACAATCGCTCCCATGCAATAAATATAGTCTCGTCCAAGGAGTAGATTATAATCCAGGGGTCCTTGGACTACCATTACGTTCATTTGAACGGTTTTCCCTCTCAATGTTATGGGCACATTGGGAAAGGTCCCTAATGGTCTACTGGTTCCTTTGTCAAAGCCTTTTAGATTTCTCATTTCAGGCAAAAGCGATGGCGAACCAAGCGCTTTCCAAGCAGTTGAGGGAAGGATACTCACAGAAGCCCCTTCATCTATGATGGTACCAGCCATAACCATTCTATATATTTGAAAAATGATTCGGAACGGTATAATAGCCAGTAAACGGGGTCTGCCTAGTTGATTCCAGTCAAAGGAGACAACTAGGTTGCTTGTAGGTGGGACCGAATAGACGACCGGGTACGACTCTGACGAACTTCCCCCCTGCGGTAAAGGAATGGGTAAATTGCCCCCATGTTCATCGGAGTCTGTGCTTACGAAAAGAATTTGGACGGTGTCATCCTTGTTGTCTTCGGTGACTGTATCATCTGAAGATGGAACCTCTGAAGGCAAGACCAGGTCAACTGCCGCCTCGACCTTTTGACTTTTGTCTGGTATGGGTTCAGATGGTTTGTCTTCAATGATAGATGCTTCAGCCGACCACCTGAGCGGGCCATCCGGATTTTCAACTAGTGACGGACTCGGCAAGAGTTTTTTATATCCAGGAGGAAGTCGTAACGGTGAAACCAGACGATCGTCCAAAACTATTTTAGCTTCGTCTAAGAAGGGACAACAATGGACGGCATGATCGCCTTCACACAGTTTACAAGGAAATCTATATTTTCCTTTTTGTCCTAGGGCTTCACTTTCACTAGTCGACGGTGTGTTTTCAACATGATCATCAGAGGTTGACGACACCGGGTTCTGCAAACGAGGAGACCAGTCCCTTAAGATCCGAGGGATGCAAGGACAATCTCTGTGATAATGGTCTCCTTTGCAAATGACACATGGCGATTTAGGCCTGGTCGGTGCAGTGTGTGGATTTTTGCTAGACAACACTTGGTTGCCCCCTTTCACTTTTGGCTCCTTCTTCTTCTTCTCTTTCTTCTTCTTTTCCTTCTTCTTCTCAGGTACTTGACTTTTGGCTTTACCAGATCTATCAAGCGAAGAAGAAGGAGGAGAGGAAGAATTGGAGGAAGTAGAAGGTCGGTGAGTAACTCTGGACTCGTCTAGCTGCTGACTCGATTGTTCAGGAATTGCAGTGTTCTGAACGACAGAGGTTGAGAAGAGCCATACAGGCAAGCCGATTGTCATTCCTGGAAGCGACAATGTGGTCATATGGGGTGCACCAACATCTCCCCAAGAGGAGAAGGGACTAGGATTTCCCCCAAGGGGAATTCCTTGGTTGGTGGATTCCATTTTCTCAACCCAAGATCAATGTAGGAAAGGGTGACGAATATTCCGTTTAGAATAAATTTTAGACGCTTTGACACAACTTGTTTTTTCAATTTTTAAGAGTCGAGAAAAAACAAAAGATGACTCTAGTCGCCTTCGATTTTTAATGAGCCTAAAGTGACAAGTGCTCAGATGGACCTTTTCCGTTAAAGAGTCTGAAAAGGAACGAAAGGGACTACTCTAGAAATCTAGGTAGAGGGATTACCAAACCAATCGCAAAACTGCAGAATACTTTTTACGGTACGACAGTCAATCTTCCCAAATGCTGTGTTCAGTGCATTGCGATCGATGGGCGGCAGACACAGCTTCCTATGGAAAAAGGATTAAGCCTATTGTGGTCTCCCAAAATATACTCGACGGTACGTGGGAGCACAAGTCCGTACTGGCACTTATCGTCTCAAAGTAGAGGAATCACCCAACCATCAGTGAGAACAACAGTTACCAGGCTTTACGACGCTGGAATACGTCTCTAGCCTATATTTCTAAATGTTGTGCGTTAGGTTCCAAAGCGTTGTTAGATTCATTGAATTTATTTTATAGTTGATCTTGTTTATGAAGTTTTCCTTTCAGGTTCACCGTGAGATGTAGTATAATTCCTAAAATGCAATCTAATATGATAAACAATCTTTTTATCTTCTTTGTGCAATGAAAATCCTAGCTACTAAGGAAAGAAAGACAGAATTCTTTCACAAAGAGCAAAGAGCACACTCTAAATGCACTTTCCTAAATCAAACCAATCAGACTGTCTAAATGCAAATACACATACATGTATTTGTTTTCGACTTTCTTAGTATGTAAATGAAAGAAAGTTGATGCACAAATCTGAATTACTTTTCAAGCAACAGTTATCAACAAGTTTCTTTTTCGAAATAAAAAATGGAGACGATCACAACACCTTACGATTTTGAAATGAATACTTGTTTTCAACACTAGAAAAATTACAAATTCAGACAAAAAAACAATAGTAATAGGATAACCGACTATCAACAGCAATCAAACTCTTTCCTATGATTGAAAACGACTCTTGCGACACTTTCAAATCAAAGGACAACAGTGCGATTATGTTACTTTTTGCAAAGGAGAACTGAAAATGACTCAACAGACACACAAAAACATTTACAGTTCTTTTGTACAAAGGAGGCGGAATAACAACAAGGAAAAGGGGTTTCAAACAGAGATACACTGATCACAGGCAGCAAAATTGATGAATAGAACTGGAAAGAATGAATCACAGAAACCAAAACTAAACAATGCCTAGTCTGATCAGCGCACCTGTAACACAGGGAATTTGAAATGCAGCGCACCTACTACACTCGGGAAGTGCGCTGAATTTCAGATTCTCAGAACAGTACTTGCGCTGGGCCAGAGACGAGACTTTTCTTGGGTTCCGGGTCACAGTTTGTAGTTTAGTTCATGGGTTTTGACCGAGCAAAAGGTAATTAGTAATGCAACAATCAGGGGTAGATCTAAGGAGGATCTAAGAGCTACCACAAGGGCAATCAGAGAGTTTGTGAATCACTTGTTTAAATCATAAACAAATCTCGGAGATTGACTAAAGCAACATTTATCTACTTTGCATTTGCATAGAAAATGCAGTTCGAAAGCTACCTGGCATGACTTCAGACTCCGTCTGTAAGTTTATGAAATAGACAACAAGGAAGATAAATAAACAAACTAATTCGTCCCCAGTAGACTCGCCATTTTGTTACAGGGAAAAGTGTCTACTCAGAACTGCTTATCCCACTAAGGTGTGATAGCTGCCTTAGAAACAAACAAAGTAAAGCTACTTTCGTTTTTCCTTTATGAAGTATAGATAGAGAAGAACAAAGAAGACCAACCTTTGTCTTGCGCTAATCTCCTGGTTTGATTCCTCTCTTCCTTGATAGTCTTTCGCTACTTGTTCCCTTGCACGCCCAACTTCACGGAGTACCTGTAAGATCACAGTAGCATAGCACTATACAAGAACATGGATCTATAATCATAAACAATCTAGGATCAGATGTAAATTGACCATACAAATGCAGCAAATATAAATGACACAAGAGTATGGAGGAAAACTTGAATAGCTTTTATTGATAAACAAGAAAGAGCCAAGGGGAGTTACAACTAGTTGTTCTGACCAAGCATCATCCTCTCAGCAAGGAAGCCCCTCTTCACCTCATACAAAGCTTAGATCACCCAACAATCTGATGTTTGTCTCAAGAAACCAACAGCAATTCCTTACAATATGCAAAATTCCAGCCCCCTGGATCTCTAGGATGAGGGATCCATATATAGATATCTGTAAGGGAGATGAGTCAGCTTGTGATTTGATTAGTGTCTTCCCTCTGATAGTTCTTGCTTCCACTTGGAGATTGATGATCTCTTACTCATCCTTGGTCGAATTCAGAGAGGCAAGTGTCACAGGAGAAGTTTCTGGAAGCTTCCATTGCCTCTCCACCTCGCGGAATGACACTGCCATTTGTCATTTCTCACCCATCGCACCCCATAGAAGGGCTTTTTGAAATGAAACGCACCCACACAGTGTGTTTAGGTGAGATGCAATGCACTTTGCCTATGGAGCAGCTGAATAGATCCTGTTTGACTAATTCTGAGCAATTTTTCATGGAGAACTTCTAGGAGAAGCTGTAATCAGTTGACCTTTCTCATTTAGGGGTGAGAACAACACTTTTAGGGACTTAGGAGCCCTTGGTTTATGGACATTTTATGCTTGGGGTTGCAGTGCCCAAAAATGTCTATAACACATGCATTACTGAATTATGCTCAAGTATAGTAGATGCATTTATGATTGGTCTGGACAACATATCTGCAACTTTATTGTGTATGCCAATTTTATATCTGATGACTAAATGAAACTGCTGTAGGAAACCCATCCACCTATAGTGTCTTGATTGTTGCAATTTAGTTTGTGAGTGCAAATATTGAAGTGGCTGATGGTCAGTATGTATAATTATCTCTTTTCCCATTAAGTAATGTTTCCACTTCTTTACACTTTGGACTAATGCATACAATTCTTTATCATATGTAGGATAATTAACTACTACAGAATTAAAAGTCTCAGAATGGTATCATATGGGTTTACCTTGTTGCATCAACACTGCTCCCATGGCATAGTCACTGGCATCTGTTTCAATCTCAAATGGTTGTTGAAGATTTGGCAATGCTAGTACTGGTGTTGTACTAATTTTTTCTTTCAAGGTGTCAAAGGCTTTATACTGTTTTCCTCCCCACTAAAACACCTTGTTCAATCATGTTAAAGCATGTAAGGGAGCTGCAATTAAGGAAACATTATCAATAAACTTTCTCCAATATTGTGCTGCTCGTAGGAAGCTTCTAACTTCTGTAGCAGACTTGGGTTTAGGCCAGTTTACAATGACTGCAACCTTAGAGGGATCTATCTTCAATTCAACACCCCCTACAATATGACCCAAATAATTCAAAGATGTTTTACCAAATTCACATTTTTGATAATTTAACATAGAGATTTTCTTTTTTCAAAACATCTAGAGTCTGCTTTACATGCTTCAAATGTTTTTCCCATGTTTTACTGAAAACAAGAATGTCATCCAAATATACAATTACAGAATCATCAATAAAAGGCCTGAGTACATCATTCATAACTCGCATGAAAGTGGCAGGAGCATTAGTTAAGCCAAAAGGCATAACTAGACATTCATATAGCCCTTGATTTGTTTTGAAAGCAGTCTTCCATGCATCTTGCTCTGCTACTCTGACCTGATGGTAACCACTACGTAGGTCCAACTTGGAAAAGTAAACAACTTCTTTCAGCTGATCCAATAGATCATCAATGTGAAGAAGGGGGTAACGATTCTTGATCGTTATTTTATTCAGTGCTTGGTAATTAATGCACATCCTCCACGAACCATATTTCTTCCTCACCAACACAATTGCATATCCACATGGTGATGTGATTGGTCTTATGAACCCTTTCTCGAGTAGCTCTTGTACCTTCTTCTTGATCTCTGCATTCTCTAAAGTGGATAACCTATACTTTCCGATGTTAGGCAATGGAGCATCTTGCTGCAAATTAATATCATGTACAATTTCCCTTTTGGGTGGCAGACCTTTAGGTTCTTGAAATAGGATATCATATTCTGAAACAACTTTTTCTAAATCATCTTGTTGTTTAGCATCACAACCTTCAAATACATTGGTTTTATTAGGTTCCTTTTCCTTTACAACCATCAGTAAAAATTTCTTGCATGAATTTACAATTCTTTTCATCTGCCCTGAGTTTATGAGAGTATAATTATTCTTGAGTTAATGAGCTCTTACAATATATTTGATTCCATACTTAACGAGTTGATACTTATTTTCAGCTCTATAGAAAATAGCTTTTCTATCATACAAGTAAGGACTTCCTAAAACAATTCTGCATATATCCAAGGGAACGATATCTAACTCAACATCATCTACAAATGCTGATCCAATAGAAAACCTAAGTTTACATTGTCTATTCACTTGTAGCTTTGCTTTATCACATACCCAACCTAATGGACATGGCTTCTTGTGAGGTGTGGTTAGTAGTCCCAATTTCTTTACAATTGCTTTAGAAATCAAGCTTACTTGTAAGCCACTATTAAATAAAGTATCAATATTTTGATGCATGGAAATAACTCTAATATGAAAAAGCTCATGTCTTTTCCTCTCATTTTCTTCACTATCAATAGTTTGTGCAGAATTGCTAGTAGATGCTTCAAAGTTTTTACCTTTTATACTTGTGGCTGCGATTGTTGTTTCATCACCTGAGTCTAATCCCAAATATTTCTGTATAGCAACAACAGTCTTCTTCTTCTTGCCATCGAACCTCTTGGGTTTTAGCTCCGGATACAAAGACCAGCAATGTTCATCATCATGTCCATCCGTCTTGTAGTGAGTGCATGAAAGTTTGGCCTTCTGTACAGCGTTTTCCTTCCTGTCTTTCCATTTTTGCTTCCTCTTTTCCTTGTTTTTGCTTGCAGAGGGTTTTGATGATCCCCCAATCTCTGGGTTCATATTCTTGCCTCTAGCCTCTAGATGGGTAGCCTGAACAGATACCTCATCTATGCTAGTAGGGTTAAAAATGAGAATGGTGTGACTCAAATAGCTGTGTAGACCACCTATATACTTCAGCAGAGTTTCAAGTAAGTCTAAAGAAATTCCTAGAATCAAAGCTCCTTTTCTAAATTCTTGGGTGTAACTTTGTACACTTTGACCTTTTAATTGGCGAAGAGTTGCCAACTCATCATAGCTTGTTGCATATAAGCTAGTGGATAGAATTTTTTTTTAATTGCAGAAACAAATTCACTCCAGGCAGAAAGAATTTTACCATGCTTCTTCAAGTCATCTTGTGTCTTGTCTTCCCACCATACCAAGGTAGTTCCTCCAAGGTGTAGGTTGGCCAGCTAAATTTTACTCCTGTCTGAATCAATGCTCTGCACCCTGTCTAATCCAGTTATCTAGCTTCTCTGCATTTAATTCTCCATCATATATTGGCAAATCAAATTTAACATATAATTTAATCAAATATGTTTTCATCATTTTATTTTCAGGGCTATCAGGAGGTGTGGGTAGTGGAGGCTCTTTTCCTTTCCCTTTGCCTTCAGAATGGCCATCTAGAAGAGATTCTTCTATTCCTTTGTCTTGTTTGAAGGTTGAAGAATCTTCATTTCAACCTTTCTTAAATTCTTGATACATTTCTTCTACCATGGCTCTCGTGGTCATGAAATTGTCCATGAACTGAGAGTCTGATTCCAAGGAATTTTCTTCTGCCATTTTCCTCCGAGGATAAACTCTACCAATTTCTAGGTTAGTTTCAACTAGTTCTCCTTCTCTTAATTTGAGCTTTGACCTAGTTATCATTCATCAATCTAGCACAAGCTTGTCTAACCTTAGTAAACCTAAAGCTCTGATACCACTTGATCTGGGTAATGAGATCTAAGACAATTAATAAGGCATTACAGACTCATGTGCATGGATTTGCCTATGTTATTTTATGCAATGGATCGATCAGATTACGAAATACATAGACTGTAAAGTAGTAAAAGACTATAATAGACAAACACATAAAAACACAACAAGTTTAATAAGGAGTTTACTCAATACTCCTGGGCTACATCTCCTAGTCCAGCCTTCAGTGGTGGCCTCTGTATTATGTCTTCAAGAAGAGTTTTTACAACAGTATGAGCTCAATTTTAGACTCAATACACAACAGATATAATAGTAAGAGTATGCTTGAACCTCTCAAGCTTTCTCTGAGTACACAGGCTCTTTGAATCACTCTCTGTCTTTGTATTAGCTATGTCTCAGCACTGCCTCTCCCCACTGCCTTCTGTTTGCTATGGCTTTAAAGCCAAACTATGCTACCTGTTTGTTTCAGCTCCTCGGCTTTCAGTCTCCCCAGCCTCTGTCCGCTCAAATCCCTCTTCTAGCATTACACAATCATTGCATAATGCATAAGGGGGAGGTGGCCACCTATTCTGCAACATAAGAGTGCCTCGAGCCCTTGAAAACCTTCGGAATCCCAAACACTGTCATTTTTTGCTAACACAGGAAAATGCATTCACAACTATGAAATTCCGCCAAAACACAGTTCATTTCAGACTTCAAAAGTCCTTAAATACAGTGTATTCCTCTATCGGGTCCGTCCTCAATTGATATCACAAGTCGCTTCGGCATTGCTCCAAGGTTCCCCTTTGTAGTTTAGAAATACGTTAAAATCGTGAAAATGACGTAAAAATGGCTTTCCTCCAGACTTGAAACAATATACATTTCCCTTCACGAACCCTTCCAGGTCTGGGTCTTCTCACATTGGTGTGGTTTCTTTGTATTTCGTTAAATAACAAAATACGTGAAAATACATTAAAAAACGCCTTTGGGCGGATCTCAAAATCTATGCAATAATGTTTATATAGCCATCGGATCCGGTTCATTAGATCACATATATGTATGTATATAGGCCCCACTCCATAATATTTCTATGATTGTGATATCGTGATGCGATTAATCGTAATCGTATATCGCTCATGCCTCGGGCCGTTGTAAGCACTCTGTTGTGGTTGCCGATTGCGATGTTGCGATGCAACATGGGTCGTCTATCTGCACACTTGATCGATGGTCCTCATTGACTCTGCCGATTGCCATCGCTACACATATATGTTAACCACCGATATCTATTGTCTGCTTCTGTTGATTTTGATTTCCGATCAGATATGGACTGTTGATCAACCAGAATTGACGGCTATTGTGCATTCATTGTTCACTCCTCCAATACTTTGTTTTTTCACGATTTTCTCTTGTTTTTGGCCTCCCGATAGTGTTTTTCCGCCATTCTAATGGTTGTTTTTGGCATGATTTTTAAGAGATTTCAAGACTTAGAGAGTGTTCTTGGATCCATTTGGATCAAGAGAGATTTCATGAGGTCATAGCTCGAGATGATAACGAAGGCCGTCAAAAACTTGCTTTCTGATGATCCTAGAGTCGGTAGGATTTCTAGGACGAGTGTAAGTGATTTTTAATGGACGTGAAAAATGGGGGTGATTTTCTGAGGTGTTGTGCCCAAAGGTGATTATAGATTGCAGGCGGGGGAAGATCATGAATTGTAAAAATCAAATGTGGATGGGAGTTTTTCTTTCTGAAAAAATCTCTGTACACTTGCCAAAAGAATAGGGGTTGGTTTAGATGTAAATCCATGGAGAGAGGTTCCCTATGATGATAGTAACCTGTGAGAAGGTGTAATGTATCTATTGAGGGTCGAGGCCCCATTGGTTGGTCTTCGTGTTGGGTTGGTAAGGCAGGTGATGTGACAAAAATGGTTTACTTTAATATTGGTGGATGGTAGGCCCAATTTAGCATGTTGTGGTGCATGTGGTTCAATCTATATGTCATCAAGTATGGTAGCTCAGGAATAGGGGAGGAAAGCATGGTGCAAAGGAGAGGAGTATGAGGTTGATCTTTGATATATGTGTGTAAAATGACTCTCGGGCTTGGGGTAATGAACATGGATACTGATAGTGTGAAGGGGACTATGAACTGGGGTGATCCATGAAGACGGGGCTATATCAAATGATGTGGATGCTTACCATGTGCAGATAGTAGGTGATCATAAGTGTGGTTGACTTGGTGAACCCTATGGTTAATGTCAGATATGCGATGACAGGATATGCAAGGTGGTGGAGGAAACCTGTCATGATGAGTGGAGGATGATACCTTAACTATCGATTGCCACCGGGGGAATGAACTTACTGTGAAGGTGTTGATATCCTACAAATTTGAAAGCTAATACCCCAAGTCAAAACATCCATCTATCAAAATATGAAAACTGGAAATAAGGATGTACCAAAAACACAGGAAGGTGCACCTAATGGGTTCTCTGAACGAGTGATGCTGACGTTGCTTTTGCCTAACTGGGTAAGCATAAGGCGACATGTCAGTGTGGTGTTCCATGATCGAAGGGCTAACAGCAAGCCTCTTAGAATATGACCATGCAGAAATGTCCCTCTATTATGGAGACATGGATTTGTAGGAGGTTGCCTCTTCTGGGGAGCATGCTTCCCCTAGCGAGATCTCTTCAACAGTGCCAGGTTTGTTTGAAATATTCACCTTGATGGTAGGTGAAATGTTGGACATGTTTCCTTCCTCAAATGCATCAAGTGCTGGGATGGGATTTTTGAACCAATTGACCTTCCCTAGTGGGAGGAAATATTTTGATTCAATGGCGCAGATATCGTGAGTTTATGCGCTATTGGCAACAAATGTTTTTTTAGGTAGAAAAAGTGAACGATGGTGCGTGGTGTCCCAAGAATGTTCATGTTCTATCATGGCTTCTAGAATATCTTCATCTGAGTGAAAAATATTATCTAATGTTGACTTGGGGTGTGCCAAGTCTAGAGGGTGGAGTTCAGGCCTAGTTGCGTTGGTCGACAGGTAAGAATATGATTCGATGGTTGGTGTCGTAGAACCTAGCGAAGTTGACAAAGTGAATATGGAATGGGTTTGCATCTTCGGTGATGTTACCACTGGTGAGGTGGATTTTGGTCTCAACATCAAAAAATTATGAGCAGACAACTTTATCCAAGTCAAAGACCATTAGGAAAGAATTGGCTCGGTTGATTGTGCCTAAAGCGGAAAGTGAGGCTTTCCGCTGGGTTGGGCATGTTTTCAGGACATATAATTCTGACATAGTTGATGAAAATTGTGCTAATTCATCCACTATGTTGTAGCTATGAGTAGCTTTCGAGTTGTGTCCTTCGCGCCGTAAAGGTACTTTGACCATTTTAGGCATAGACTCTACAAGAGGTCAAGGGATGGTTAATGACCCTGTAGGTATCATCGTAGCCGAGGTGTATGGATTAGGATCTAGGGGAGATTCATAACTTTGATTACTTGTTTGCAAGAGGAAGTACTCTCCTATCATGAAGATATCATGTCTAGGAGTATTGTTGGGTGTTAACAATTCCTTGATGGGGAAAGGGTTCTGTCATGACTTCAATAGGTTGGCCACTTTTCCCCCTACTATCTTGTATCCTTTTTAAAACAAGAAGTCAAGGACAATGATGGGTATAATGGTCATATTCCCCGTAGATGGCGCATGCGTGATTAGTCTAGAGGCTAGTATTCTTGCCCTGTTTCTGTGAGTTGTTATTGGTCGTACCCTGGTTTTAGTTCTAGTTGGGGTTGTCCCTTCCTGGTGCCCTTGGGGGTTGCTGTTAATTGTTGCCTCCCAACTGGGGCACTCCCTTTGGCTTACTTTTTGGTTTTTTTCTAGCATCGTTAGAAGGATTAACTGTATTCAATTGTTCTTATGATTGATGCGGTGAAGCAAAAGATGGTTGCACTAGATTTACCCATGCATTCTTTTTCTTTGGAAGGATATTATGTTGAAGGGTTGGGAAAGGAGAATATTGGTTCTCCTGTCCATGGTTAACGTACTGGTTTGGGGAGTACATGTTTTATCTATACTCCAGGAGGAGTATTGATTTCCCTATAGGGGATGATATGAGCCTCCTTGTGAGGGTTGGTGTTGGTAAACCCTATTGCCTATATTCTTCATAGGTGCAAGTTGACCATTATAATATCTTGTATTTTGTAATGGTGGTGTAGCATCGTAAGATGGGCCATTCATTGGATACGCAGGGTGTTAGCAGCTATTTATGTGATCTCTTTGGGATATGGTCCCAATTAATCTGTAAGCAGTATTGGAGGCGCCTTCTATTTCTCTATGATATTGCAGGTGCAAGGCATCTAGGAGTACATGGTAAACGTACTCCAACTAGTTGTAGATCATCTCCAGTTGTTGAGCATTACTAATGGCTTCTTCCTCACTTTGTGGGAATGTTTTAGCCACATTTTTGAGATTTTGGAGGTGAGGGACTGTAGGTTTTAACCCCTTACATAAATTACCAGCATACAAATTCTAAAAATAGAAAATAAACAGTGGTGAGAGAATAAAACATAAAACCTATATACACAGATATTTTCCCCTGGATCCCAAAATCGGGACTGCTAGATTGATTTTTCATTATATTCCTTTCAATGTTACAATCAATATATATATATATATATATATATATATATATACATATATATATAGAGAGAGAGAGAGAGAGCGATATATATATATATATATATATATATATATATATATATATATATATATATATATATATATATATATATATATATATATATATATATGTTGAAGCATCCATAAAATCCATAAATCCCAATCCATTAACCCTGGATTATAACATAACCATAGCTCCCTTGACCAGATCTACAAAATACCATGGAAAGAAAACCATCATGTCCAAAACCATGTGAGAAATCCATGCAAAAAACCATAGGTAGGTCTGCCCATATAATATAGCATCCAAAAAATAATTTCACGAGGCGCTGCCTCGAACCCCATGCAAGGAAGATTACCCCCCCCCCCCCCCCCCCCATCACCCCCCTACACATTGGGTAGTCATGGAAAGAATATAACACACACCCAAAATTCTCCCACTTATTTTTTTCTATCCACAGGGGGCCACAAGAGAGATTAGTCATTGTCCCACCCCTGAAATTCCCATTATTTCTCTACACCAAGAGAACTTCTCAGTGCTCACAAACTTTGTTAATGCATCTACAATATTCTTCAAAGTGTCCACCTTTTCCAACAACAACTTTTTGTCCTCAACCATATCCCTTACAAAGTGATACTGATCATCAATGTGCTTTGTCTTTGAATCATAAGCAGGGTTCTTTGCCAAGAAAATTGCACTTTGGTTATCACAATCTATCCTTATAGCTCGCTATACTAACCCCATACTTGAACACAATATATACAACCAAACTTCTTCCTTGTTTTCATTAGTAGCTGCCATGTATTTTATCTCTGTAGTTGAAAGCGTGACTATAGATTGTCTCTTACTCATCCAACTGAATGCAACTCCGAATAGGTTAAACACATACCCACTTGTAGATATTCTTTGATCCAGATCTCCAACCCAGTCTACATCAACAAAGCCATGGATGTTCAAAAATCTGTCCAATCCTAGTCTTCCTTGGTAGCACAAACCATAATCACTAGTGCCACGCAAATACCTGAAAACCTGCTTCATTGTTGTCCAATGCTGCTTCCATGGTTTTGACATAAACCTACTCAATACTCCCACTACATGTGCAATGTCTGGTCTTGTACATACCATTTCATACATTAGGCTATCGACTGCACTTACATATGGAACACAGGACATTTCCTCTTCCTCTTCTTGTGTCTTGGGACACTGTTCAACAGATAACTTTACATCTACAGGAATAGTAACCTTCACCGATTTACTATCCTGCATATTAAGCCTCTACAGTATTGTCTCGACACTTCCTCTAGTTTAACCAGAGCTTCCTCTTTGTCCTATCTTGTTTAATTTCCATGCCCAAAATATAGCTTACAACACTAAGATCTTTCATGTTGAATTTGGAGGACAATTGGGTCTTCAAATCCTCAATAATTTCTTTGTCATTTCCAACCAACAACATATCATCCACATATAAGACCAGATAAATAACACGATCACCAACTAATTTAAAATACACATAGTGATCTTCTTTGCTTCTGGTGAAGCCAAATCCCCATATATATGTATCAAATTTATGATACCACATCCTTAGTGATTGTTTTAACCCATACAGAGACTTTTTTAAATTGCATATCAGTTGTTTATTACCCTTCACCGCAAAGACTTCAGGTTGCTTCATGTATATCTCTTCTTCTAGATATCCATGAAGAAATTATGTCTTCATATCCATTTATTCTACCTCAAAATCAAAAGCAATATCAACAAGTAAAAGTAATCTAATAGAAGCTACCTTGGAAATGGGAGAAAAAATATCACCAAAATCAATTCCCGACACCTAGGAATAACCTTTTGTTACCAACCGAGCTTTGTATTTCTCCATCTTGCCTTCTACATTCCTATTCTTCTTAAAAATCCATTTGCTGCCAATGGGTTTCCTTCCAGATGGCAACTCCACTAGATCCCAAGCCTCATTTTTGTGCAAAGATGTCATTTCATCAACCATGGCTTCTTTCTAGAGTTTTTCATCCTCTAAATCTACTACTTCCCTCATAGTTATGGGATCATCATCAGTAATAGATAAAGAAAAATTTGAACAGAAAGAAGATGGAAAATACCTTTTTGGCTGCCTTCTTTCTTGAACTAATCTTCTCACAACTGGGGTTTGTGGCTCTTCATCTTCTGATTCCTCTTCTACTGTAGAGTTTAAATCTTCCTCCTTTAGCTAAAACTCTATCTTCTTAGGTTCCTTTGGTAGGAATTCATGTTTAATAACATATTTCACCTCTCTAAACACCATGTCTCAGTTGTATGCAAACTCCCTCGTTTCTGGGTTCCAAAGCTTATAACTTCTTAAACCATCCTTATACTCAATAATGATGCACCTTTGAGATTTATTATCCAACTTTGTTATTTTATCCTTTGGAACATGTACATGTGCATCACATCCAAATACCCTCAGATGTAAAAGAGAAGTTTTCTTACTAGTCCATACCTCTTGTGGAGTCTTATCCTCCAACGCTGATGAGGGTGATCTGTTAACCAGGTAACATGCAGTCTCTACCACCTCTGCCCAGAATTTGTGTCTTAACCCGACACCACTGATCATGATTCTTGCATTTTCCATTAATGTTTTGTTCATTCTTTCTGCAACTCCATTTTGTTGAGGTGTGTATTGAGTAGTCGCTTGCCGTGCTATACCAAAATTCTTACAGAACTCTTCAAATTCCTTCTTGTAAAACTCTGCAACATTATTTGTCCTCAACACCTTTATCTTCTTCTCTGTTTAGTTTTCCACCAAAGCCTTAAATTCTTTAAAGCTATCAAAGACTTCATATTCCTTCCTAAGGAAATATATCCATGTATTTCTTGATAATTCATCTATAAATCATACATAGTACACATAATTACCTAGTGATGAAACCGACATAGGTCCAAACACATCACTGTGCACAAGCTCTAATATATGTTTCGCCCTCTTAGCACTAGAGGGGAAACTCACCCAATTCACCTACCCATATACACAATTTTCATAGAAATCAAGATCCAGAGAGAAGTTAGACATACCTTCTACCATACCATTACCATGAAGTATTTGAAGGCCCTTCTCTCCAATATTTCCAAGCCTTTGATGCCATAACACAATCTTCTTTCCAGACACCACTAGATTTTATGCTCCACTTTTAGGAACCATAGCACTATTGCACACATCAATAATAGTGCTACCTTGAAGCTTGTACAAACTTCCAATCTGAACTCCCCGCATCAATACCAATGCTCCGCGAACCATCTTGCATGTATATTTCTTGAACATTGTTTTTACACCTGCATCATCCAGCTTGCTTACATAAATTAGACTTTTGGCCAATGTAGGAATATGCAGAGCACCCAGAAGTGTTCTAATCCTTCCACCTTGCAACTTCAACTTGAAGTTTTCGACAGATGATTCTAGCCTTCCTATCATCCTCTAAGAAGACATCACCACCATCATATTTCTCATACTCGCAGAACCACTCCCTATGGGGAGTGAAGTGAAAGGATGCACCTGAGTCAATCAACCATGCCTCATGATCTACATGTGTACTTGAATAAGAAACCAAGTACACATCCCCACCTTCATCTGAGGTGGTTTTTGCCTCTGCAGAAGGAGCATCATCATATCCCTCTCCTTTCTCAGGTGCTTTAGATTTACAATCCCTTTTGAAGTGCCATTCCTTACTACATTTCCAGCACAACTTTACAGGCTTTCATGGTGATTTAGATCTCCCTCTAGATTTAGATCTGCCACTCAAGCACTTATTTTTGTTTCTATTATGGGACCATCCTTGTACAAAAAAGGCATCACCATTCTGGACCTCCATATTTTTCCACCTCATCTCCTCTGACAGCAAGGATGAGACTATTGCATCAAACATCAAGGCAGTTGCATTGCTACCTATTTCAACAACCAAACTATCCCATGAATCTGGTAGAGAACATAACAAAGAGATGCACTTATCTTCATCTAAAATTTTAATATCAACAAATAATAATTGGTGTACCATAGTATTAAAGGTGTTCAAATTCGCTATCACCGAATCTCCATATTTCATCCTCAGGTTATACAACATTTTCCGTAGGAACAACACCAAAGACTTAGATTGGTACAAAGTCCCTAACTTGTCCCACAAATCCTTCACCAAAGCTTTCCTTGATACATTCATCAATACTGAATCCAACTTTGCCCATTTTTCAGTTGACATTACCATTGGCTTAGTACTTGGATCTACCGATCCATTTATTTTTATCCACCAGTAGATCCTCCAACTTGATTTTCCACAACTCAAAACTCTGACCATTAAATTTATCGGTCTCTATCTTTCCACTACTCACCATCTTCTTTCACCATAAGAATCGATCCTGCAGATCTCCCACAGAACAAGATCTACCACAGGCCTGAAAAAAACCCCTCAGCAGCAATGGAATCCCCTTGAAGCCAAAACAAATCTGATACCAAATGTATGTTTTAACCCCATACATAAATTATTCTAAAAACAAAAAGTAAATAATGACAAGAGAATAAAACATGAAACAGATATAGATATTTTCCCCTAGATCCCAAAACCGGGACTACCAGATTATTGGCTTAGTGGGTCCTGACCTAGGTTCAGAGTTAGTTGCACCAACCAACAAAACCCTACACTGATGGCCCTTTAGGAAACAGCCCACATAGCGCAGGCTACAGTCTCACCTGAAGCAGCATGGGGGGATGTTGGAACCAACTTTCGCATCTAGGTATCAATGTGATGTCTTTTAGCGCCCTAGATCTGCCTTCCTGCAGATCTATAATCCCTTAGGGATCGATACTATAACTCTATTAAAACAACCTTCAGACCTTCACGAAGGTCTACAATTGGATTTTTCAAACCCTTAATAGTGTATTCATCCACTTTTTCACACCAGAAAACAACCCTAGATCAGAGCTCCTATAGATCTATTTTTTTATTTAATAAACGTAGCAGAATTTATCACTGTCTTCACAAACTTACATAAAAATGTTTGCATACATTTAGATCAATATTTCATAACACATTATTCCTCAACAACATATATTGTAAGCATAAATAAATAGAGATAAACAGATATACACAAGATTTCTTTGGAAACTTTCTTTATTGATCACCAGTTCGGATTTACAGACTCAAAACTTCCGTACGCACTCAGCTACAGAGGTCCACGCACTTAGTTGGGGACTTTACTTTAGGCCTCTGCACACTCAACTATGGAGCCTTTCTTCCTTCTATCTTCCCCTTCCTTACTTGCCTTTCTTTTCTTCAAACATTGAAATTATGCCTTAGACTCTCTAAGACACACCTATTTATACAATCCCATGGTCTACAGACAATGGTTGGGTCTCATATCCGACTCACACTTTACATAAACAAGGGCTAAAACCCCTTTGACTCCTAATCATCTACGCACTCTACATCCACAAATCATGGAAACTTTACATACTTTACAAAAGGTACATCAAAACTTGGGCTATTTTAACCCCAAAACTAAACTACGGGACCCCATCCCAATAGGCCCCCAACACAAAGATCGTGACTCACCCTGGAGTTACTTGGCTGGTGTTGTGATCTTGCTACGAAGATCCCCTAGCTCCACTTGAACTACTACGACCTCTACAGCACTCTGCATAGCTGCCTGCTTGATCTCCTCGACTAGATTCTCTGTAGTTGGTCCTTCTGTGGCCAGCCTCATTGTTTGCTGCATCTCCTGCAAGCCCTTCATCTTATCTTGGATGGTTGTCATGATCTAATAAGCTTCTTCCAACCATGTCTCCAGCCTGGCCTTAAGCAAGGTCTTCTTCTTTTGTGTTGTCTCTACCTACGCTAGGAGCTTCTTCCCCTCCTATAATTTGGATAGGCACTGCCCTGGTGCAATGGAGCATGTTGTTGACCTAACTTCGTCATATTGCCACTGCAGCTCCCTAATCTCTGTATTTAGCATCTGTAGGTTTGGATCTTCCTACAGATTGGTGACCAACTCCATGGCTTGCTCAAATAATGTTGTGCAGTCTACAACTGTGGCATCCAGAGTGGCCATTCCTTCCTTGATCGTAGCTCCGCGTTGCTCTCAAACCTCCAGTGGAGTCATGGGTTGCATCTTCCATTGCAGCTTGGTGATCTTCATATTGAGTTCAAATTGAACTCGATTAACCTTAGCTTTGGCCTCGTGCACACTAGCAGCGAATTTTCTTATCTTTTCTTATGGCTGTGCATCCTCTGGGATATGCAGATCAGGCACTATCCTGCATGCCTCCACGACTGCTGACTCCAATCATGAACTGTGCTCCTGGAGTGCCTCCTTCTCCTACAGAACCTACGTCTTCTCGGCGAATAGCTGTTGATTATCAATCTGGATTTCGTTGACAACACTGAGTGCTCGCTATTCTCAGATACGAAGCTCTTCCACAAATCCTTGGAATAATGCATGCAATTACTCCAGTTGCATTGTGGCAAGGTTTAGGCCCATCTTCAGGACTCTATCAAGGAGGTCATGTTGTTCCTCGATGTCAACATGGAATGAACTTGCAGGCAAGGGGAAGACTCACACATCCTACGATGGCCACAGAATTAGCTCCACACCTGTACTTTGATCTTGTGCCAAACTACCTACTGCACCACTCACTTCCCTAACATCTTCTTGGATCTTGGTTGGTTGGAGCTGCAACCCTTAAATATCCTTCTGGACTCCTCCCAATGTTTGTATGTATTTTTGTTCCAACTGCTGCAGTACTTCTGTGGAGATATCCCTAACTTTATCACCGATCTCATCTAGATAAATTTCTGCGAGCATTAGGGGATCAACCTATGTTTTCTGAGCCTTCTACTTCTTCCTCAATCTAGCTTGTTGTACCAATTATCACCTTTTCATAATGAAGGGGGTGTGCTGCCCTTCCTTGCCTCTGTAGCCTTACCCAGTAATCTCTTTGGTTTTAGTTTCTGGCGAAGGTGACTTATCACCTTTCTGGGTTTCGCACTACTCCTGTTCTGCCTTATCCTTGGCAGCGTGTTCCTTCTCAACCTGATCCTTTTATGAAACATCCTTATTTCTCTGCGCAACTATGTTCTGCACAATTGGCTTACTTGCCTCCTTCCTTTTCTTTGTGACCGCACTCTCTGCACCTGTGCTTGGCCCAACAGCTAGATCTAAAAGGGCACGACACTCGGCTTGTCAGTGCACCACTACCTCTTGCACTTCAGTCTCTGTCACCAAGTATGGACAATAATGCCACTTCTATGTTGGATCCTTCTGTGCCTAGATATATACCCGATGAAAGTCTGTGTTGAATGCGACGTAGGCTGATAGTTTCATGTACAAGGTTGGGGACAACCTTGGACACTGGTTAATTGCCATGTGGAAACTCATTTCCATTAGGACCCAAAAGGTCTTCATCTCTATGACACATGCGGGGTCCTTCGCAGCCCATAGGGAGGTGAATTGTGCTGCCTCCGGCAATCCTTCTTCCAACAGAGCAAACTGGTTGTCCTACGGCAACTCCCATGCAACCAACACAGTGGAGAGCAGTAACCAAGCGTAATGAAATGACTTGGTTTCATCCTAGGCCTCACAAAAATTCACAAGGAACTCTTGGCATAAGTATATGGACCAATTGAACAGTACGCCTTTAACGCACTAAGCCGCTAGAGATACTACAAGTGTCGGAACTTCATCCGTGCAACACTTCCTCATCACATTTTCAGCCAATATCTCATGGCTAATTGAACTGCAGGGTCTAAGATAGACCAAATTGATTACCCGCGTGACTTGTTTACAATTTCATAATCTTTTTTCATTCATTTTGCCAGCTCCTTCTCTCTCGTCTTTTTTCCAGACTCCTTGGCTGGGTTCAAACCTTCATGTAGCAGGTGTGTAATCCCATGAATAAGCATATCTATGATGGGTATAGGCCCTCCTATCCATAAACACCCATCATACACCAAAGTGAGTAGCTAGCGTATGCAAATTATGTTAATGGGTGTGCGGTGGTAATGTGGCACCCAAAGAAAGCTGAGCAATCGTGATTGCTCAACATCACAGACCCATTCCTTTGTTTCCATCACTGTGACACATGTTTCTTCATAGTAAACTCTCTTCATGTATTTGTCTGTCACTAAGTGAGGGAACTTGGTGTGATTTACGAGGTCCCAATCCTCCATTTTCAATAGTGGGATTCGCGTAAGCCACGGACCTTCAAAAGGCACCTTCTTAGGTAGCAGGGGCATGGAAATGGTTAACTTTTCCAAGTCTGGGTCTTTAGTAATCTTCTCCTTTCCCTTCCTCGAAGGGATATACTGAGGGATCTTTGTGATGGGCTCTGCTCCTTTGGCATCAACGTCTTCTATTCCCTAGCCTTCTTCCGCCTCCAGGTCTACAACCTTCTGTTTTCATTTTGCTGGTTGTTTGTCCTTCTTCTATGTTGGTGTCGTGGTATGCTTGCTTGGGGAAGCGTGTACCTGCACTGGATTTTTTTTCTTTTCCTGTGTGGCAGGTTGTTTTTCTTTCACCATGGACTATTTTGGCCTTCGTGACCTCAGCACCATGCGCATCATAGGCATAGCTTCAACATTGGATACTTCAGGTCCTGGGGCATTGGATACAGCGGCTTCCGAACTCACAGCTTTAGCGGAGTTGGTGGGAGTCATCCTCTCCATAAACATCTCACGCACTTTAAGAGACATGTCTATGTGGGTGAAGAATTCCTCCTAAAACGCTTGGCTCATTAATAGACAACAATTTTTAGCAAAAACTCTAAGGGTGCAAAGTGTTCTATGTTGGACCAGCACGCGTAATTTATAGGGGTGTTTGAATTCAATTTCGACCATTCCCCCCAAAATTTGACAATTAATGTTGTTTTGGCGGTAGATCTTCAAAAAATTTGGCCTTAAATGCCGCCAGCCCACTCCTCTTAACCATCTTCTAGACATCAAGTCATGAATAATGACTCCAATGTTCAATTTCATGCTGCACTGTGCATCACGTCCCTCTATGCTGTAGCTTCCTGTGCACTGCTTCATATGTTGCATCTTCACCATTTTCCACGTAGCTCGCCTTCTGTGTAGTCCTCCAAACCTGGAAGTGTAGTTTAAAGTCTCGCTCTCCCTTGCAACTGCCTAGAGTACTAAGACTATCCTGCTGCCATGTAGTCATTGTGCAGGATCCCCTGTATATAGCTTCAATCGGCTTCCATTCACTCTTCTCAGAAAAGGTTCTCCATTCAGCTTCACGAGCTGAACTATGCCTCCATCTGTAATTTCTTTGATAATATATGGCCCTAGCCAATGCATCTGAAATTTCCCCAAAAACTTAGTGAATTTACTATCATATAACAAAACTAGATCATTTACCTTGAATGTGCGAAGCTTGATGTGTCGATCATGCCATGCTTTTTCACATTCCTTTTGTACTTGTTGATGAAATCTAGCCAAAAATATATCCTCTTCGAGCTCCATCAGCTATGTGAGCTGTTTCTCCAAGGCCTTGTGATCCACCATATTCGTCACTACCGTTATGCATAGACTAGGCACAATATATTCCATCGGCATTACAACTTCTACACCATATACTAATCTAAAAGGTGTTTGCCAGTCATTTTTTTACAAGTAGTCGTGTAAGCCCATAGAACTATAGGTACGCGCACATCCCATTCATTCCGTTGCATGTTGCAAATCTTCGTCAGCACGCTCTCCAAAATCTTATTAAAGGCCTCAACTGCTCCATTAGCCTGTGGATGATATGGAGTGCTCTTCTGATGCTAAACTTGGAATTCTTCTGCTAGTGCATTGATCATCTCGTTTAGGAAGTGGATACCTCGATCACTCATCAACACCTTCAGGTAGCCAAATATGGTTAAGACATACTCAAATAAAAACTTGATTGTTGTAGCCCCTGTACAATCCTTAACCGGCTATGCCTCTACCCATCTAGTTAGATATTCTGTCACAGTGATGATATAGCACACACCAAATTTCTTCCTTGGGGGCTAAATTGGCCCAACGAAATTAATCTCCCATTTTTCAAATGGCTGCAAATATACTTGAGGACTTAGTGGCAACTTGTCCCTCTGTGATGGTCTGTCAATTCTTTGACTTGCATCACATGCCCTACAATACGCCTTGGAATCTTTGTTCAATGTAGGCCACCATAAACCTGCACCCAAAATATTCTACGTAGTTTCCTTTCCTGTATAATGTCCTCCCGCAGCCCCTCCATGAGCTTCAACGAAAATTCTATCCCTAATCCCTCTCAAAATTTGGCACATATCTTCACAATATCTCATATGCACCCATCTTATATAGATGTCCCGCAATCACTGAAAATTTTGTCACACGCACTACTAATTCCTTCTTTTATTGACTTGTATACCCTTTTGGAGCCATCCCCGTAGTCAAAAAATGGATGATATTGGCGAAAACATTATCTGTTGCACATACCATGAAGAGCTGCGCATCCAGTAACCCTTCCTCCAAATTAGCAGGCTCCTCTCCGGTTTCGATTCACGATAGATGATTAGGTCCTGCATTCAACCTCCATGGCTTCATAATTACCTCAAAGTCATACTCCTGGAATAGCAGCAACCATCAGCAAATCTTCCCCCCAACACAGGCTTATTGACTAGGTATTTCAAGGCAGAATGATCTGTGTACATTTTGAAATGTCTGCCCAACAGATAGTGCCTTAACTTTTGAAGTGCATACACCATAGCCAATCCTTCACGTTTTGTCGTTGAGTAATTCTTCTCGGCCTTTGATAATTTCCTACTCACAAAGGCTATAGGATGGTCCATTTCTCTGTCACCAGCCTGTGTTAGCACTGCACCCAATACAATGCACAAGGCATCAACATGTATGTGAAATTCCTTTTTCTAATCAGGGAAGACCAAGATAGGTGCAGTGATCATCTTCTCTTTCAATACATCCAAACTACACTGACATTCTTTATCCCAATAGAATGTAGTGTCCTCTTTCACCAGTTTCTTCATGGGTGCAGTAATCTGAGCATAAGGCTTGATGAACTTCCTATAATATCTAGTATGTCCCAACGTCGCGTGCAGTTGCTTAACACTCCTTGGGGCCTCCAAATTTACTATCACTGTAATATTTACATGGTCCACCATCAATCCTTTCTTGCATACCACGTGACCCAGAAAAATCCCAAAGGGAACATAGAATAAGCACTTCTTCAGATTCACTGCGATATGGTACCTACGGCACATATCCAAAATCAAGAACAGACTTGCTATATGGTGCTTTAATAGTCTGAAAAACGTCCAGTCATCGAAGTAAACCTCTAAGAACTTATGAATAAACTCCTTAAATATGGGGATGACTACACGAGAAAATATCCCTGACACATTCTTGATTCCAAAAGGCATCACAGTGTATTAGAAACAACCCCATTCTGTCGCGAAGGTTGTTTTACTCCTATCCTCAACGGTGATCTTGATCTGATGGTACCCCAAAAATCCATCAGTGAATGAGTAGGCCTCCTACCCTCCAACATTATCTAATGCTTCATCGGTAACAGTGTTTGGAAGGGATCATGGACACACACATCGTTAAGCTTCCGCAGGTCTACGCAAATCCTTATTTCTCCCTTCTGTTTCTTCTCTTGAACCACCATCGGGCTTACCCAATTAGACTCCTCCATAGGTTCTATGATTCCCATCTCCAACATCTTATCCAACTCCTGATGAAAATTTTCTTTGTATTTGGGATTAAGACGATACGACCTATGCTTAATAGGCTTTGCATTCAGCTTTAGAGTAATATTCATGACACCCAAGTCACCTATTATTCCCTTCAGTTCTGAAAACTTACTAGGAAAAGGTTCTTGGTATTCACGGAGTAACTCAGAAACTTTATCCACTGTGGCATCGTCCCAATAATCCCCAATTTTTTCAAACTTTGGTTTTGCTTCAGTACCAATGTTGACTTGCCTTGTCTTCAATGGCGTGGTGATGTTCAATTTCTCTATTTGCAGACCTTTGACTTCGTGATGCCCCTCTGTTTCTGGGATATTAATATTCCGTGGATCCTCATCATCCTCTTCAGCAGTCACATTATAACAATCCAGTGCATGGCACGACTAGGTGCTCCAATCTGGTTGAACCCAATCCAAAGGTTCTTCCGGTGATCTAAAGATACCGCCTTGATTTCTTGCAGCACTTCATTAATGTTCGCAAAACCATTCTCAAAGTTGAAGGTCAATAATAGTCCTTCTCTCAATATATCCCACTCTGTGGTTCCATGGAGGAGCTCTATTTCCAAATACCAATTCATAGGGATTGTGTCCAAAGTAAGGCAGAATAAATGTACCCACTCCGGCTGCAGCTCCATTCCATAAGATTTAGTCCATTTCTCTAGGTGGTCGTGTGGACCATCTTTTCCATCATATTTCTCAGCCAATCTAGTGTTAGGGCACCCAAACCGTATCCTCATCATCCTTCTGTAATCTTGCCATCCATTAAAGTTATCCTTGTGCGTAACCCACCATCGTGCGGGTGTAGCGCGCAGTGCCAAATCTAATTCTTGGAAGTGGTGATGCTCGGGGACTTCATGCTCAAATTCCTCCAAAAACTTATCTATGTCTGTTAAACCATCATAATAAGATAATTTCCTTACCTCCAATGAAACACGGTGCAGCAATTTGGTCGTCATGTTACATCGCAGTGTAGATACTTCATGCAAACGTTTATGCCAATGCTCCAACTCTTCATCTAAATCAGAGGCGCAGGAAATTTCCCTATCCCATGCATTTTGTCCTTCTGCAGTTGGATTGATCCAGTCTTAGTCTCGTGCTGTTATTTTGTAGATGTGATATAGCTCATCCTCACTCTCTTCATAGTCACGGACTGGTTCAGTGTAGCGCAGCCCTTATGCAGGGTCCAATGGCACTACAACTAGAAGAGATTTCCATTCAAATGACATTTTCATCTTCTTCAAGTTGATGACTCCATTCATGTTAATGGCCCAAGAAATTCCTAGGAGCGCGGGGTACAGATTGTTGTCATCAACGATCTCTATCACTTCAAAGTCAGTCATCGTGCTCACACCTTCTATATCAACTGTTACTCCATATAGTTGTCCCATAGGGATGATCTTCTGCTGGTTTTCTATTCTGAGCTGAATCAGAGACCACTGCAACGCAAGTCTCCCCATTCTTTCCCATGTCTGTTTAGGAAAAACGTTCATGTTAGAACCCAGATCCAAAATGACCTGGTCCATCTCATATTCTCCTATCTGCATGGTGAGCCTCATCTTGCGCCCTGTTCTTTCCTCATGTTTACCAATTTTTCTAACTATGCGATGTCCATCAAGGGCGTTTTCTTTTTCGGTGCATTTTTTTATTAACTCCTGCATGTTGTTCACAACTTTTCTTTCATGCAACAGTTTCATGCAGGTCTCCAAGAACGTGCTAAGGATAGAGGGATCAACCTCTTCAGGCACGATGGTTTCTTGCACTTTGTTCTGGCTTCCTAAGGTGGAGGCCTCAACGAAGATTTTCTTGGCTTCCATAAAATCTTCTTAGCACGCTCCAGAGAAAAACCAACCTCCTTTTCTGGGACCTTGTTGACCCATCCATCCTCTTCAGGTTATTTTCCCTTATCATCACTAGTAATTATTCCACTCCTCGACACTATTTTCACACTCTGATCTTCCTTGCGGGGTTCATCTCTCATCATTTGTAAGTTTTGCGTAGGTTTCTGAGGCTGCACCTTTTTCTCTTGCATCTTAGCTATCAACACCGAGCATTCTTCTATAGTGTCATCAAATTGGATGTAGTATTGACATGATGGGCATGTCTGATTCTGACACTCCCACGCGTAGTGCCCTGTCGTTCCATAGTTATAGCAAATAACCTGTCTACGACCTCTACTAGGTCCCCCTCCTTTGTGGCCTCGTCCTCTTCCTTGATAACCTCCACGCTCTCCTCCGTTGCCTTGATATGGAGACCGAGTCTTTGCTTGCATCCAGTGCATAGGTGTTCTTTCCATTATCAGTTCATAGCTACGACAATGGCACTCATCATGGCCCACAGATTTACAGAAGTCATAGAACAACTGCTGTGGTGTCTGAATGAATTTTTGAAGCAAATAAAAATTATATGTTGCATGTTATCCAACAATCTGACAAATAGCGCACCATAGTGCATCCGCCATGCTCGGTCATGTTGGGGCTTCTGGCTTCAGGGGAATTGGTCCCCCTCCTATAATGTAATTCGTGAAGATAGGGAAGTGGTCTTTATCATGCCCCTGACCCTTATAGTTCAGACACTAGACTTCCATGCGTACCTCTAGTTTAGCCTCTTTATCTTTCTTCAACCTTTGCAATTCTAAACAGAGGCTTTGTAACTAGGAGTGATTCAGTTGTACCCCCAAGGTCGGATCCTGAATGGGCGTTGCATGCAATCTCATCGCGATATCCAGGGCTTCTGCCTAAGTTCCTATCTTCTGTTGTGACAAATCAATTCTCAAGTGAGGTAAAAGTGAAGCTATAAACCATTCACAATGTTGTCCATCTGTGAGATGCATGTTAGCTTCTCGAATTACACATTTCAACCTTTGATCTAACTCCCAAGGCGTCTCATCAACCCTCATCGTGATTTCCTTAACCCAACTAGTGACTGTGAGTCAAACATATGCTTACTAAACTCTTTGTTTAAAGTAGCCTTAGTATCTGCTAGCGACGCTAGAGGATTATCATAATAGTACTTAATATACTAGGTTAGCTCGCGATCCTGCAGAATGGTAACTAGTTGTGCCTTCTTTATACTGTCATCTGTAATCTATTGCGGTGTCCACACAGCATTCGCAACAAACCAAAATTGATCTATACCCTCACTCCCTATTCCTTTGAAGATCGGTAGCTTCATCGTGTTTTCCATGGCAGAAGGTGGTGCTGGAGGTGGAGGTGTGAGAAAAGGTGTATGTGGTGGAGGTGGAGGTGGAGGTGGAGTGGATGGATGATTTATTGAGGAAACCCCTGAGTAATTAGTTGAATAGCGGTTCGTGACGAAGTTCGTTATGCCCCTTCGTCGTCATGACTCACAGGGGGTCCAATCAAAGGGTTGTACTCTGGTCCTGATCCTTCATGATTTCTAAAGATTTGTCCACTTTGCATAGATTCGAACATCAAGGCAATGGCATAACCCGTTTTTCACACAACAACATTTTAATCTAGGTATTCAAAGATCTTAAATACTTACCTCGCGGTTAATTGAAAAACCTTCTCTCTACCTCGTTATAGCTGATTGAGGTATCAACTGCGAATTTTGTCACAAATCCTCTTATAATTCGATTGATCCAGTGATCAATAGCATGTGTGATCTTATCTTTAGAGGCTTCTAATCATCGCACCTATTCCAAAGTCCACACTATTGGACCGTCAAGTTGCCACCTCGCTTGGTTGTCTGCCAACTTAGCTAACCACTCATATAATTTGATCGGGAAGGTGTAGAAGAAAATTTCATGTATCTCTATATACAAATACCTATCCAACCACTACTCCTATGTCAGGCGCGGATTCCTGTTTTTCTGTGCCGTGAATTCGTGAATCTTTTTGTCCAGCCACTTTTCAATTTCTTTCTTCGTTGGATTCCAGTGATGCAACATCACACATTTCCTTAAGCAGATCCTAGTCCCAACAATGGAACCATTTGTTGGCTTAGTGGGTCCTAACCCAGGTTCAGAGTTAGTTGTGCCAATGAACAAAACCCTACACTATTGGCCCTTTTGACAACAACATGTGTAGTGCAGGTTGCAGTCTCACTTGTAGTATGGGGGGATGTTGGAACCAAGTTTCCGCATCCATAGATCAGTGTGATGTCTTTTAGCGCCCTAGATCTACCTTCGCACAAATCTATAATCCCTTAGGGCTCGGTACTACAAATCTGTTAAAACAACCTTCAGACCTTTGTGAAGGTCTACGATTGGCATTTGCATACCCTTAACAGTCTATTAATCCACTCTCACGCACCAGAAAACAACCCTAGATTAGATCTCGCGCAGATATGTTTAAGTATTTAATAAACATAGCAGAATTTATCATAGCATTCGTGAACTTACATAAACATGTTTGCGTACATTTAGATCAATATTTCATAACACATTATTCATCAACCACATATATTGCAATTATAAATAAACAGAGAATTATAGTTATATACAAGATTTCTTTGGTAACTTTCTTTATTGATCTTCGCTTCAGATTTACAGACTCAAAACTTCCTTGTGCACTCAGCTACAGGGGTCCACACACTCAGCTGCGGACTTTACTTTAGGCCTCTGTGCACTTAGCTATGGAGCCTTTCATTCTTCTATCTACCCATTCCTTACTTCCATTTATTTTCTTCAGACATTGACATTATGCCTTAGACTCTCTAAGACACACCTCTTTATACAATCCCATGGTTTGCGCACCATGGGTGGGTCTCAAAGCTGACTCACACTTTACATAAACAAGGGCTAAAACCCCTTTGATTCCTAATCATCTACGTGCTCCACATCCACAAATCGTGGAGACTTTACATCCTTTACAAAAATCACATCAAAACTTGGGTTATTTTAACCCCAAAACTGACCCAGGGGACCCCATCCCAACATAGATTGATTTCTCATTATATTCCTCTCAATGTTACAATACATATATATACATGCCCAAGCATCCATAAACCCCAATCCATTAACCCTGGATTAGAACATAACTATAGTTTCCTTGACCGGATCTACAAAATACCATGGACAGAAAATCATCATGCCCAAAACCATGTGCGAAATCCATGCATAAAATCATAGGTAGGTCTACCCACCTAATATAGGGTCCAAAAAACAAATTCCTAGCGTGTAGCCCCAGACCCTTTGCAGGGGAGCTGCTACCCTCCTGCATACCTCCCGACAAGGGGGACAACCGCCCCCCTTGTGATCCCCCTGCTACGCCTGACACAACGTACAAGGGGAGCCACCACCCCCTTGTGACCTCCTCACACATTGGGTAGTTGTGGAAAGAATATAACACACACCCAACAGGGATCTCAAGAAAAAGTCCAAGAGGAATTTATCTTCAAAATCAGTTTTTCACAAGCTGCAGCATTTCCGCCATTCGTGGATATGGTCTGAGATGTGTGTAGCTTGTGTTTGCTTGAAATTGGTTAGAAACTCCAACCCAGAATCATGGCGGATTAGGAGTTGGAAGAAATTAAGGAATGATTTAGCTAATGAGCTAAAGGTTCTATGAGATGAAGAGGGCTGGTATATATACCACTTCACAGCAGGCCCTGTTAGGTTGCGTTGAAATAGCCTTAATCTAATAGTATCTTCTGTGATACTGTTAGATAAACACTATAGGTGAAATGTCACGACGTGGTTCCCTGGGTCTTCGCCTTACTTTCCCTCAAATTTTGGAATACCTGAAGGGAGCTTTGTGGGCATAGCTAGCCAATTTTGGCCATGTTTGATCAGGTCATTTGTGAGCTTGCTTTAATTTGAGAGATTTAATGAAGCTAAAAATGGAATCTGTGCATTCCTTGCCATCACAGAGTGATTCTTGACAATTATGTGCAGTGGAGTCTTCTATGGGGATGTCACAGAAGGATTACCCTGGTGGGTAGCTTGAGGACTATCCGGAGGAGAAGTGTGTGTGCTCCCAAAGGGGGTAGCGTGCAAGGATCCTTCAGGAGTGGTGAAGGGTGTCCCTTGCCATGGAGGAGTTCCAAGAAAAGTTGCACCAATAAAGGAAGATCCAATAATGGTGGTTGAATGACGTCTTCTCCACCTAAATGGTGAGAGTCCTAGTACACCTCCCAGTAATGGGGGGAGGTTTAAAAAATGCCTAGATCGATGGGGAGTCGTGGGGTCCCCTATGGTGTCGATTTAGATTGTGCACTACTTTTATTTTAGTGATGGGCGAAGATATATATATCAATGCAATTGGATCACATACACAAAGAAAAGTGAAAATATCAATGGTTTATTTTCCTTTAATTAAACTATGTGACCAAGAAAATAAAAAAAAGGGTTTTTATTTGTTGCATATGATAAATAGTCCTATGAAGACCTAATCATCCTGTCCACTCTCAAAATAACTGGGCCTTGCGGAGATAACCTCTGATGGGTCCTAGGTCAACGTCCCGTAAGAATTAGCGACACGTTCCAACAGTCGAGGAATCAACTAAGGTAATGGATTATGGGCCACTTACTTTTTCCTATTAAACTATGTGGAGTTTAATGAGGGAGATGGAAATTCAAATACTTTCAAGAATATTTTCATATGAAATCCCAAGTTTATCTAAGAGATGCAAGGGAAGTAGGGATTACTCACTTTCTCTACTAACATTTGCTCCTAGTCCCAAATAAATAAAATTGCTTTGGTTAGTGGTAAGATACGTGGATAATGGCCACTTACATGCTTTAGTAATTAAGCTAATATGATTTGAAAAAAATTAAGCGAAATGGTTTGAAAACATATATGATTATGACCACTTCCGTTTCTCCCTAATTAAGCTATGTGGGTATTTGTTTGCAAATAAAATAAAAAATAGAAAATAGAAAAAATATAATTTCTTGATGAATTATGGTTCATTCAAGCAACCAGACGTACTAAACAGAAAAAATAGAATGCAAAGGTGAAAGAAATTCACTAAAGCCCGCCAATCACCTAAGAAAACTAAAAAATACAAGGTTTTTGTTGTTTTTCTATCTGTCACACGTGTTCTATATAAATAGATGTGAGCTTCACAGTTTTCAAAGATACAGATGTGTGCTTCATGTCTTTCAAAGAAGAAAATGTGTGGGCAAGAAAATTCTGAAATTTCTTCACTTCCACGGGCTCAGAATAGATCCAGGGGGATTGTAAAAATTCCAAGGAGGTGAGAAGTGCCTTGAAGGATGTTTGTGGAGAGAGGAGGTCCTACAAACAATCTCTAGATTAATGAAAAGACATCAGTATGGTTGTCATTCCTGTTGTAGTGTTTTTGGAACACAAGTGTACCAAACAACACCCCCTTAACAGTGGATTGTTGCTTGCAAAGGATCATAGTCAAAATTGGTGGTGTTAGAGGACAGACTTAAATAAAAAAAACATTGTAAATAATGGATACAATGCATACAAAGACATAAACTTAAACAAAAAGGTGCATGATCATAACAATTCTCAAATGTAGAAAACACATCAATAATATATGGAAAAATCTCCCTTTATTGATTGCTGGTGGTAGAGGTTGAATACAATCAGAATACTAGAACACTTGAAGAGAATTCCTTGAGCTAGGGAGGTCAAAAAAACCTCAGCAAGGATGTTTCTTTTCCTCAATCTCTTTGAAAGTTTCTCCTCTCTCTCAAAGAAGCGTGAATACTCTCCAAAGGGTGGATTTCTCTTCACTCACTAAGATGTTGGGTTTCTTAGAAGAAATTTGTCCAACATGCTAGTGCTCTTCACTTCCTTGGTTCAACAATGAAATGGTGGTTTGTTTATAAGCAATTTGGCTAACATAACAATGTCACATTTTTTTTGCTCTCCCATTGCCTATTTATATAATTTTTTTTGAATCCATCTTCCCTCTCTTTGTACATGTATGATAAAGACACATTAGTAGGACAAGAGGATTCCATTGAGCGCTACACTTCTCCAAGGTGACTCGAATTTGACTATACTAGGTTGATCTCATATCAAAAAATCAGCTCCAAGTGTGTAGAGTGGTCCCAGACTGCTAAGTCACCTGTTCTGCAACCGCACAACTTTTTGAGGATATAATTGAATTTAAGCTTTTGTGATCCATAATCTAAGTTTTTAGAATTATTTTCGGAAAAATCACATTATAAAATCTTTAATGACGTGTTTCGAACCAACGAGTGTGGTTCATCGTCAAGACAAGTTGAAAAAATCAGATCATGGCTACATGTTAAATAGGGATGGTTACATTTGGAGCTCTCCAACGTATTAACTACGGAACTGTGGGAGAGGGTTGATGCTTGTTTTGCGCTGAAATCTCTATGCATGGAGGAAATCTGGACACAGAAATAGCGCGCGAAATTCAACAGGATTTCTCACAAAGAATGTTCTGGTGTATCTTCTAATAGCAAGATGTTTGGCAGCCAGGTCTCCACTCTCAACGCGTGGATTAATAGCATCTCATCTCAGGATCATGGATATGTTACTCCAAAAATCAGTGATCATTATAATTCAAGTTTGCTCCATGCTTCCATTTCTCATCCTATTAACAATTTCACTCCTCTCAATTTGGTCCGTTCGGACGCTTCGTTGAACCCCTCCCCTCCACGAACAAACCCTTATCCCCATCCCATCTGCGGGTCTCAACAAGATCCCATTCCATCCATCGCTACATTCGATTCCCATTCCCACCCAAAACCTCATTCCCCTCCCATTCATCGCTCCAACACCCCTCCTATTCCACAATTTCAGTATGGATCAATTCACAACATGCAGTTTTTGACCCCTTCCTCCATCGATATATCCCTCCCTCAGCCCCAGCCCCTCGACTGTATCAGCGACCCCTCAACCAACCCTGTCCTCAAGATTCCTCACACCCTATCGCTGCCCTCACTAACTCGTGGTTTGGATCTGTCCAACCACTCTGATCCTTTGATCAAATCCACACACCCAAACACTCCCCTTGAAATGGATAACCAGAGCCTTGATAGCGCTATTTCCCAAGTTCCCCAGTCGGCTGATAATATTTATCGAACTCCTCCTTCCACTACAATTCCATCTATAATAAATTCCTCTGACTTACCCTCTATCCCTCTTAAACTTTTACCAAATTTTGCTTTTGATAATGATATTATTATTGATTCTAATAACAATAATAACTTTGCTTTGTTTAATTATAGTAAGAGTGATATTAGTAATAAGGTTAATTATATAGAAATAAATAGGAATAATAGTTCCTATAAGAACACCATAATTAAAATCTTAATAATCGAGTAATGGATTTAATAATAATAATAATAATAAAGAACAACATAATCAAAATGCTAATAAACAAGAAATTGATTTAATAATAATAATAATAATAATGATGATGTAATGATTATCATTAATAATTACAATGATAATATATCAATTATTAATAATAACAACAATTATCATAAAAATTTATCCCTTAGATGCAACAGTAAGTATAACATTAACGATAAGAGTAATAAATTAAATTACAATAATAGAATTGACAAAAACTATGGTAATGATAATAATAGTATTCCCCCTCTCTCTAGAAAGAATAAAATTATCAATCTTTCTAGCTTCTCCTTTCCCCCTTCTGTTTTTAAGCTCTTAGGTAAAGGTTTAAATTTTGCTCAAATCTAAATATCAATCTTATAATGGTTAATATTAACCCCTTACAGTTAGTTATAACAAGGGTAATCATAATTTAATGTATAATATTAATATTTATTGCGAGTCAATCTTAATTATAATGATAATATTAATATTTATTTAAAACGAGTCATAAATGCTTTAATATAATGATGCTAAGTATAAAGTAATATTATTATAGTAATAAACCTCCTATTATAAATCTAGATAGTAATCTTATATTAACTCATTTAATGACAAGGGTAATATTACTAATGTTTAATATGAGTCAATAGTATTGCTTTAACATTGTCTTTAAATTAAATATTATTAAACAATTGTAGAAAGTAATATTATATCATTAATGGTTTTTGGGAAACTTTTTAAATTAATTCGTTCAGCCATCTAAAGAGAAACAAACCGGTTAGTTATGATAAGGGCAAAAAAGGAAAGGGGGAATTTTTTTTAGTTTAAGTTATTAATAGAGGGGGGGAGGGGAGGATGGGAAGCGAAGCAAAGGGGAGATATGACTGGGAAGAAAGGACAGGGATCCAATAACTACTTATCTTCCACCCATCATCCCTATTGAGATTAAAAGGCCTCTTTTCAATTTCAATAGCTTCCCTAAATTTCCGGTGATGAAAATGCGTAACCTTAGCAATCACTTGGGCTTCCTCAATACAAACATGATGATTAGTCTTCTCCACATGTTCCGCCAATGTAGAGGACTTGGTTCTCCCATGTTTTAGGTCAGCTGTGTGCTCATTAATCCTTTGGTTAATAAAGCGACCAGTCTCACCAATGTAGGGGGTTCCGCATGAACAAGGAATAATATAGACACCTTTCATGTCCTTGGGGTTAATGGGATCTTGTACTAATCAAAGGGAATTACGAATAGTTTTAAGGGGTTTGAAGGTTGAGGGAACATTATGCTTCTTAAGAATCCTAGCAATCTTATCAATGGTCCCTTGGATAAAAGGCATATGGACCCCTGGGATACGATCTTTAGGTTCTTTTTTGACCACCGAGTTCTTGAAGGCTTTAAGGAAAGCTTTCTGACCAAGGTGTCTGCTATAATCATTTTCAACAAAGAAATTAAGGAGATGGGATTTCTCTCCATCGAAGCTCTTTTCATTGGAGATTCTCAGGGCACGAGTAGCGAGGGTGTTGAGAACGCCCAACTTCTGAGCTAGGAAATGATGGGAATTGGCGTGAAGGTATTACTCAGTGTGAGATTTCTTCCGATACACCTTGTGGGAGAGTGAACCATCTACATTCTTGAAATTAGAATATCAAGGAAAGGGAGGAAACCATCGACTTCTTGTTCCATGGTGAATTTTATGGCGGATGATTGACTGTTAAGATGCTTGAAGAAGAGATCCAACTCCTTTTGTCCATGGGACCAGATGACATTAGTGTCATCTACAAATCTCTTGCAGAGTTTGGGAAGGAGACGGGCAGAGGCTAAAGCTTTGGATTCAAAATCTTCCATAAAAAGATTAGCAACAACAGGGGACAGGGGGGAGCCCATGGCAACACCACAGGTCTGCTCAAAGAACTCGCCTTTGAAGCTGAAAAGGTGGAAGTGAGACAAATCTCAACAAATTGAGCAGTATCAGGATCCGTGAGACGCTTGATAATCTCCATGGCTTCCTTTATAGGAATGCAAGTGTAAAGGGAGACTACATCGAAACTCACTAGAATATCCTCCAATTCTAGTTTTATGCCTTTGAGTTCTTCAACAAAGGATGCAGAGTCTTTAACAAAGGACTCCGTAAGGCCGACTAAGGATTTAAGCTTAGAGGTGAGGAATTTATCTAGAAGGTGGGTCGGACCACCAATGGTGTTTATAATGGGTCTAAGGGGGGTTCCTTCCTTATGAATCTTTCAAAGTCCATAGATCTTAGGAGTGATGGGACTGCTCTCAATGAGTTTATGGCAAAGGGAACTCACTGAACTACTGGATTTTATGGCAAGAGCCACAGTCCTATAAATCTTCTTAAGAGGGTTTTTGGGAAGATTTTAATAGCTTCCACTATTATATAAATGATCTAACATCTTCTTACGGTAATCCTCTTTGTCAAGGATAACAGCGGCCCCTCCTTTGTCGACTTTTAGGACAACGATATTATTGTTCTGGTTTAAGGATCTGAGAGCGACGATTTCTTCTTTGCTGAGGTTGCTTCTAGGGGGCTTCACCTTTCTAAGTACAATGACACAATCCTATCTAATAGTGTCCTTAATATTGTCAGGTAAACCTCTGATCCCAAATTCAATGTCACAGATGATGTCGTCTACCGGGATCTTCTTAGGGGCCATGGAAAAATTTAAACCTTTACCTAAGAGCTTAAAAATAGAAGGGGGAAAGGAGAAGCTAGAAAGATTGATAACTTTATTGTTTCTAGAGAGAGGGGGAATACTATTATTATCATTACCATAGTTTTTGTCAATTCTATTATTGTAATTTAATTTATTACTGTTATCATTAATGTTATACTTACTGTTGCATCTAAGGGATAAATTTTTATGATCATTGTTGTTATTATTAATAATTGATATATTATCATTGTAATTAATAATGATAATCGTTACATTATTATTATTATTATTATTATTATTATTATTATTATTATTATTAAATCAATTTCTTGTTTATTAGGATTTTGATTATGTTGTTCTTTATTATTATTATTATTATTATTATTTTTATTATTATTATTATTAAATCCATTACTCGATTATTAAGATTTTGATTATGGTGTTCTTATAGGCACTATTATTCCTTTTTATTTCTATATAATTAACCTTATTACTAATATCGCTCTTATTATAATTAAACAAAGCAAAGTTATTATTGTTATTAGAATCAATAATAATATCATTATCAAAAGCAGAATTTGGTAAAAGTTTAAGAGGGACAAAGGGTAAGTCAGAGGAATTTATCATAGATGGAATTGTAGTGGAAGGAGGAGTTCTATAAATATTATCAGTCGGCTGGGGAACTTGGGAAACAGTGCTATCAAGGCTCTGGTTATCCATTTCAAGGGGAGTAGGTGGGTGTGCGGATTTGATTGAAGGATCAGAGTGGTTAGACAGATACAAACCACGAGTTAGTGAGGGCAGCGATCGGGTGTGAGGAATCCTGAGGACAGGGTCGATTGAGGGGTCGCTGATACAGTCAAGGGGCTGGCATTGAGGTAGGGATATATTGATGGAGGATGGGGTTAAAAACTTCGTGCCGTGAATTTATCCATGCTAATATCGTGGAATAGGAAGGGTACTGGAGCGATGAACGGGAGGGGAATGAGGTTCTGGGTGGGAATGGAAATTGAATGTAGCGTTGGATAGAATGGGATCCTGTTCAGACCCGCAGATGGGATGGGGATGAGGGTTTGTTCGCGGAGGGGAGGGGTTCAATGAAGCGTCCGAATGGACCAGATTGAGAGGAGTGAAATTGTTAATATGATGAGAAATAGAAGCATGGAGCAAACCTGAGTTATAACGATCGCTGATTTCCGGAGTAACAGATCCATGATCCTTAGATGAGATGCTGTTAATCCACGTGTTGAGAGTGGAGACCTAGCTGCTAGAAATCCTGCTGTTAGAAGATGCGCTAGAACCTTCCTAGTGAGAAATCTTGTTGAATTTCGCGCGTTGTTTCTGTGTCCAAATTTCCTCCATGTGTAGAGATTTCAGCACAGAACAAGCATCAATCCTCTCCCATAGTTCTGCAGTTAATACATTGGAGAGTTCCAAATGCAGCCATCCCTATTTAACATGTAGCCATGATCTGATTTTTTCAACTTGTCCAGACGATGAACCACACTCATTGGTTCGAAACGCATCGACAAAGATTTTTGAGGATATGTCGTGCATGCATGTTTATCGAAGAAATATATGCGTGACCTTAATTGATTTCCTTTACAAACTTTGGACCTTAGGAGAACATTTGATTTTCGAATCTTTATAATGTATTCAGCTGGAAAAATGTCCACCTATGCATTTCGCTAGACACTTTTAATGTCTTTTGAATTGTATTAGCAGGTGTACGATTTTCCAGTGTTAACACTTATCGACATTTACCAACCATTTAATTTATATTTCTACTAGTATATATGAAATTGAATGAATATATTATGTGATGATGGTAATTTATAATATATAACTACTCATATGAACATGCTCTTCAAAGGTTTTAAATCTCCTTTTTCCTTTAGGATAGATTGCTCAAACCTCTTTTATAGATTCTATGAACAAATATTGTTTTTTTAGTTGTTTTTTAACAAATGATACTATTTACTTGTGTTCTCAGTCATATTAAGTTTAACTTTCCAGTAGCATAGCCATATAAATTAAATTGCTAGTAAACGCAACATCAAAAGATTTAGCTCATGATACATATCACTTTGGGAGGATTATTAGAATTAATATATAAGTTAAATATATATAAATGAAAATATATGTAATATTATTAACCATGTAGATTCACTCTCACTTTATCAAGGTTCTGGCTAAATAATTCAATTAAAATTCTATAAACTCTATTCAAAATAGACATGCTTATCAGTGTAATTATATATTTTCTAACTTTTCTAACATATACTAAGTTGACATAACTATATCCCAATTGACTAGAATCCAAAGATTGAAAACAAGAATTTAGACTCCTCATAACACAATACAAAATCAGAGAGAGGCTTTGTATGACTTGAAACCAAAATGTGCTCCAGCACTAAGTGTCACACCCCTACACCTGCGGTAGTCTTTCAACCACTTATAGCGAGGTGCGACCCTACCAATCATTTTCTTTTCACCAATACTTACGATTGTAGACTACGCCTAACATTCCACTTATCCTACTTAGTTTGTGTTTCGCAACAAAGTATTATTAATGTGTTCCTTTATACAAGTGAAAGCCTATAACATTCACATAAACAACATTATACAAGAGAAATGCATAACAGTATAAAGGGAGGGGCAACTCCTTGCAATATGAGTCTGCCCGAATCAATATATATAATCTTCACTTTTACAAAGTACAAGTTAAATCTTGGGAAACCCCAAATTTACACTTAGCCAATTTTCACAACTTCGGCAAACTCGGTTTCCCAGCTCGTCGGCGCCTCCGCACGGTCGTTGCACGACTCACCAACCCTTCGTTCACCTCGTCACATGATCGTGTTGTTTGCCCAACTTGGGCATGCCTCGTCATAACCAAGTCGCCACACATGGGTGCCTCCGCACTAGTCACACCTCTGTTCACAATCTCAACACTTCACCAAAAGTCGCACCATGCACACTTGCACAACGGGCGGGCACTCACCCGAGTCACCCAAGAACCCATGCCAAGTCGTCACACAAACTGGTCACCCACACCCTTGTTCATCGTCGGGCACTCCTTCGCACAACCCGGGCGCCGCACACCCGTGCATGCCCTACGCTTCGTCTGGCAGGCGACCTCTGCCCGCGCCCTCACCCAAAACCAAGACAAGAGCTATCTCCATGTGGCCTCGCCCAAGAGTGGGCACATCACCTAAATCTACGCTTTCCTCTTCTTTGCTACATCCACACTAGACCTGCGCCTTCTTCACATGATGAGCGAGTTCATTGCTTGAGCGATGGTGGAAATGACTCCATCTCATGACCAATATATATGAGTGGCAAGGCAAGGTCGTGGCTGCCCAGCCAACCTGCACACACCCTCAACTTCATCGCAAACATAAGTCGGCCTCCTTGCAAATGCCCTCAACCATCGGTCGGCCTGCTACGTTTGTAAGTTATCCCCATAGGTGCTCCTCCACCCTCCCCACGCATGTAAATTAGCTGTCCCTCCTCCTACGCACTTCATTATAACATAACTCCATCGTGTTGATGGTCCGAGCTCACACTTCGTCGTTTCATGCTGTTCGTTTGTGCCTCCAACCGCTCGTCCTCCATTCGGTCATGTCGCACTTCACTCGGTGGGCGTGTCAAGGACTGCAGGTCCTTACATCCTCCCCCACTTGAAGTCGTTGTCGTCCTCGACAACATACCATCCTGGTAGCCATCCACCAAGATCATCAATATCTGTTTCACCCATGATGTCAACTCCTCCACATACTGCAAACGTCCCTGCAACATATGTAGAACCACCGTCTCCATCATGTCTCGTCCCGGCAACCATCTGTCACCAAGATCACCATACCAAGGTATACACCCCATCGGCATGTCGTATATTGGAAATCACCTTAATCCATGACCACCGACCATCCCATCACAATCTCCACATGCTGCTCCCCATCGTGGAAGGCTGGTCCCTCCATCTCAAGCTACATGCTTCCTGCAACCTCTCGTGTCGACCTCATCATGTGTCGTCCTCATGTGAACTGCTACCGTGATACTCCAACAAATGCTAACACATCTCTGTACACTGGCGTCCCCCATGTCTGAACTAGTTGGGTAGCTAATCCAACTATCACGCTCAAACCATGAGAATGCACGTCCCCATGCCACCATCATTTGTTTCCCAGAACATCCTGACACATCCTCAACTCGATCAAGAATCCATCTCCATACAAGTGTAAGCCATGCTTAGTTCCATGAAGTAGTCCTCATCTCATCTACAACATGTTGTCCATGATGTCTAGTACTAATGTGTTGCATGAAATTAGCCACATCTACCCCAACATCATCATCCAAATGTGTGCCTCCTCGACATGAAGAGACCATCTCATCAAACTCCGACTCTCGATGTGCCACATCCAGGTCCATGAAGCAACCTCCATCATATCTGCAATGTGTCATTTCCCAAGTCTGTCATAGAAACAAGTATACACTTGTCTCATCTATCCATGTGCTGCCCTTGATCATAGATCAATCAGCTCCCATGTGTCAAAAGTGGTTAAGTCTCGGCTCAACCCATGCCCAAGTGTTGCCACCAAGGCATCATCATCGTCGTAACTCCATCACTCGAAAGTGTCTCATATCGATCTTCCACATCAAGTCACTCTTTCAAGCCATTCCCATACATGTACTTGAAAGTATGCACCCCATCTTGCATCAAAGTCTCTGACCTCAGCTCCTCAATGCATCAGATCCTCCAAGTCCACCATATATGAAGTCCCTAAAAGTCACAACCTCATGTCATCATGAGCTCCATGAGTCATCTCCAACCAACATCTCAGCAAGCATACAAGTCTCGGCCCAAAGGTCTCTACAAGATGCCTTAGCTCTCCATGTAGTAGGAATGCTCCATAGTCTGCTCACAACTCCATCCAAGTCCATGGCCTTGTTGTACATAAGTGCACAACCTCTCCATCGGCTCATAAATAATAAGTTTCCATGTCACACCAGCAAATCCACCTGCACAACATCCCTGCCTTGGCACTCCTCATTGGATGCCCATAAGTGACACCTCTATAAGTGCTCCTGCATAATGTCCCTGCATAAGACTGCCATGCTCCATGTCTCCAACCTGATGTCCATGACTAAGTTGCCCATGTAGTCCAACCAAGTAGACCCATCACAACAATCGGTCATCCTCATCCAAGTCTGTAATCTTCGGTTTAGTGAACTCGGTCACCCAACCATATCATCATCATCACGAGTCCCTTCCATCATAGCTCCCCCACTAAAGGTTCCACCAAGACTTGCTCTTGGTCTCAGCCATGAGAAGTCCACCCAAGTATCATCATACCTCAAGTGTGTGCCCTCCAATCTGTCCATGAGTCATGCCGGGCACTTAGCCAATTCTTCATGTGGCTAAAGCATGACCCAATCTTCCGCAACGATCATCATGTTCCTCCCTTGTCACGGGCCTTTGTACTTTCTATCATAAGGTCACAAAAAACCCCAACAAGTCCTGCAACATTCAACAATCCTTGCTTCTCCATACAAGGTCTCATTGTAGACATCCATGGTAAATCCTCCCTAGCATTGGCAAACTGACTTTGCCCTTCCCTACATACGGTCCATCTACCAAATGCTCAAATGAAACACAAGTATCAATAGAACTTACATCACCATCATGAGGCTCCTCCATGTGAGTATCCTCATCCATCCATGTCTGCAATCTGCACGATCCTAGTCCAACTTGATCAATCTCAAGTTCATCCTCCATCGTTGTTATGTTTGCAACGTCCTTAATCATAATGGCTTCCTCTTCCTTGTCAGCACAATATGCAACTTCATCTTGCTCCATTGTCCAACCAAGTTGAAGAAGTTCGTCTTCAACATTCTTTTCCAATACTTCAAGCTTATCTCGAATCCAGGGATTTTCTTCTTTCATCCGCTTCAACCTGTATAAGGTAAGCAAGAGCTTCCCTTCGCATTCTTCCAAACCTGCCATGCCTTGTCGTTCAGGTTGGCCTAAGCATAAAGCTTCTCCTCTGCTAAACCTATTTCACCATTCACCTGAATCACCCTGATATTCCACCTGTCACCTGCAAAACTTGAGCTCCCTGCCAAGTCCTCAGTCTTCGTAGAATCAGCTTCTTGATTCAGTTCACTAGCTCCAACCATGAGCTCTGATACCACCTGTCACGAAGTGCAAGTGTGTATCAGCTTCAACGCTTCAACACCAGCACCAGCTCCCCAGAACTAGCTATGATACCACCAGTCACGCCCCTACACCTACGGTTGTCTTTCAACCGCTTATAGCGAGGTGCGACACTACCAATCATTTTCTTTTCACCAATACTTACGATTGTAGACTACGCCTAACATTCCACTTATCCTACTTAGTTTGTGTTTCACAACCAAGTATTATTAATGTGTTCCTTTATACAAGTGAAAGCCCATAACATTCACATAAATAGCATTATACAAGAGAAATGCATAACATTATAAAGGGAGGGGCAACTCCCTGCAATATGAGTCTCCACGAATCAATATATATAATCTTCACTTTTACAAAGTACAAGTTAAATCTTGGGAAACCCTAAATTTACACTTAGCCAATTTTCACAACTTCGGCAAACTCGGTTACCCAGCTCGTCGGCGCCTCCGCACGGTCGCCGCATGACTCAGCAACCCTTTGTTCACCTCGTCGCACAATCGTGTTTTTTGCCCAACTTGGGCACGCCTCGTCATAACCAAGTCGCCACACACGGGCACCTTCGCACGAGTCACACCTCCGTTCACAATCTCAGCACTTCACCAAAAGTTGTACCGTGCACACTTGCATGATGAGCGGGCGCTTGCCCGAGTCACCCAAGAACTCGTGCCAAGTCGTCACACAAACCGGTTGCCCACGCCCTTGTTCACCGTCGGGCGCTCCTTCGCACAACCCGGGCGCCACACACTCGTGCACGCCCTACGCTTCGTCCGGCGGGCGACCTCTGCTCGCGCCCTCACCCAAAACCAAGACAGGAGCTATCTCTGTGTGGCCTCGCCCAAGAGTGGGCGCATCACCCGAATCTACGCTTTCCTCTTCTTTGCTGCGTCCACACTAGACCTGCGCCTTCTTCACATGATGAGCGAGTTCATTGCTTGAGCGATGGTGGAAATGACTCCATCGCATGACCAATATATATGAGTGGCAAGGCAAGGTCGTGGCTACCCAGCCGACCTGCCCACGCCCTCAAACTTCATCACAAACATGAGTCGGCCTCCTTGCAAATGCCCTCAACCATCGGTCGGCCTGCTACGTTTGTAAGTCGGCCCCGTGGGTGCTCCTCCATGCTCCCCACGCATATAAATCAGCTCGCCCTCCTCCTACGCACTTCATTATAACATAACTCCGTCGCGTTGATGGTCCGAGCTCGCACTTCATCGTTTCATGCTGTTTGTTCGTGCCTCCAACCGCTCGTCCTCCGTTCGGTCGTGTCGCACTTCACCCGGTGGGTGTGTCAAGGACTGCAGGTCCTTACACTAAGTGTCAAGAATACAAAAACAAACTTGAATGTCGAAATCAAAGTAGATGATAGCTCCAAACCTAGAGCATTGTTTGACCAAGGATAATGTGTATGCACTACCAGGAGAGAAACCAAAACAAAGCCAAGATACTTGTACCACCATTGATCATTCTAGGACTTTATATAAAACACACTTTCCACAATTGAATTTTCATCATAACAGGCCAAGACAAGAGAATTATCTTATGAATTGTAGCCATGAGCCTTTTCAACGAGACATAACAACAAAAGGAACTTCCATTGCAATCCAACTTTAATCCTGATAAGAAGAGAGAAAAATGGGAGTTCATCCTTGATCCACCCAAGGGCCAGTAAGGTCCCGAGAGCAGAAAACCTTCAACACGAGCCAATGTGGTATCCACACTATCCAAATAGTATCGAAGATTACAGAGCATTCTTTTTAATCTTTAGGGGAGGAAAAGAGATTATAAGTCTCAGCTTGTTTATCTTGAAATACCAGAGACAACAAAGTAGCTATTTGTTGGTGTGAGGCCAGTGAATGGAGAAAATTAAGGTGTTTCTTTTCAGAGGAGCCAAGGTTTGGAACCAACTTCAAACTCTCGCCCATCACCCTAGAATCTGAGTAATATGGTTGACCTTCGACCGCTTTACTTTCCAGCAACAAAATCTTTTTCAAGTCCTCCAAAAGAACAACATCAAAGAAGGTGGCGACCAAATTATATGCAAAAGGACAACATATCTTTGTGCCAACATTACCTCCACCACCCCTCGTGCAACTCATCCTTTACCAAGGAGGCATCAAAGTCGCATACACCAAACATAAGGAAGAAGAAGAAGAACCCCAACCCCCAAAACTAGAAAAGGGCCAAAATTGACCTCCCTCTAAACCTGACTTAAATATGAACAAATCGTCACCGAAAGACCATACAAGAGGGGACAAATCAGAAATCTTTGCAGTGTCACAACAATACAAGGAGGGGATAAGACCCTTGCGACAAGAATTAAGCACTATAGAGCAAGGACCAAAGACGACGAGGCTGTAGAAATATTTATACTGTCAAGTCACTGAGCAATAAATTCAAACCTCACCCGGGCAGAGAACGAGATTCCAGCCCAAAAAAAACTATCATAGGTACGAGCGCAAGACAAAACAGTGTTAGGTAAAAAACACAAGTCGTAAATTTTTTTAAGAGTATAATTAAGTTATAGATATAACTTGTACCTCTACGAAACTATAAAACATAATAAATAGATTAAGATATGAAAGTTTTGTGAATCGATATTATAGGCATACTAGGTTTTTGAAAAAATCAAATCAAAGAAACAAAGTAAGAAAGATGTTTGTTGAACACACCACACTTTCAAAGCGTTGACTCGCAGGTAGATAGGTTTGCGCGGAATGAATGTACCCTTTTCTAGCGGATTGCCACGTGCCAGGAACATATCCGCATCCTTCACTGCTCGCCCAAAAGCGCTCCACATATAACCTGCCACATACTGCAAACGTCCACATGCTGGACTATGCCAGCAACACGAATATACCCCTGGCGCGTTTTGGGGAAGTTCCACCTTCATCGCTATCCTCGGCGCTTGCCTCTTTAAGGAGGGAAATGGACTCTAGACTCGCTTATAAATTTAAGCCAGTGGTGCGCAGGAAAGGTAACCTATTCTCCAAATTGCAACCTTCGTTTATTCCCAGCGACTAATTTAGTCGGCCGCCGGTTGGTTATGGAGCTTTTTCCATGTCTTCCATGGGAAATAGGGCGAGAATGTCTGCTGAGAGTCTCTTACAAATCCCACCACAATCTCATGGCCGTTTGCAGAGGCTGGGAGGCTGCAGTGAACAACCCTCAGTTCTATCGAGACAGAAGAAAGCTTGGGAGGTGCGAGCAGTCCATATGCTTTATTCAGGCCGCCGTCGTTCCTGATGACGCCGAATCTCTGAATCTTGATGAGAAGAGGCAAATGAGACCACCATTTTATGGGGTGACTGTTCATGAGCCTCTGCAGGGCACCTGGGAAAGGCTCCCACATCTCCCTTATTTCCATGGTCATGGAATCCCACTTTTCTGTGAGTGTGTTTCTGTTAATCACAAGCTTGTTTTAATAGGTGGGTGGCATCCCTCCAAATGGGAGGCCACTAAAACTGTTTTTGTCTACGATTTCTTGTCTGCTAAGTGGAGTCGCGGCGCCGACATGCCAGCGGTTCGATCCCTGTGCGCTTGCTCGGTGTCCCCCGACGGGCTCGTTTATCTCGCCGGAGGACACGACGAGGATAAAAATGCCGTCCGAGGAGCAGCTGTTTACGATGTGACAGAAGACGACTGGAAACTTCTTCCCGACATGAACGAGGCGCGAGACGAGTGTTACGGTGCTTTTATTGACGACAAGTTTCTGGTTATCAGCGGTTACAGGACGGAGTACCAGGGTCGGTTCACGCGAAGTGCAGAAATTTACGATCCCGTCAGAGGTTCATGGGCCACGCTGGAGAATATGTGGACGGTTGGGGGCAGCCCTCGGTCATGCGTGGCGGCTTCTTCTGCTGGGCGATTGTATTCTTTCCATAACGACGGAATTAGGGAATATAATCCCAAGAAAAATGTTTGGAGTGTAGTGGGTTCTCTGCCAGAGGCCTCTACTCTTACGATTACGTGTTGTGTGGCATGGCGTGACAGAATTTTTGTGAGTGGTTCTTCTCACAGTACTGGCGGTGATCAGGTTTGCTATACCTTTGAGCCTCCCAGTCCTGTGAGAGGAGCTGGAGAGGAAGCGCAAACCTGCGGAAATTGGACTCGAATTGAGAAACCTGAAAACTTCAAGGGCTTTGTTCAGTCTGTGGTTACTCTTGAGATTTAAAGCTGAAGCTCTAATGATCGAATATATGTTTATTTCGCATGCGGTCAACATGCAAACTGAATGAGTGAAGAGTGAAAACTTGACCCAGTGATGTGAAAATTTGTTAGTAACAGTTTTTTTTTTTCAAATGGTTCTATATAATATATATGGAGAGAATGCATTGCATGCAGATTGGACAACTTCGGTGGTCAAGTTTCGAGGATGATGATTTCTCTGTATGTCTATAGCAATCACTAATAGAGATTAAAAAAAAAGAAATTATCTCGCCAAATTGGGACAATTAATTAACCTTTAGGTGAAAATAAGTGGAAGCTATAAGAAAATCTGTTTTAATATCTTTAAAATGTCTAGTATGAGTTCAAACTCAGCTATACGATTAAAATTCTCATTATTGGAAAAATAACAATAGACAAAAAAATACTAGTGGTTAGTCTTGGCAGGCTTCGAGTTTTCTTAAACTCATTTCATTTCAACGAAGTTCACACGTGCAAATAAAGTGATGGTTCCATTCAACAAGTGTGTTGCAATGAAGTTCACACGTGCAAATAAAATGACGGTTCCATTCAACAAGTGTGTTGCCATTGGCGAAGATTTAACTAAATATAATAATAATAATATTTCAATAATAATAATATTAATAAAAAATATTAAAATAATAATATTAATATTAATAATAAAAATATAATTATTAATATTTTATATGAAAATAATATTAATAAAAAATATTAAAATAATAATATTAATATTAATAATAAAAATAATAATTATTAATATTTTATATGAAAAAATTTAACTAAATAAATGAGTTATTATATTTTTTTTATAAAAGATTTATTATTTAAAATAAATAACAATAAATAATTTTGCTAACCAAGAGAGTTATTATATTTTTTTATAAAAGATTTATTATTTAAAATAAATAACAATAAATAATTTTCTTAACCAGTATGGAAGAGAGGTTGTAATGTTCTTGTATGTCATAATTTTGTTAACTAGCATGGAAGAGAGGTTGTAATGTTCTTTTATGTCATGTTAGGGGTTGTAATGTTATTTTATGTTATGTTAGGGTAGGTAAACTATGTGACTTAGTCAAATAAAAATTAAAATTAAAAACAAAAAAATTAAATAAAACTAATAATTTATTTTTTGTAGTTTTGACAACCCATCTTTTTTCTCATGGTATTTGTCTATGACATTTGCTATGATGAGACCTATTTAAAGGTTTGAGAAAAATCCATTATGGAATGCAAACTTAGATTCATCTTAAGTCAAACTAGGGTTTGCTATGATGAGACCTATTTAAAAGTTTGAGAAAAATCCATTATGGAATGTAAACTTAGATTCATCTTAACTCAAACTAGATCGCCCTAAGGGCTTGGTATATCAAATTAATTTAATATTGAAAAACAAATAAATTAGTTGGTCATCCTTAAACCATTTTCATTTTTTTCATGATTATGGTTCAATTCAAGATCTTATTATTTTTATTATATGTTATTTCTTATGAGAAAATAGTTGTTGGAAGTTTGATTGGATTTGGCATTTTTAAGGGATTGGGCGTTGGTCGGTAATGTTGATGTTTTATAAGTGGTTTTCATAGTAGGAATTGGATTTTTGTAGTAGGGAGTAGGGGATGTATCTGCATTAAAATGCAATGTGTAAATATCAATTTGTTTGGGTATTTTTCTTTTCGATCTAATTGTATTGGATGTTAGAAATGATTTATCTACTTTCACTTCTAGTTGCGTGCTTAGGAGGGCGATCACTGCTATGCACACTTCTAGTGGTTGGTTGTCCTAGATATTGTGGACAATTTCCTGGCGCAATAGTTCTATATTTGTGTTTGGTTGTGTGCTTGAGAGAGTCATTACTACCTTTGCTTAGGAGGGTGGTACTACTTCTGCTTGAGAGGGTAGTTACTAGATTTACTTGGGAGGGGGGTCGTTGGTTACTAATTTCTACTTTGAGCATTGTCGAGTTGTGGCTTTCCTCTTGGTGGTTTGCAACTATATGGTTGGAATTTTTCTCTACAAAATTTTGATATCTAATTATGTTGGGAATTGTGGATGACTTCTTAGTCTACCACTTTTTCTTTCATGTTTAGTTTTTTTCTTAGGAGGACGATCACTAAACAAAGCGCTATTCATGTTTTTGAATTTCCCTTTTCGTTGGGTTGGCATTTTCCTTGATCTATTCATGATATCTAGCTAAGATTCAACATGCACTCAAAGTCCAATTTATTGAATTTGAGGGTAGAGATTTCAATGTGGAAGTGAAGATGCCATTGTGTATTATAACGTTCTTACTCGCTCTATAAAGGTCTCTACATAGGCACCTTTTATAGATATTTTCAAATTCTATGATAAACATAAATTGACACTATTTTCATTGCTTATTTGTTGAAATCCTAATTACATTTTGTTAATTTTTCATTTCTTTAGAGTTACAACGCACATCACATGAGCCTTGAAGAATTCCTTCTCCCCAGTAGGGATGTTGGGCACTATGCTTTTATCTGGGAAATTCTAAGACTTATGCAATAATAATTATTCTGCAAGGCATCTATAATCAAGCAATTGTAACAACTTGGTAATAATAACTCTTTGTTTAGGCATCCTTACCTATGGTACAAACTACCCACATATTTGGGTACAATTATTAAAAGAAATTCTTGTGCAAGGTATCAAATATCATAAGCTTACTTACATTTATTAACATATATTCTTTGTAGATTTGTTATCTAATAAGGATGTCAAGGTTGGGTGAAACCCTAATCTTATGTAAATGGATCCTTCCATAAAAGGATTTCTTACAATAGGCTGTATGGGTGAAACACTAAAACTCCTGGCATGGATATGTAACCAAAGAACCAAATAGTACCCATTGTTGTAGAATTGTGAAAAATGTACATGGCCATTATTATTAAGATCAAATATTATGCAAGACTCCCAAAATGATTATTTTTTTCCTCATTATCGTAGCTTCTTCAGAGAGTCCATATAGCACAAGAATGCTCAAGTAGAGTAAAAAAGAATTTTATGGACATGGATCCTTCACAAAAAAAAACCAATTATTAGGATAGCTTGTAAGGGTAAAACAATAAACCTCTTAACATGGATCTTTAACTGCAAAACCAAAACATTTCCCACTATCTTGAATTTTCTAATTGCAAATAGAGCATAAATTGCATGCCTATAATTATTATATGTTTTCTGTAAATTAATTAATGTGAAAGGAACATAGAGGAAATTGAATACAATACAATATTATAATTTAACATACCTAGTATCCTCTCTTCACTATTGAGGATACAAAGTTCCTCTTGAAAAGACAATTCTCCTCAAATCCACTTGCTTGAATACCATTTCATAATGTACCAAAAACCATTTATAACAAACAAGGATATCGGCTTCTTGTGAAAACACAAATTCCATTTTTTTCCTTGCACTGATACTATACTCCTCAATACTTATCTTTGTAATTATTTGAATAGATTAATGCATGCAATATAACAAGCAAGCTTATGCAATTATCATTAATCATTTGATGATGGATATGTGGACTTATGCATGTAAAATAATATCATTTTAATTCATATCATAAACAAAATTAAATCAACATAATAATCAATAGACCATAACACTTCTCTTTATGGGGGTAAAGCACCAACTAGGTACAAATGGAGGATGATTCATCCAACCATAGGCTCAATTTTTCACTTAGTCTCTCTACGAAAGAGGCCACTTCCAAGCAAGAAAAAAGTCACATACAGATGACTCTAGTCATCTCACACAACCTACTTTTCCTAAAACTCACAATTTGTAAACTCTCAAAATAATTCCACTCCACTACCTCTCTTTCCCTCTCAACCTAGACAACCATGAGATACCCCTCTTTACCATATAGTCCCTCAGTAAATCCAACTTCCCTTGCCCATTCCATCATATGTGAGCCAGGAAATATCTCTATGGACTCCACGAATTATCAGCTATAATTTATTTTACTCAATTATATTAAATTCTCGTGCACATGCACAACTCTCACATAATTCAAATTCATAATAGACATGCCCAACATTCTATTACAATCTTAGCATGGAAATATATCTCTCAAACAACCTTTTAGGAGAAATAAATCATGAACCCCTAAGAATGATAGAAAACTCCCCTCCAACAATCCAAAACCATGGGGTATATTTGCATGCTCATAACTAACCATGTGCCTTATTAAGAAGCCCACGTATGTCACTTGTAAGTCATCACAAGTTTGATATGACTAGGGATAATATCAAGTGACTTAATCTTAGAATAAAATATTGATAGTTTTATTTGACCCCCTTTGAACCCCCTATGTCCCCTTTCTTTTCTCTCTTGTGGAATCACAGCCCCTCATTTTTTTTTTCTTCTTTATCTACATCTACTAATGTATTTCTAATTTTAGCCTTCAATGTACAATATTTACATATTACATTGTTCGATTCTTTTTGTTTCATAATATACACATATATGCATGTTGAATCTAGGGAAAAAAAGCCAGGGTGTTAGAATATTCTAGCTAGAATTTCTTCAATGTAGTACCAATAATTGTTAGATTTTAAGCAAAAGCACGTGATCTAGAAAGGGAAAAAAAACTAGACTAGCAACTGAAAGAAACAAAGAAGAGAATAAAACTATTGAGAAGATTTACTAAGTAACCAAAGAGACAATCCAAATTGTTCATGAAACTTTGATATGCTATTACTACTGAACATGAATACAATAAATATCTTCTCCAAGAGAGAAAATAAATTTAAACTAGGTAACTTGTCTTCCCTTATGCTTGCATTCAATTAACTAGTTAGCATTCCTAGAATAGATAGTAAGTCAAAGATGGAGTAGGATACGATTTTGATCGGGTTTACTAAAAGTAAGTGGAGTTAAAAATAATTCAGAACTAGTACAATATCTCTCTAGTGTAATAAATTCCCATGCAAACTCCAAAAATATCACTGAAAGTCAATAGATAATGTGTGTAGGTGAGTGGATAAGGTGGGTAGGTAGGATATATCCATAAATAAGAGAGGAAATGTGTATTGGAACTTAGAATAAAGAAATAAAAAATAATGCAAATGAAATATCCATTTCATAGTCAAGTGAGTGACTTGTCACTGCAACATGTCATCCTAGGTGTCACCCCTTGCTAGAATTATACTTGCTAAAAATAAAAGATGCCAAAAAATAGGTGATGATCCTAAATGGTAGGGAAGGTCTTGTAGTGACTAAAAAGAGGTCATATGCGCCACTAATGATGTATGGAATGGGGTCAAATGATGGCCTAAATGAGGTCATGATGAAATCTTGAGTGCAATGTACGCCAACACCTCACTTGATGCACAACCAGGGAGTATGCTAGTGAATGAGCATGAAAATTTGCAACCATATTAGGTAGTTTATACCAAAAAATATAGTAGTAATAGTTATGCATAATCTCATTTTTTTTATACGACATAGGTTTCTTAGTGAGGCTTTGCACTAGGCCTACAAGATTTTGCGGTAATAGTGCTCATATACAATAGAAATGTAAAAACAATTAATGATTCCCAAGAATTTCTAGCCATTTGGGTACTCATGAAAAAAATTATGCAAGACATAATATGACGAAAGTGAGGTAAAGAGAAGAAACCATTGGGAAGGAAATCCACCCTCAAAATACAATACATACTATGTTAGCTATGTAATTGCTATGAAAAGGGATGGTTTTTCTGATAGAAATCATGATGATTTTTCCATAAATTTTTTCCTATACCATCATATGAGAACCTTTTTTCTAATGGTTGGGTCTTGTAATTTCTAGCAATAGAAGTGAGAGCTTGTGGACTACCAAAAGACTAAAAACTAGTTCTCTATAACTTGGTAATTTCCCACTAACTCACTAAGTACTTATATTGTATGATGTCCCCTCCATAAAAGTTGTGATTTATATATCCAAAAAGATTCTAATGGGATTCTAAATAAAATCATAAATATTATCATAAATATGATCCAAATATTAAGTAAAATCATCTTGAATATCTCCTTCAAAATGAGGTGTTAGAGAAGCTACTACAATAAGATTAGTGTAAGGTGCTAAAGAATAAAAATAATGCTTCGATGCAAAAATATGATTATATGAACCTAATTATAAAATCTATATATTAGATGTTGAATCAATAGTAGCTAAAACATGACCTATACCTTGATCCTTTGGTGGATTGTCTTTAGCCTTGTTCTTGGCATTTTCTAAACCTATGAAATCTAGTAGTTTGTGCCATTGAAGTACTTTTGTTCTTAAATTAATTATCTTCAACACAATAACGATCTGGATGAGATCCTCTATTATAGTAGCTACACATTGTTCTCTCCTCCTTGCCGACAATATTTTCATCTCTTGGGCCTGTCATCCCAACCAAATTCCTCTGTGTGCCTTTGTTTTCCTCTAGGATTTACCTTCCGAGATGGTGTGTGTAATGTGGGGTTTCCCAACACCCATTCTCATTGGTTTTTACACTGCCATAAATGTATTGACTCATCCTAATGCTTAGTTAGCTCATTGGTTCCTCATATGTTCTTTCTTAATTCTTTCCCGCAATCCAGAGTCTGGGGTTTGGGACTAGGATAAGCTATCCTGGTCGGTCTACCCACTTCTTTCAAGGACCAATCAACAACAGGGAACATTGACTATAATTTCCACATGCACCTCACGTCGAGTCAACCTATACCTTCCTCCTTTGTGCACTTTAATAAACCTTCCATGATCAGCCCCTTGTGATGATGTCAAGCTTATGTCATAAACGACATGTGGCGCCTTCAAGAAGTGACACATGTCACCCAGAATTGTCCCACTCAGGCACCTAAAAATGTCAAATATTCTTGCCACGTGTCCTCAGAACTGACACCATGTTGATATCATCATGGGCCACTAAAATGCTATCATGTGTCTCCCGGAGAGGAGAGAGAAATGGTATTGGGCCTTGTGTTTTTCAACCAACTTTTGCTAAACTTTTAAACAAAAAACCACTGGATTCAATCATTTTATACTATTGAGACTACCATGACTTCCTAGTTGCTTTACTATTTGTCTTTGCTATCACTCTACTTCACCAGGCTAGCCTGAAATGACATCATCATGTGCCTTTAAATTGTTATATGCACCTTAGCACAGACATGGAAGTCCTCTTGGGCTATCATCATCCCAGGCTTACATCATCCCTAGTTTCATTTTCTTCACGTACCTTGTTTCTTCCAGGAAAGTCCTCCAAGGATGAGTTGTCACATATGGCCCACCATTGTGGAACATATGCTAATCAAATGTCTCTGACACCTCCTAACTTCGCCCAAAGTTACATCATCTCGAGAATTTATTTTTGAGCGCTCTTTTGTACCTTTTAGGGAAGCCTCTTGCCTGGGTGAGCTATTGTGGGGGGCTCCACCAACAACCGATAAAAATGCTTACTATTGCTTTTTTTTCTAGACCATGTTTACCTGGCCCTTTGTTTAACCACTCTTCCAACCATATCCTCCTCTTTTAGAAAAATACCAAACTAACACATGCACAAAAGGTCCTCTAGCCACCTTAGCTCTGCAACTTTTACTTTTGGGGATCTCATCTTTGAATGTCTCTAACTTGTGATCTAGGAGGCCAATCTTGATCTTACACACACCACTAGAAATATATTTTAGATCTCTTTCCATATCACTATGTTTCAAATACAATTGAAGTGATCTTATGAGCTATAAGTGGATTCAAATATCAATCAGCTCCACCACTATGGTCCACCAATCTACTTGGAAAAATTTGAGCTTTGCCACACCTTTTCCATACATGTGTTGATATTCCTTATTCTTGTTGTCTTCTTTGCTTTTACATTGCATTACCTATGATATGGATACAAAACCATTGACAATATTTGTCCGACATCCTCCTTATTCCAACAACACCTTTATTGGCAACAACATATCAATACATGTCAACAATGAACAAATACTTGACCACATATGGATACCTCTCATCATCTTTTTGCCTTTGCCATCAATGAAAACATATTTCCAACAATATCCTCCTTTGGCATTGATGGAAACACTATGATCAAACAACACCATAAAGAAACAAGCAAAGGTAAGTGTACACTTTGTCTTCTCTACTTGTGGATGTTGCTCCTTTGTGTACTACTACTCTAATATACTTTTGCTAGTGGACTTCTCCTTTTGATTTATTAGCAATAATTCTTTTGTGTTTATGTTAGATACTTCTTCCCCTTAGTATGAGTTTCTTATTCATCTTTTGTTTGATCATCATTACTTCTCCTCCTTTGACATCAATGGAAAATATACCGACATGCGTGCCTTGTCAACAATCACCCTTTGTATTTATGATCCTGTGGACTTGTCAACTGCTTCTTCTTATGTTGAAAACTTCAGGTATATCTGATATGATCCAAGAAACTTCCTTTCTATCCTATGAAGAAGATTGAGTTGATAGGAGTTGTGTACTTACTCCCAATCTATACCTCAAGTATTCCAAAGGGATCTCTTGCTACAACAATGCATGCTTGTACAACTGAGCCATGAGAAAAATCATGCTTACTTGTCAAAGTCTTAGCTAGGCTTACATTCATAATAGTGCCTCTTTTTTTACACATACACCTAACCTCTAGTAATGAAAAAAAATTATCTAATGCATGATTGACAACATCAACTTGTCAATTCTTGAACAACAAAGTACAACACTTAGAAGTACTTATATGACAAAGAGTGATTCTCACCAGTGCATGCCTAGAGTGAATAACTCAACATATACTCTACTTGACAAGATTTTAATGAAAACAACCTTACCATGATACATTTGAATCATCATGAACAATAGAAACATTGAAATATGGACTCTTTCACTAACACTTGGACTAGCAGTCTCATACTAACAACATGAAGACCACACTTTGGAAAAAATATAATGATTGTTAATACCTTTGATATCAATGATACCAATTGTTGAGTTAATAAAAATTGTTAAGCACTTGATAACTGAGCGTTCTCCCTCTGTGAGCATGCCATTTTAACCAATATGTGTTCTCTCCAAAAATATTATGTCTGATACCAATTACTAATTGCAATATTCTAGAATCATCACAATGGTCATACCATTCATCATATATTCAACATAAAACTATGATCATTCAAGTAACATTACAATGTAGCAAGCACCATTAGCCTTTTCCTTCCACGCTTTCCCTTAAGCAACAAACAACTGATACCAGTTGTGATACCAATTGTTAATGAATAACTTGATATTCAAATCTCAACTTCAATATACTCCCTCTGTTGTTATGCTCCCTCTTGGAATTATGAAGTTGTAAACATACTTTCACAAGACAAGAAAACTTTGATAATAAATGGATCATCATAATCTATACTCAGTTTGGTAATCTAATTTGGAAACAACATCAAATCAAACATAATACTCAACAACATCAGTGTTCTTTAGTAATTTAAAAACTAATGAAAACAAAAGTGGTGTACTTCCCTTATCCTTCAAATGCATTACTTGAAATGTTCCTTTCATCTCCTTTCATCTGTCCTTTCTATCTTTTCTTGAAGCCAACTTCTTCTTCTCAATGAAGAGGAAAAATGGATCTACTCCCCATGAGTAAATTTTCTCCTTTTTTCTTCCACACTTGAGTATACTAAGTTTTTACTTGGTCAACGCCATGACCTGATTTCTTGTGTTGATCTGGTACTCTTTCTTGACTCAATGACTTCTTGACATAGTCCAAACACACAATCCACTGATCATTCCTCTTACTAACACCTATTAAAGCCACATTGTAAAATAACTATTTCTCTTCTTTCTCACTGTCTGCGTTTGCCTTTTGCAATGAAGAACCAACAACATTGCTGCTCCTTTTGTCTGATTGGAGTCTCTGCCTATTGTAGGTTATATAAGAGAGATAAAAAATAGGAATTTCAGGCTCTGATCTGCTAATTTTTTATTGATTATCTTCAAATTCTAGTCTCTTTTGCATCCATGCACTATTCAACCTTCCTCTCTTATTATTGTTGTAATAACTCCTATGCAGTTCTCCTTATTGGCTACCAACATGATTCTTGCCTTGGTGTTGACTTGTTCTGGACAGGAGGTGAATTATTTCCAAGTTCACATGCAACTACTTTGTGCCCATAATTATTACACATGTAACACTCAACATTATTCAAGAAGGGGGGAAAGGAATTATCCTTTTTACCATAGCTTCTGCTCATCCAATTTCATGGTCTGTTACTCACTCTCCTATTTTTTTTGAACCACTGATAATATTTCCTTTGAGGGGAAAGGCTCTCTATTCATGTCTATTCAAATTACTCTAAGAAACCCATGGTTTTGGTTGGAATGGAATGTTCCACCTATACTGTTGAAGTGTCTTTTTCCTCTCTGGAAACTTAGAGGAAAATTTCCCCGTGTCACCATAGTAAGAACATATGAGGGGTAGCATACATTTGCATTTATTTCTATAAGTATGTACATCTCCTTGGTGTTGTGTTCTATTCTCTACGAATGGAGTGTCATTAAGTATTTATATAACAAGGTTGATGGGTCCCTTTAATGTTGCTACTGAGTCATTGTCACCTTCCAATATTATCTCGACTTGAGGGGGACTTTGGCTGGTTCGAATCTCTTCCAAAACTTCAGAATTATTTGCATCTTTATGAAGATTCAACAACTACTATTTTAATGTTCTATTATCCATTTCTAGCCCCATATTGATGGCTCTGAGATTCTTGATATCCTCAATGACTGTTATGAGTTTCCTTTTCAAATAAATATTTTCTTCAACTTATTTCAACTCATTAGAAGAGCTACTAGATTCACAACAAGTGTTTATTTCACTCACAGCCTGTTCAAACACCTGTTCCCTTTCAAAATATAGGGATTCTCTTGCTGACACATGCGATGCTCTATCTCCCTCTTTGCTAGAAGTGCAAACATTGAATTCTTGACTAATGTCTATATCTGCTATTACTATTAAAGTAGTTTCTTCTTCACTACAACTAAATGAGAAACTCTCACTTTCACTAGTACTTGCAATTGAACAATTTGAAGATAAATGACCTATTGTTCTAAAATAAAAATACAAAAATAACTTACTTGTAGATTTCATCGCCTCTAAATCCTCTGAGTTCTTATCAACAACTTTGCCTTTTGATACATGGGAATCATCCTTTGATTCATGATCTTCAATACTCTTCAAATCTTTGACGACTCCATCCTCTGAGGAAAGCCTCTTGAAATTGCACGCAACTTGTACGTTTGTATCATAGATGGACTACAACTCATTCCATATCTCCTCGGAAGTCTCAAAAAATGCTACTTATCAAGATCTGACCTGGACAACCCTCTCAATATTTTCTCCTTGGCTTGTTCATCAAATTCATCATCTATTAATCCATTCTCCAAAGATAGCCATACATCCAAATCAAGAGTTTTGAAGTAAATTATCATTCTTACCTTCCAAGTTGTATAATTGGACCATTCAAATATGAAACTCCATCTGAGGTAATCGAATCCTGGTTCTCCATGATCCCTGATATTCCTTCTAGATGTTAAACTGATCTTGAAGGAAATTGGTTGCTATGATACCAATTGTTAGAAATAATGGAAATCAGGACATACCGAGAGGAGGGGTGAATCAGTAGTGTGACCACATTATACAACTTTGTTGTTTCTTTGAAAAAAAATTAGCTTAATTGCTCAATTTTTATATTCTAGAATTTTTGCAGGGTTTAGCCAAGACATTCTAAATCTGATGTATCACCAAAATTAGCTTAACTGCCAAATTTGTCTCTTAATTTGTCCATGCCACTATATTTGTTTCCAACTCATTCATGCCATCCATTTTAACTTTTAGGGGTTCACTTTAATATGTTTAGCATAGCTACTAAATTCCAAGTTGTTGAATAAGCCTGCCAAGGCTCAAAGGCTTTATATATAACATGGTGTGTAAATATGTGCCTTTTCACTAAATAAAAAGGTTGCCTACCTGTTCCTTGCTTTAGGCTCTAATAAATAGGCCAAAGAAATTTAAGAGATATATATATATATATATATATATATATATATATATATAGAGAGAGAGAGAGAGAGAGAGAGAGAGAGAGAGAGAGAGAGAGAGAGAGAGAACATCACAAAACAACTTCTATCGGCTCCTTTATATGTTAAGCCCCAAGGGATTATCTACATTGCAAATTCTCTACGCCCTTGATCACAAAACTTATTGGTAATATTTTCTTCTCCTAGGCCCATCATCGTGGCCACATTCCTTTGTGTGCCTTTGTTTTCCTTTGGGATTTTCCTTCTGGGATGATGTGTGCAATGTGGTGTGAGCCTGTACCCATTCTTATTGGCTGCTTCTCTGCCATAGATTTGTTGACTCATCCCAAGGCTTAGTCAACTTGGTGGTTCCTCATATGCACTTTGTTAATTCCTTTTGGGGTTTGGAGATTGGGATGATCTATCCTAATGGATCCGCACACTTCTTTCAAGGACCAATCAACAATAAGTAGGTTGACTGTAACTGCCACATGTGCTCGATGTTGAGTCAGATTGGAGCTTCCTCCTTTGTGAACTTTAATAAGAATTATAGAACTAGAGCCCTATGATCACATCATGCTTACATCATAAAATCCATGTGGTGCCTCCAAAGAAGTGACATGTGTCACCTAGATTTAACCCACTTGGGCACTTGAAAACATCGAATCTACCTGCCATTTATCCTCCAAACTGACATCAAGTTGATTTCATCATCGACCATTAAAATGCTTCCACGGGTCTCCCAGAAAGGAGAGAGAAAGGGTCCCATTCCTTGTTTATTTCGGCCAATTCCTTTATTAAAATTAAAAAAAAAACCACCGAATTCATGCCTCTTATATAGTCGCGACTACCACAACTTCCTGACTTCTTTAATATTGGTCTTTGTTTCTACTCTTCTTCACCATGCCCGATCTAGGAGGATCTCATCAGATCAATTGCACAGGTTCATTGTCAGTGTTCAATGTCACCATTAGCATTCAGTTCATTGTTGTCAGCTCCAACAATGTTGTTTATGGTTCAAGTTGATCAGGTGATGTCAATGGTTTGCATGGTGACATGGTTTGTGCCTGGCTGTCGACATGTGCTTGTCATCAATTCCACAGGATTTCGTCGTCGACATGTGTTTGTTGTCTACCTCGTAGGATTTGGGTTGTTGACATGTAGTTGTAATCCACTTTCCAGGATTTGGTGTCGACATGAGTTTTGTTCGTCCTTTTTACAGGGTTTGGTTGTCGTCGTCATGAGACAAATGTTGCTAATGTCGCTTTGTGACATTAGGTTGTAAAAGGGTATTTTAAAAACCTAATGTAAAACCCTAAACCTAGAACCTAATGCAAACATTCAAAAATGCATTTAAAAAAACCATTAAACCTATGATAAAAGACCTAAACCCTAAGTCCTAGACCATAACCCTAATCCTATACCTATTAGACCTCATTGCAAAACAAACTATGTAATAAACAATACATAAAACCATGTATTAACTCTTGGCCTATTCAAATTACATTACAAATAATTGACACAGTCATAAACCGCCAGATATAACTGTGTGAGGACCATGTCCATGTGAGCATTCGAAGTGGGGCAGTTGGTGAAGCCGCGGCCTAGACCGCAGTAGAACCATTGTTCATGTGAACAAGTAGAGGTATCAACCATGACCACAGTCCCTAACTGTGGGGAGTTAACCACCAGGTTTGGAGTTAACCATAGCAACTACCATGGCAAGATATAGCATGTGAATAAGGCCGAAGGTTATATCACCACGTTGGAACCACCAAGGTAAGCTACAATGGTCGGAGGTAAGTGGACATATGCAAACCGTCAAAGTGATGTCTACGCTAGAACCATCAGAGATAACCATTAGGTGGCAGCCTACGGTTAGACCATGGCTGGTTACACATAATGGTCAGACTCCTCCGCCCGGTCAGTAAGCCGCAACAGTTTCGATTTTAATATATGTTTATATTTTAGTTTTTTTGTGAACTTTGTTAAACAAATTAATTCAATAACCATGCAACCCTATCCTAAGTGTCATTTCATGACTAGATCGAGACCTAAAACACCCCCAAATTGTAGCTCGTTCATTCCAAATTTAGCCTAAGGAGGTTTGAATGAACTTGGTGGGTTTTAAAAGGTAGTTTTGTTCATTGAAGTGAGGAGGAGTGGCTTTGGATTTTGTAAGCAGGTTCTGAAGGTCATAGTCATTTTTTGTTTTTAGTGTAACAGGAGCATCCAAAGTCAGAATTGGGAACCGTGATAGGTGTTGGAAAGTTGGTTCAAAGAGCTATTCTTTGACAGTGACTAGAAGTGCATGCATGTACATTAATTTTGGTCAAATCTCTATGTAATCAACCTCTTCTGTTTCAATCTTAATAAAGCGGTCGCCCATCTTGAAAGCAGACCCGGAGATGTAGTCCATCAGGGACGAACTCCGTAATCAATTTTGTTGTCTAGTATCATTGTGTTTTTGCTATTTTCACTTCTGTTATGCATCTTACTTATGTTTTATTAGCTGTCGTAAAGTATTTATTCTCAAGCATCTCTCACAATTTCCGCACTTTCAGTTAACATTATATTCATTAATGGCTAATAAATTCTACATCAATTTTAACTTATGATAATTTCATATCATATAATTTGGTATCAGGGTAGGCTGCATTTGTATAATTTTCCATCGAATGTTAACAAGGTCAAAGTCACAACGTGGAGAAGGAATCCTTGAGCAGATTGATCCAGAGATTGGAAAGCGACGAGTCGTTCATAAGTCAGCCATGACAGGATCTGATGCAGGTGAAAACACTGAAACTAAGATGAGTGATGAACAGTTTCAGCAAACATTCTTGACTATGCAGCAGATGTTGGGAGAACTATATGAAGACAAGAAGCTAAGAGATGCAGCTTCTTCTTCAAAGACATCAAAGAAGGAAAAAGGTAAAGGCAACGCTGATAAACCACCTTCACCTCCATCATCTCCATCATCTTCTTCTTCTTCTTCTTCTAGTGCAGAATCTGAAACAGAGAAGAAACCTAAGAAAACATCTCTTTTGAAACTTGATGTAAAATTTGAATTACCTATTTATGATGGCGAAATGAATCCTAAAAAGTTAGGTAACTAGATTAAGCAGTTATACGTGTATTGTCGTATTCATAACATTTCTGACGAAAAGACAAAAATTTAGTTAGCTACAATTAGAATAGGGGGAACAAATTTAATCTGGTGGGAAAGTAAAACTCAGATAGATATAAAACAAAAAAGAAAAGTCATCTCTTCATGGTCTAAGTTTTTAAAATCTCTTAGGAAGAAATTATATCCTTTAGGATACATATAGCAAGCTATTATTGATTGGTAGCATCTGAGGCAAGGTAAATGGTAGAGTGTTTAGGAGTTTACCCAGGAGTTCAGAAAGAAAGCGTTGGCGCTTGGTATTTCATTGGATACATGTGAAACTTTGTTAAAATACATCGGCAGTTTGCATTCATATTTGCATCATACATTATTGATGTTTAATATTGATGATTTTGATGAAGTGTGTGTTTAGGCCATACATATTGAATGAGGTGGCAGACCATTCAAGTTTTCATCACAATCATCCAAAGAGTTGGAAATCAAATATTCCAATGACAGTAAGGGGAAGAACAATTCGAAGAGAAAGAAATCAGCGATAGCTCAGAAGGAAAGACCTACTTGTTCTCATTGCCAGAGAATTGGTCATGATGAATCTAAGTGTTGGAAACTTCATCCAGAACTTAAGCCCAAAAAGTTCTTTAAGGAGAAGGATGAAAAGAAGGAAATTGCAGCAGTCCAACAAGATCTAGGTTCTAATTCATGGGATGAAAGGAGGATAACTGCTAAGGTTACGATAGGTAAAACTTCTAACACTGGTTCAAGTTCGAATACTATTGTATGTTCATCAAACATAAATCCTTCAAATGAGGATAAAAGAGTTGAATTATTTAACATAAGGATAACTTCTAAGCACACAAAGATAGATACAATGTTTGACAGTGGATCACATGCCAATCTAATATCTGAATATTTAGTTAAGAGTTTGGGTTTGGAGACATGGAATCATCCAAGACCTTACCCATTAGAATGGCTAAATAAATCAACTTAGATAAAAGTCACTAAACAGTGTCGATTAAGATTTGCCATTACAACTAATTACATTGATGAAGTGGAATTAGATGTGGTTCCAGTAGACATATGTGGAGTTGTCTTAGGAAGTCCTTATCTTTATGATCGTGATGCAGTATGTTACATGAGAGAGCATAAATATCACCTTAAGAAAGATGGGATTGAATTTATTGTTAGGGCACATCAAAACAAAAATCACTTGAATTTAATTGTTGCTAATCAGATGAAGCAATTAATAAGTTCAAATAAAAGATTTGTAATCATGCGTGTAAAGGAACAACATAAGAATTGACAGGATATTTGTTCAATTTATGATTCCCAGTTTAAAGATAGTTTGATCAAAGAGGTAGAAAATTTTCCAATTCTATTCAAAGAAACCAAACATCTTACTCATAAGCAGGGAATACCACATAAATTATAGTTTGTGCCTAAGGCTCCTCTTCCTAATGTCGAAATGAATCAATTCAGTCCAGGTGCAGAAATTAATAGTTACAGGAATACATGTCAGTATTGGGGAAAGTCAGTTTTACATTTCTCTTGTATTGTGTCACCATTTCATGTTTTAAATAGTTTGGAAGCCTCTTTTCAAGTGGAGAGGAAGCCTATTTGTTTTCATATCAAAGCCTTTTCTAAAGTAGTGTCAAAGTATTTAAGGGAAACTTATGCATCAGGGGAAAGTGCTAATCAATGGAAACATCATTTAATGAATAAGGAAAAAGTGATTCAAACAAATCAACAACTAATTCAATACTTTGAAAGACAAACTAAGTTGCACCAATTTTCACCTTATAGTTTGATGGGTTTGTGGCAGCAAGTTCACCTAGTAATCATGAAGCGTGAAAGTATGTAAAGTCAAGTAGCTGGTTTGATGTCAAAAACATCTTTGATTGTCTTTGTTATTCCGCAAAATAGATTGTTAAAACATGTTAATGGTATTGAACAATATCCTGTAGAGACTATTTTCAAAGATGATTATGAATCACTAACTCATGGTAGTTCATGGGAAGAAATCAATTTCCATGTTCATAATAGGTTGTTTGACCATCGTCACAAGTTGTTCATACTGCAGATGGATGGAACAAGTCACCAAATCAAAATGTGCCATGGTAAGCATCATTAGGGTCATCACTTGCAGGTGATTGATTGAATGTATTGGTACATCATCAGGACAAGGTGGAAAGTGAGGGAAATATACCCTCATCAACTATTTGTTTAGTCAAACTTTTGTGGTCCAAAAGCTTTCAAGTGGAGAGGATTGATCTAGGAGTATCTCGTCAGATTAGTTGCACAGGTTCATCATCAGTGTTCAGTGTTGTCGTCATCATTCAGTTCAGTGTCATCAGCTTCGATAATGTTGTTTATGGTTCAGGTTGATGAGGTGATGTCAATGGTTTTCATGGTGATATGGCTTGTACCTAGCTGTCGACATGTGCTTGTCGTTAGTTCCACCAAGATTTGGTCGTCGACATGTGTTTGTCGTCAACTTCGCAGGATTTGTGTTGTTGACATGTAGTTGTCATCCACTTTGCAGGATTTGGTGTCAACATGAGTTTTAGTCGTCCTTTTTATAGGGTTTGGTTGTCGTCGTCATGAGACAAATGTTGCTAATGTTGCTTTGTGACATTAGGTTGTAAAAGTGTATTTTAAAAACCTAATGTATAACCCTAAACCTAGAACCTAATGAAAACATTCAAAAATTCATTAAAGAAAACCATTAAACCTATGATAAAAGAGCTAAACCCTAAGTCCTAGACCATAACCCTAATCCTATACCTATCAGACCTCACTGCAAAACAAACTATGTAATAAACAATACATAAAACCATGTATTAACTTTCGGCCTATTCAAATTACATTACAAAACATTACAAATACATTGACATGGTCATAAACCTCCAGATATAACCGTGCGGGGACCATGTCCATGTGAGCAGTCAAAGTGGGGCAGTTGGTGAAGCTGCAGCCTAGACCGCAACGAAACCATTGTTCATGTGAACAAGTGAAGGTATCAACCATGACTACAGTCCCTAATCGCGGGGTGTTAACCGCTGGTCTTGGAGTTAGCCACAGCAACTACCGTGGTTGTAGCATGTGAACAAGGTCGGAGGTTATATCACTGTGTCGGAAATGCCAGGATAAGATGCAACGGTCGGAGGTAAGTGGAAACATGCAAACTGTTAGAGAATGTCTATGCCGGAACCACCTGAGATAACCATTATGTGGCAACCTACGGTTAGACGGGGACTAGTCACATGTAACAGTCAGCCTCCTCCACCCGGTCTGCAAGCCGCAATAGTTTCGATTTTAATATATGGTTATATTTGGGTTTTGTTGTGAAGTTTGTTAAACAAAATAATTCAATGACCATGCAACCCTATCCTAAGTGTCATTTCATGACTAGACCAAGACCTAAACCACCCCTAGATTGCAACTTGTTCATCCCAAATATAGTCTAAGGAGGTTTGAATGCACTTGGTGGGTTTTAAAAGGTAGTTTTGTTCATTGAAGTGAGGAGGAGTGGTTTTGGATTTTGTATGTAGGTTCTGGAGGTCATAGTAATTTTTGTTTCTAGTGTAACAGGAGCATCCAGAGTCGGAATTGGGAATCATGACAAGCGTTGGAAAGCTAGTTAAGAGAGCTATCCTTTAAGAGTGACCAGAAGTGCTTGTGTGCACGTTCAATTTGGTCAAATCTCTATGTAATAGACCTCTTCTGTTTCAATCCTAATAAAGAGGTCGCCCATCTTGAAAGCGGACCCGGAGACGTAGTCCATCAGGGACAAACTCCATAATCAATTTTGTTGTCTGGTGTTGCTGTGTTTTTGCTATTTTCACTTCTTTTATGCATCTTACTTATGTTTTATTAGCTGTCGTAAAGTCTTTCTTCTCAAGAATCTCTCTCAATTTCCACACTTTCAATTAACATTCTATTCATTAATGGCTAATCAATTCTACATCAGTTTTAAGTTATGATCGTTTCAGATCAATGCCATCCCAAGCTGACATCATACTAGGCATTTAAATTGTTATGTGCACCTTTTCACTTCTTGGGAATTCCTCTCGGGCTATCTCCATCCCAGGCTCGCATCATCCCTTGTCTCCTCTTCCTCGTGCACCTTGCTTCTTCTAGGAAAGTCCTCTAGGGATGAGTTGTCACATATGGATTTCTACTATAGAACATATACCAATCAAATGCACCTAAAACCTACTTAATTTATCCATAGTTATTTCATACCAAGCATTTCTTTGTGTGCACTCCTTTGTACCTTCTGGGGAAGCATCCCACATGGGTGAGTTGTTGTGAGGGGCTCCACCAACAACTAATAGAAATTTTCCCGTTGCTTTTCTATCTAGGCCATGTTTTCCTAGCCATTTGTAATGATTATCCACCAAATATATCCACCTCTTTTGTAAAAACACCAAACTAACACATGTGAAAAAGGTCCTCTAGCCACTTTAGCTCTGCAAGATTGACTTTTGGGGATCTCACCTTTGATTGGATCTAACTTGTGATCCAGGAGGCCTTCTTGATCTTCCACATACCATTGGAAAGATCTTTCAGATCTCTTTCCATCTAAGTGTGGTCTAGCTGCAATTGAAGTGATTTTATGAACTATAAATGGATTCAAATATCTATCAACTCCACTAAGGTATTCCACTAATCTACTTGGAAACATCTGAGCTTTGCCACACCTTTGCCACACATGTTTTGATTTTCCTTCTTCTTGCAGTCTTCTCTACTTTTCCATCACATTAACTATGATATGGATGCAACACCATTAACAATCCTTGTCGAACATCCTCCTTATGCCAATAACACCTTTGTCAGAAACAACATATCAATACATGATAACAATGAGCAACTCCTCAATGATATATGGATACCTCTCATCATCTTTGTTGTCTTTGCCATTCATTCTTCGCCTTTTCCATCAATGAAAACATATTTCCAAAAAAAGTCATATCTTCTAGATCAATAAGAGAACTGAGGGTTTGGAGGGATGAAATATGGTTGTGTTAATTTGGGGCCTAATCTAAGCTAAGAAGTAAACTAGTCCATATGTTCCTAAGAAGGTTGAGTCAAGGATTGTAGGTTTTAACCGCGTACAAAAATTACCTACATACAAATTCCAAAACATAGAAAATAAACAATAGCAATTGCATAACACATAAAACAAATATACATGGATATTTTCCCTTGGATCCCAAAACTGGGACTACCAGATTGATTTTTCATTATGCTCCTTTCAATGTTACAATACATATATATACATGCTGAAGCATCTAATACCATGGACCCAAAACCATCACGCCCAAAACCATGTGTGAAAACCATAGGTAGGTCCCCCCACATAATATAGGGTCCCATAGAGGGGGTTGACCGCCCCCCTCAAACCCCTTGTGACCCCCCCGCTATGTAACCGGCGCTACAAAGGGTAGCTAATCGTGGAAAGAATATAACACAGCCCAACATTCTCCCACTTGTTGTTTTCTTTTCATAGGGAGCCACATGAGAGCTTAGTCATTTATCCATCCCTACAATGCCCATTGTTTCTCTACACCAAGAGAACTTCCTAGAGCTCACAGTTTTTGTCAATGCATCTGCAGTATTCTTAAAAGTGTCCACCTTTACCAGCAACACCTTTTTGTCTTCTATCATATCCCTCATAAAGTGATACTGAACATCAATGTGCTTTGTCTTTGAATGATAAGCAGGGTTCTTTGCCAAGAAATTTGCACTTTGGCTATCACAGTCTATCCTTATAGCTCCCTGTACTAACCCCATACTTGAACACAATCTCTACAATGAAACTACTTCCTTGCTTGCATGAGTGGCTGCCATGTATTCTACCCCTGTATTTGAAAGTGCCACTACAAATTGCTTCTTACTCATCCAACTAGCTACACCTCCAAATAGGTTAAACACATGCCCACTTGTAGATCTCCACTGTTCCAGATCTCCAGCCGAGTCTGCATCAACAAAGCCATGTATATCCAACACTCTGTCCAATCTTGGTCTTCCTTGGTAGCACAGACCATAATCACTAGTGCCACGCAAATACTTGAAAACCTAGTTCATTGTTGTCCAATGCTCCTTCCGTTTTTTTGACATAAACCTGCTCAAATACTCCCGCTGCATGTGCAAAGTCTGGTCTAGTATAGACTAACGCATACATTAGGCTACCAACTACACTTGCATATGGAACACAGGACATGTCCTCTTCCTCTTCTTGTGTCTTGGGACATTTTTAAGCAGATAACTTCACACCTACAGGAATATGAGCTTGCACCAGTTTACTATCCTTCGTATTAAACCTCTACGGTATTGTCTCGACATACTTCCTCTAGTTTAACTAGATCTTCCTCTTTTCCTGATCTCTTTTAATTTGCATGCCCAAAATATAGTTTGCAGCACCAATATCTTTCATGTCGAATTTGGAGGACAATGGGGTCTTCAAATCCTGGATAATTTCTTTGTCATTTCCAACCAGGAACATATCATCCACATACAAGACCAAATAAATAACATGGTCACCAATTAATTTAAAATACACACAGTGATCTTCTTTGCTTCTGGTGAAGCCAAGCCCCCATATAAATGTATCAAATTTCTGATACCACATGCTTGGTGACTTTTTAAGCCATACAAAGACTTTTTTTAACTTGCATACCAACTTTTTATTACCCTTCACTGCAAAGCCTTTAGGTTGCTTCATGTAGATCTCTTCTTCCAAATCCCCGTGAAGAAATGTTGTCTTCACATCCATCTATTTTACCTAAAAATCAAAAGCAGTAGCAAAAGATAAAAGTAATCTAATAGAAGCTATCTTGGCAACAAGAGAAAAAATATCACCAAAATCAATTCCTGGCACCTGGGAATAACCTTTTTCTACCAATCAAGCTTTGTATTTCTCCAAATTTCCTTCTGCATTTGTCTTCTTCTTGAACACCCATTTGCTGCCAATGGGTTTCCTTCCAGCTAGAAACTCCATCGGATCCCAAGCCTAATTTTTGTGCAAAGATGCCATTTCATCAACAATGGCCTCTTTCCAGAGTTTTCCATCCTCTGAATCTACTGCTTCCTTCACAGTTCTGGGATCATCATTAGCAATATATAAAGAAAAATTTGAATAGAAAGCAGATGGACTATACCTTTCTGGTTGACTTCTTTCTCGAACTGATCTTCTCACACCCAGAGTTTGTGGCTCTTCATCTCCTGATTCCTCTTCTGTTGTAGAGTCTGATTCTTCCTCCTTTGGCTCAAACTCTATCTTCTCGAGTTCCTTTGGTTGGAATTCATGTTTATAACATCTTTCACCTCTCTAAACACCACAACTCTGCTATACACAACCTTCCTTGTTACTGGGTCCTTCATTCTTTTTGCAACTCCATTTTTCTCAGGTGTGTATGGAGTAGTCTTCTACTGTGATATACCACACTTCTTACAAAATTCTTCAAATTCCTTCTTGCAAAACTCTCCACCATTATCTCTCCTTAGCACCTTTATCTTCTTCTCTGTTTGGTTTTCCACTAGAGCCTTAAATTCTTTAAACCTGTCAAAGGCTTTAGATTTCTTCTTAAGGAAATATATCCATGTATTCCTTGAGAAGTCATTTATAAATGATACATAGTACATAGGCTTACCCAGTCATGGAGCCTGTACAGGTCCAAACACATCACTGTGCACAAGCTCTAATATCTGTTTCACCCTCTTACCACCAGAGGGGAAACTCACCTAATTCTGCTTCCCATATACACAACTTTCACAGAAATCAAAATCTGGAGATATATTAGTCATACCTTCTACCATACCTTTACCACGAAGTATTCAAAGGCCCTTCCCTCCAATATGTCCAAGCCTTTGATGCCATAACATGGTCTTTTCTCCAGAGACCACTAAATTTTCTGCTCCACTTTTAGGAACCACAGAACTGTTGCACCCATCAACAATAGTGCTACCTTGCAGCTTGTACAGAGTTCCAATCCGAACTCCCCGCATCAATACAAGTGCTCCCCGAACCATCTTGTAGGTATCCTTCTCGAACACTGTTTTTACACCTGTATCATCCAGCTTGCTTATAGAAGTTAGATTTCTAGTCAATGCAGGAATATGTAGAACACCTAGAAGTGTTATAATCCTTCCACCTTAAAAATTCAACTTTACTTTTCCACAACCAATGATTTTAGCCTTCCTGTCATCCCCCGAGAAGACATCACCACCATCATATTTCTCATACTCGCAGAACCACTCTCTATGGGGAGTGAAGTGAAAGAATGCACTAGAGTCAATCAACCATGCCTCATGATCTACATGTGTACTTGAAGAAGCCAAGTACACATCCCCACCTTCATCTAAGGTGGTTTTTTCCTCTACAAAAGGAGCATCATCAGATCCCTTTCCTTTGTCAGTAGCTTTAGATTTACAGTCCTATTTGTAGTGCCCTTCCTTTCCACATTTCTAGCACACCTTTGCAGGTTTTCTTGGAGATTTAGATCTCCCTCTAGATTTAGATATCCCACTCAATGACTTATTTTTGTTTCTGTTCTGGGACCGTCCTCCTACAGACAGGGCATAACCATTCTGGCTCTCCATATTTTTCCATCTCATCTCCTCCGTTAACAAGGATGAGACTATTTCATCAAACTGCAAGGAAGTTGCATTGCTACCTATTGCAATAACCAGACTATCCCACGAATCTGGTAGAGAACATGACAAATTGATGCACTTATCTTCATCTAAAATTTTAATATCAACAGATAATAACTGACTTACCATAGTATTAAATGCGTTCAGATGCTCTGTCATTGAGTCTCCATCTTTCATCCTAAGGTTATACAACTTTTTTCGTAGGAATAGTTTATTCACCAGAGACTTAGATTGGTACAAAGTCCCTAACTTTTCCCACAAAGCCTTCGTCGTAGCTTCCCCTGATACATTCAGCAATACTAAATCTGAGACACACAATCATATTGTGCTCTTAGCCTTCCGATCCAACTTCTTCATTCTTCATCGAACACTCTCGTTGGTTTAGTACCCAGATCTACCACGATCCACAGATCTTTATCCACCAATAGATCCTCCATATTGAGTTTCCACAACTCAAAACTATGACCATTAAATTTATCGATCTCTATCTTTCCACTGCTCGCCATCTTCTTTCACCACCAGAATCGATCCCACAAATCTCCCACTAAACAGGGTCTACCACAAGCCCGAGTGAAACCCCTCAGCAACAAATGCGTCCCCTTGAAGCCAAAACAACTATGATGCCAAATGTAGGTTTTAACCCCATACAGAAATTACCTGCATACGAATTCTAAAACATAGAAAATAAAAAATAGCGAGATCATAACAGATAAAAAAAATATACACAAATATTTTCCCCTGGATGAAACTGGGACTACCAGATTGATTTTTGATTATGTTCCTTTCAATGTTACAATACATATATATATACATGTTGAAGCACCCAATACCATGGACCAAAAACCATCGCTCCCCTAACCATGTGCGAAAACCATAGGTAGGTCTGCCCACCTAACATAGGGTCTAAAAAAAAAAATTCCCTAGGGCGTTGCCCTGGACTCCGTAGAGACAAAGCCCTTGTGATCCCCCCACTATGCAATCGACAGAACGGAGGGGGAGCTACAAAGGGTAGCTAGACGTGGAAAGAATATAGCACAACCTAGAAGAATAAAGGTGTCCAAAATTATGAAGGGACAACATCAGGATGATTTTTCTTAGGGCCTAATCTAAGCTAAGATCTGCCATGTTACTGAACCTTGAAGGAGGCCATTTGTGAACCATTGTTGAAGAAGAGGGAAAAGGGAAAGGGTTTCCATAAATAGAGATAACCCAATTGCAATTAATCTTATGAAGACTACTAACCCTATGCCACAAATATGAAAGAAGATGGGTCTACTAAATAAAAAGTTTTGTGCATCAGAAAAGGGTTGTGAAGCATCTCTGCCAAGGATGAGTTAAGTCCTATGTTTTGGGAGAGGACCAAAGCCCTGTTTTTGTTTCAACATGGAGGTCGTAAGGTGTTGATGTTGTTAGAAAGAGGGTTGAGCTCCCTTAGGACATACACAGATCTAAAAACATGGCTACATGCTGAGATAAGAGGGTTTTAAGCTAATTATGAGGCTTCAGGAGGGCTATTACACGGATGAGAGGCCTCAAAAAATTGGATGCACAAGTTTGAGTTACTTCAATCCTAAGTAGAGGCCAACAAATGGTTTAAGGGTCAAAAATTGGCTAAATATAATTGCTTAAACATATATCATGAATTTTGGTCAAAATAGTAGTTATGAGCTGCATTTTATAAGGGTTGATGTGTAGTGGCTTTTAGTGGAAAATCCATTGTGAGTAGTGTTAGTGTCCTATGTCTAGGGATCTTGGTGATGTAAAATATTTCTATGTATATGAGGTCAAGTTGTAAATATTACTCATAATCTCTTGATTTTTATAATCCCAAGAGGTCTAGGTCTAGATTGGGTATCATGTAAATTTTTTCATTAATCAAGATTCTAATGTCTAAAGTCAAAGGGAAATAATGAAAAAGTCTTGAGTTACTTAGAAATAGGTACAAAGTCATGTTGCAATTGTTTGGTTATTAAGATTTGGTTGGTTCCATTTTGAGTCATGATTAGTAGCCCATCGAAAACTAAAGCCAATGTTACATCAAAGGAATCATGAAATGGTTCTACAAATATTTGGAGGCTTGATGTTAATTGGGATGTCATTTGAAGAAGGACAACATGTGACCTCGGCAGAGTTAACTGTTAGAAGGACAGTCTTGTCAGTTCAGAGATTCACTGCGAGTCTCGAAAGTGCTCCAAATCTATGATAACCTTTCAAAATCATGATCACCACGTTCCACTCCTGCTCTGGACCATATCACATGATCATTTGAACCTGCTTCTTTATTCTCTCTCTCTTAGTCTTTCATTTTCCACATCAAGAAGCTCGGGTGACTCATTGCATGTGCTACAAAAAGGAGGTAGGGGTGCTACAAGTCTGCACAGTATTCTGTAAAAAATAACAACAAGAAATTCCAATTTAATTTGTCCTCGAATTAAATTGTGAATTAAATAGAACTTCTATTCTCATAGCAACTTGTAATAGTTAACTAAGTTAAATTGACTTAGTTGACTTAGGAAATTCGAGTTGGAAGTCTATCTAGAGTCATGTAGAGTGATCCCTAAATTTTAGGGGCCCATGCTGAGTTCTTTTGAGTTGTAATTATTTAACTCAGTCTAACTAAGTTATAGTCAGTTAAACTAGTTCTAATTGTTGGAGGAACTAGTAGGAGTTCTAGTAGTGGGGACAAGCATCAATGCATCCTCAGTGCCACACCAATCAACTGAATATTCACTCATAAATAACTCAAGCATGTCATTTTAGAGGAAGACCCAGTTGAGATTAGAGTTCAGGGACAATGTATGATCAGTCGTATAATTTTCAAAGTTGTACAGATGGTGCATGCAATCAGTTGAAGGCCTATGGATGGATTGCATAGTCATGGGTGGAGAATTTCCCAATTTAAATATGGGCCAATTCTCCCAGGAATTGCGCAAGGAAGGAGGGGCTTGGCAGGCAATAGATTTGGCTAAGTGTTGGCTTAAGCTTGTTTGTGAAGCAGAGAGATAGATTGTACTTGTGCAAGAATTGTTTGGGTTGAACAAGCATTGTATTTTTTTCTTAGATCTTATGATTAATTCAATATAGATAGTCATGGCTTTTAGCATTTTCTTTCCCAGAGAAATATTGTGAAATGTGCGATTGATATTTTTCCTTTTCTATTTTTTTTTTCGATCAATTTTGGTTGCCGCTGAAGAGTAGAGTAGATTCTTTTCTTGTGTTTTAGCAGGTCACATAAGTTGTTGAATCTACAGTAAAAATATACATGGTATCAAAGTTGAAGAAAATAGAGAAGAAGAGAATTCGAGTTTGTTGTGCAGGTGAAATCAAATTTTCAAGTTCATACTTCAGAGTTAGCAATATTTCATTCTACAGTTTGAGACTTGAGTATCCCTTGGAGGGAAACTCAAATTACATAGCTTGGAAGGGAATGATGCAGGCAGTGCTAGAAAACAATGTAGGAATTTACAAGGTAAGTTCCTCAGATAGAACACCAAAGGACACCGCTCACAAACAGATCACAGATCAGTCCACTAATATTCTTGACGTGGTTAAAATCCTCAAAGAGGGAAATAGTCCACGACTTGAGCCAACGTGGCCACTTCAAGCAATTTATTAATGTAAAAGAAAGAAAATTTACATAAGCTTCTCTCATGAACAGTCACCTTAAAAACGACCCTCCATGCTCTTTAAATAGATATCATGGACCAATCAGGTGTTAAGCCACGAATCAAGTGTTGGTAATACCGAGGAGAGAATGAACCGTCAGATCACTTCATGTCTAGAACATATCGTGACCATCGGATTGTAAGTTACAAAAGTACATACTAAAGAAAAACACTTTACCTAACTATACACTAGACCAAGTTATACTTAACTATTTCCTATGTGTTGGAATATCCTAACACCCCCCCTTAAGAACAACTTGGGATAGGATTGAAGGATGTAAAAATATGACACAATAGGAGAAGGAAGGAGGCATTAGAGCCTATCCCTTCTTAGTGACAACTTCTTGAACTCCAACCATAAATAAAAGTTTAGTAAGCTTTGCCTCTGTGAGAGCCTTTGTAAAGATGTCTGCAACTTGATCATCATTTGAACAATATTGTACTTCAAGAACATGGTCATGAATGAGATTTCTGATGAAGTGCATGTGTAGTTCAATGTATTTACTATGCTAATGTTGGACTGGATCTTTGCATAGTTGAATGGAACTTTTATTATCACACCAATGTGTAGTCAGATGCTTCTGCTGAAAGCCAAACTATGAAAGGATCTGACGAAGCCACAATGCTTCCTTACTAGCTTCTACGATGCCATGATACTCTGCTTCTACTAAAGAAAGAGAAATGGGACTTTGTTTATTTCCATGTAATAGCTCCAGAACTAAGCGTGAAGATATAACTTGCAGTATACTTCTAATCATCAGGGTCACCAGCCTAATCGGAATCAGTGAAACCAACCAATAGAGAAGATGCTTTTTCACTGTAATGAATCCCAAACTGAATTTTACCTCGAACATAACGAAGTATTCTTTTAGTTGCTTTCCAATGACTTTCATGTCAACTTTTCATAAACCAAGCAACAAGGCCAACAATAAAGGAAAGGTCGGGACGAGTATGGTTTAGATACAAAAGTTTTCCTACAAGCTGACAGTATAAGGTAGCATCAACTTTAGGGGAATTACAAGTGATTGGAAGTTTGGCTCCAGACTGAAAGGGAGAAGGGGCTGGCTTACAATATTCCATGTGAAAGTGGCATAGAAGATCACATGCATACTTGGATTGGGAAATGGAAATACCTTCCTTGGATTGCAAGACTTGAAGACCAAAAAAGTAATGCAAGTGTCCTAATTCTATCATTTAAAACTTCCTTTTAAGGCTGGACTTCTCATTGTTTATAAGGTTGGGATCTGTTAGCTCTGCTATGCAGTGTTGACTTTCTAAGGTTAGAAAGAAGCATGGTCTGTTTGGTTGTGTCCAAAGGGGGGTCAATTTGGTCACTTTTCCTTTCTTCCTTCACCTTGCTCAGCTCTAAACCTTTCCCATTCCCTAAAGAAACCTTCCAAAATCCAAAAAAGTCCCCTTTTGCCCCAGCTCTAAGTGCAAAGCCAAACAAACCATAAAACCTTACCCATACGCCCTCACACACTCATAAACCCCTCATCACTTTCCCGCCATTGATCATTCCCCGACCATCTAACGGCCCACATTGCACCCGATAAAGGTGACCCGCTCGACCCATTTCCACCGTTAGATCATCTCTACCAGATCTGATGGTCTTCGCATACATCACGCAGGCAACTTGATCGAGCAATAGCGCGCGGTGAGAGTGGTTTTTCTCTCTCATCCACTACTACGTGTCGATCATTGAGTGGAATCGCTCGGGCTCAGACATTTACCACTTAGATCCCAAAAGTGGTGCGATGAAAACTATTACCCCTTGACCAAACTGCCCTCATCCATTAATCACCCATGCAACTCCGTTGCCTGATGACCGTCTGATCTATCTACCAAAGATCCAATGACACTGACGCACCCCGTTCCCACCTCGATCTATAGCTTTCGCCGAACCATCTCTGCCATTCATCTCCCCGATCCGACAATCATTCTTCTCGCTCATCCAAATTATCCACTCACCCATGCATTCCACGTCCTATGACCATTTTGTTGCCTGAAGAAGGAGATGACCAGCATTGCCAAGATTGGCTACAGTAATATCCCCAACAACCACATTAAACAGAAAGCATGGCCAAAGGAGAAAAGGACATAACATGACTCTATAACTGAATTTATCAGTCATGAACTCCATTTGTATGAGCACTCCAACCACCTAAAGGACAACACAACACCTGAACAGATCGAATTCACCTACTGAAACAAGCAACCTCATTTAGAGACTCCATCATGTAGTTAAATGAAGTTGGTGGTCAATTATGACCCCTCCATACCTAAACGACCAAGTTCCATTGTAACAAAAACTTATAAATATCCAGGAGCAAGATGTAATCAAGGTTGGCATTTGATGTAAGGTTCAACTTTTGGAGACCGTAGACATTTTGTCACTTCCAGCGTCTCTTCTTCATTTTCAGCAAATACAAGCTTCTTTTGCTATTAACTGCTCACTGTCCATTTCCTCTGCTCTAAGCTTGTACTTGATATGCTGTGTTCTTGATCTCTTGATGTTTAGAACTAGATAACTGTCATCTTATCTCTGTGTTATAATCTTGAATGCATCACTGAATAGTTTTCTCAGGTTTCTTTCTATCTAATGCAGGAGAGCTGTCATCCTGTCTTTGCATTAATGGATTAGATTTGCAGGTTTTTGTACTAGTTGCAGCTGGCCATCACATGGTCTTGTGTATCTACTGGTGTGGTTAGTATTCTCCATATTCACCTAATATCTAAAACTGTAAGCATTAGTGGTCTAAAGCCTTGTAGTCTGAGGGTGTTCATGCATGTCTGGAGTGAAACAGAGTAGAAGTGGTTATCTGGCTTGAACCAAACCATCATTCCTTCCATTAAACCTTACAACAATAGTGGAATTTATATGTTACCATGCATCTCTGAGCTAAAACCTAAGAGAGTTTCGTGGAATCTTAACATAATTGGCATCACTACCAGGGAGAGGAGATTGAAGGTCAGCTTCCCTGGGAGAATGACACAGATCCAACTTTGATGATAGACAAAGTTTGGACACTTTTTTGGTTGTAATAATATATCTGGCGACTCTACTGGAGGCCGAACCTCGTGGCAACTCCACATCATAGTTTTGGCTCAGTTTTTGAGGCATACTCAGAGAAATCCTGAGAAATCACCAGCTGACCCAATGCCTGACCCTGAAAAGATTGTCAAGCAAAGAAAGACATCAAAAAAGGGAGCATCAGGATTAGGTAAGCCTAAACAATCTTATGTATCTCTGCCAGAAAGGCTTGTAACAGAGTAGCTACATGTTGAAAATATAGCCTCTAGTACTAGCAGTGAAGAAATATTTTCAGAAATTCATAAAGCTCCCTATTTAGTGAATTCCACTTTGGATCTCAGTCCAAAGGAAACCACCCTTCTAATCCATCATATTCCTTTAGCCCTGACAGTAATCTCTCAACTCCCTACCTTTCAAACTGCTAGTACCCTTCCATCTACCCTAGTTATGGCAAGCCCACAAGCACCCACCAAAATGGAGGGAATCATAGCTTCTAGGTATGGACCCCTGGTCCTGCCTATTCCTTTGAATGCCATGCTTGCCAGAGAATATTAGAAATACATGCCTAAGTTCACTGGTACAGAGGGAGTAACAACTGAAGAAAACCTTGAGTCTTTTTATAGCTATGTTGATAACATAGATATCAGTGAAGATGATGTGTGGATGAGAGTATTTGTCCAAAGCCTTGATGGAGAGGCTAGAAAGTGGTTCAAAGAGTTGACCCTTAGGTCTATAACAGACATTGAAGCATTAGATGATGTGTTTTTAAAGCATTGGTGAGATAATAAAGACCTGTTATACTACCATACTGAGTTTGGAAACCTAAAAAGGGAAAATGGGGAGTCATTGTCTGACTTTAATAAAAGATTCAGTCATATGTATAGCAAGATACCAGCTGAAGTCAAGCCTACCCCAACCTCTGCCAAACTCACCTATGCCAATGCCTTTGATTTTGATTTCTGCCTACTGTTAAGAGAGAGAAGATGTACTTCTCTAGATGAAATGCAAGATGCAGCCTTGGAGGTGGAATCCAATATCATCGCTGTAGAGAAACTCAAAGGACATGCTGATAGAAGGAGGCAGAGAGGTGAGTCTTCCTCTTCTTCTTCATCTTCAGAACCCAAAATAGACAAAATGACTAAAATGATAGAGTCATTGGTTGCTGAAATATCCAAATTGAAGCTTGAGCAGAGTTCTGGAAAAGCAAGGCTTCCTAATACATTTGCTCCTAGAAATCCAAATCCATTTAGAAGAGAAAATGAACAATTACAAATCATTCAGAGGGGCAAATAGGGTAGTGAAGAACAAATGGTTAAGACTCCTTTCCAAAACGTAACCATGGAGGAGGAGCAGTTTGATGAAGAGGATGAGATTCACTGCATGGAAGACAAAGGCAGTGCTGCCTTTTTGACATTAGTTTCCTATGAGGAGTCATTACTCAGGGACCAGACAAATCAAGAGTGGGACAGAGAAGCTGTTCTATAGACTGAAGACTAGAAAAGATATAACTTGAGGTCAAGAATGAGTAATGTCAAAGAGAATCCTACCTAAACAGTTGTTGTCCCCACAGAGCAGCAGATCAGCAAGAAAAAGCGATCGACAACCGATCCCATCGTCCTCAAAACTCCAGCTCAAGAGGTAAAAGGCCGTGATAAGTCCCCTTCCCCTTTCAGTTTTGAATCACAAGTCTAGAAGTTAAAAATATCTGTACCTCTGACAGAACTTGTAAAGAGTGAGGTCTTTAAGAAGCCCATCCTTGATGCCCTTGAGCTGAAAGCCTTACAAACATCTAATGACTATGTGAATTTACAAGATGATAAACCTGTAGTTGTGCTTAGCCCAATGACTGAACCCGCTGATGATAATTCCCCATCATTTTATGTCTCCTTGACCATTCATGACAAAATCCTCCATAATTGTCTGCTGGACACAGGTGCCAGTCATAATATGATGCCCAAAACTGTCATGGAAGAGTTAGGCCTTGATATTACCAGACCTTATCATGACTTGTTCTCCTTTGATTTAAGGAAGGTGAAATGTCTGGGGTTAATCAAAGACTTAGCTATCACCCTAACTCGGCTACCCATGAAGACCATGATGATGGATATTGTGGTAGCAGATGTCCCCCCCCAAGTTTGGTATGCTACCTTCCAGAGGATGGATTAAGAGGTTGGGTGGGACATTGCAGAATGACTTGTCTTATGGCACCGTCCTAGTTTTTGGAGGAGAAAGCAGAAGACTATATAGGGAAGCCCAACTGGCCTATATCATCAGTGATGAGAAGAATCCAACTAATCATCCCATTCATGCTGTGGACACTGATTTTGGAGCATGTATTCTCCAAATTTAAGAATCTCATCGGGCCCCGATGCAGCTCAAGGAACCAGTATGCCAGGCCATGGAAGAGGAAGGGACATAGTCTTGGGATATGTTCTTTGATGGATCCTGTTCAAAGGAAACTGTAGGAGCAGGAGTGGTGTTGGTGTCTCCAAAACAAGAAAGCACACATATGTCTTTTAAACTGACTTTTCAGGTCACCAACAATATAGCAGAGTATGAGGCTCTGATATTGGGCTTAAACGCTACCAAGGACATAGGAATCAGAGACATAAAGGTGTTTGGAGATGCTGATCTCATCATTCAACAAGTGAACAAAATGTTCCAAGCAAGGCACCCAAGGCTGAAAGCATACAAAGATGAGGTATGGAGACTCAAAGATTCTTTTGATAGCTTTTGTATCTCATATATTCCTAGAGTAAAAAATCAGCTTGCTGATTCCCTTGCTGTGTCTGCTAGCATGTTCATCCCTCCCATGCCCCCTAGATTGTCTTATCAAGTCTAGGTAAAATATAGACCATCCTTGCCTGATAACGTTCAGCACTGGAAAGTTTTTGAGGATGATGATGAAGTAAATAGGTTTCTGCAAGTCATTGATGAATTCTCTGAAATGCAAATTGATCAAGAGAATGAAACCTTGGAGGAATGTCCCCAGCCCCAACTAAGGAACAAAATTGGCCAAGACAGTATTGTACAGTTGCCTAGCAATCATATACCTAAAGGGCTAGTGCCTCTGGAGAATCTGTTTGACCATAATGATGTGCCTCATAAGATTTCCCAAAAATAAAATCAGTCTGCAATCCATAGGCATAACATAGGGAGTCCAGATCATCCAAAGTATATAAATTTGTCCACCCATTTGTCTGTTGCCCAAAGTTCTGAGTACTGCACCTTAATGAAGCAATTTGTTGATGTCTTTGCTTGGGAATACAATGACCTTAAAACTTATGACAAAAATATCATCCAGCATAAGATCCCATTGGAGAAAGACACCATTCCTTTCAAGCAAAAGCTGAGACCCATAAATCCTTTGCTTCTCCCTCTAATTGAAAAAGAAATCAAGAAGTTGTTGGCTGCCAAAATCATAGTTCCTCTGAGATATTCAAAGTGGGTAGCCAACTTGGTAGTGGTGAGGAAGAAAAGTGGAGAAATAAGGTTGTGTGTTGATTTCAGGAACCTGAACAAATGCTCTGAGAAAGACAACTATCCCCCACCCAAGATGGAGCATTTGCTACAGAAAGTCTTAGGAGTTAAAGTTATGTCATTCCTGGATGGATTTTCAGGGTATAACCAAGTTGCTGTACATCCAAATGACCAAGAAAAGACTGCTTTCACCACTCCTTGGGGAACTTTTATGCACTCTAAGATGCCCTTTGGGATGATGAATGTTGGGGCTACCTTTCAGAGAGCCATGGATATAGCATTTGTAGGAGAGAAGGATAAGTTTGTCCTTGTCTACCTGGATGATATAATAGTATACTCCAACAGCCATCAAGGTCATTTGCAACATTTGAAGAAAGTGTTTCTGAAGTGCAGAAGGTTTGGGATATTAGTGAACCCTAAGAAGTCACAATTTTATTTAGAAGAGGGCAAGCTTCTAGGACACATTGTTTCTGCTACAGGTGTCAAGATTGACCTAGAGAGAGTGAAAGTGATACAAACCTTGTCTATCCCAAGATCAAAAAAGGACATCCAATCCTTTCTGGACAAAATAAATTTTGTAAGGAGGTTTATTCCTAATTTTGTAGAATTGGTAAAGCACATCACCTCTATGCTGAAAAATGGATCAGAGATCAAATGGACTGATGCAGCAAGAAGATATTTTGAAGCCACCAAAAGAGCTATTATGGAAGTTCCCACTTTAATCAGCCCAGACTATAGCAAGGAGTTCCATATATTCTCCTTTGCTTCCTGTGACACCCTTGCAGTAGTCTTGCTGCAAAAAGATGATGAGGATTCAGAGCATCCAGTGGCATTTTTCAGCAAAACCTTAAGGGATGCTGAGTTAAGGTATGATATTATCGAAAAACAGGGTTATGCTCTTATCAAATCTTTAAAAGCTTTCCGAATCTACATTCTGCACTCCAAGGTAATTGCATATGTGCCCTCTGCTTTAGTAAAGGATGTCTTAACACAGCCAGATGTTGATGGAAGAAGGGCTAAATGGATTGCAAAGCTTATTGAATTCAACATAGAATTGAAACCCACCAAGCTTGTCAAGGGTCAGGGCCTTGCTCAGCTGATGGCTGAAGAAAATTACAAAATGCTTGACATAAATTGCATGGGTACAAATTCAGATGATGGACATATAGAAGAAGCAACAGTAGGACATGACTAGTTTTTTGCTGAGAATCTGGCTTCTTGTGAATGGTATTCTAGAATAAATCAATTTTTGTTGAAGCTAGAAGTTCCTCCAGGCCGTAGTTCAAGCCAAGCTAGGACTATTAAGCTCATAGCAGCCAAGTTTTGTATTCATGAAAACTTGCTTTATTGGAGGGATCCATCTGGAATCGTTTTAAGATGTCTGGACAAAGAACAATCTGTGGAGGTCATGCATCCATTTCATTCCAACATCTATGGAGGACATCACTATTGGAAAACCACAGCCCACAAGATCCTTAGAGCTGGGTATTATTAGCCCACTCTGTTTTCTGATGTCTTTTCATTTGTAAAATATTGTGACAGGTGCCAGAGGTTTGAAGGAAAACAATATTTGAAGTCCTTACCCTTGAAGCCAATACATGCCAGTGGCCCTTTCCAGCAGTGGGGTTTGGATTTCCTAGGGGAAATTAATCCACATTCTAGTGGCCAACACAGATGGATCTTAGTAGCCATTGCCTACTTCACTAAATGGATTGAGGCCATCCCTACTAGGAAATCTGATCACCATGTTGTCATGAAGTTCTTGACATAAAAATTTTTCACAATTAGGGCCTAAATCTACCATAGGCTGAGAAAGGCAGGTCTAGGGTAACATCAAACCACACTTAACCTGGTAACTAGCCCTACCAGGTCGGGAGAGGGATCTCTCCTTGTCAATCTCAGGAAACTATGACCAATAAAGGTTGAGATGACTAATGTAAAGACTAATTTTAGGCTAGGTATATGCTCGGAGAAGTTTGATTGAATTTAATGGATGTTTACTGGATCAAAAGTGAAAGGCAGTTTTGGGTTCGGGAATGGACTCAGTCTTGCAAAGGTTTCTGTGGGGCGAGGTAGGAAAATGCTTTAGTACCTTGAATTAAGTGAAATGGAGAGTCTTAAGACTGGTGAGGAGTTGGAGAGGGCATGGGAGTGTCATGAGTCCTCTTCAAATAGTAGAAAACATGTAAAGCTAAACAAACCCTAAGGTAGAGCACCATAACATCAATGATTTCCACCTTTATACTTGATTCATTTAGTTAAGCTGAAAAGAAAGAGATGATGGCACACATAAACACATGATAACTTGAATCACAGAAGGAAAAACAATACTAAATCGCCTTGCCACAAGAATCCCACAAAATGCTACAAACCCTGGTCTATTTCCTTGCCAAACTGTAGAGATGATGTACAATAGTGCTCAAAGCATTCACAAGAGTCCAACCTTTACAAATGGCTGAAAAAGTACTAGATATAGGCAAAACACCACCCATGCTAGCCTTTAGGGGTCGAATTCATGAGTTTAGGAGCTATTTCAACAAGATTTAAACTAAGAACTGGAAAAGAGGCAGTGGAACAGCTTGCCTCTAAAACCTAGGAAACTAATTCATTCATCTTTAAACCACCTACAACTGATGTATCTACCTTATCAAGTCAATTTTCATCATTTTCACACCAAAGTACATCAATTTACATCATATTAGCTTATGGATTTGACCATAAGAGTGAAAAGGTCAAACTATAAGAAAACTAGGCAAAAAACAGAGTTTTTGAGCAAAATTGGCACTTTTTCATCCTGTGCGTAGTGCCACTTTTTTGTGCATAATGCTTTTTCCCAACTAATTTTGGAGGCCTTCCGCTTCACCAAATTTTCTCCAAGTGGGCTTGTTGAAAATTTCTGTCTGTCTACTTTCTAGGAAAAGTGTAATTTTGAATTTGGTGTCCATTTGCCCCTCCAAAAATCAGTTCTCCCAACACTGCTTCCTATGTGGCCAAAAAGTGGCAGAGAGGGAATTTTTGAGGTGTTGTTGACCCTTTTGGAGGCCCAAAACTTGTCAAAAATTCCTAGTAATTTCTGGGTGTGCACAAATTTTCATGAGGAATCCAAAAATTTAAAGTTTTCCTCTAGAGGAGGTCCCTATCAAAAGCGAGTGCCAAAAACCTATTTTTTCCTTGAAAAATTCAAAATTGCCAAAAAGTTTGTCAAATTTCTTGAAATTTGGCATGAGTGATCTGCATTAAGTACTATGTTGGGCCAATGAAGCTTTAGCTAAGATCTTGAGCTTATCTTGCTCTTTCTTGCTCATCAAAGTTTTCTTCAACTTGGCTTTTAGGCTTCTTATCCTTGCTTTGCAAATCTTGTTTCGTGCTAAATAGTGATAAACCATGTGCCACAACATCTTTTTCTCCTTATTGGCTTTCTCAAGAAGCTTCTCCAAGTGCATATTTTCCCTCTCTAGCCAAGATTCCTGGTCAACATCAATCTCTTGCTCAAGTGGTGTCAATTTGACTTTCCTCCTCTTTGTTGCTTGCTTGTTTTCCCTTATGGTTTGCAGCTCCATGATTATCTGCTTATCCTCCAACTGCTTGTTCCATTGCTCAAGGTAATTTATGATCCACTTAGCTCTTTCAAGGTTAAGAGATAAGTCATGGATGTCAGCTTCTTGTTCTTTGATGATCTCTTTGAGTTTTGAGCTTTGGGAGCCCAAATCAATATCCTCATCCTGAATCAAAATGAAATCTCTCTCCTGACCTTCAGAAGGCCCTTCATCATGCAATGGTTGTTTCCCTTTATCCTGTACTTGCTTTGCTGAAGAAGAAGGCAAAGCCCCTTTCACCCCGGGTGAAGATAGCATTTTCCTATGATCTGATGAAGGAAACGAGACCCCTTCCACCCCAGGTGGAGATAGTACTCGTTTGGCAGCTGCAAATAATCTCCTGGTGCCCTTTTCATAAGTGATAAATATTGGCACACCTGTAGTTTGAGTCTCATGAACTTCTTGCTGATTTGAAGGCCCTCCCGCCTCTTGAAATACTGATGGGGTCACTTGAGGGCTTTTGAAAACCTCATGTGAAATGAAAGCATCCCATGAAACATTCAACAAGCTCAGCTGATGCAAAACAACAATCTTGATCAATGCAAAGTGATAAATGCTGTTGTACTGTTGATGAGGAGGTTTTCTTTGCACCAATGTGGTCATTTTCTCAATATTTCTGCATATGAAATAGGGGAGGTTCATCATCCTCACTCTAGTGAAATGCATCAATAATCTAACATGATAAGTGTACAAGCGAGAAAATCTCCCTTCACAGCTGAAGTATTTGATAATGAGCTTCATGAGTGGAGCATAAGTGTCCTGTAGCTATCTGAAATGGAAGACCCTACTGATTTGCTTTTGATAACTAGCCTTGATATAAGGCTCGTAATGTTCTTTGCCCACAAGCTGTCCTTTGTTCCACTGTTCACCCACATTAGGAATACTTGTTGCTTCAACTATAGTTTCAGGTGTCAAAGTGAAGATAACACCTGCTAAATTGACTTGGCCATTGTGAAGATGAAGGACAAATAGTCTAGCAAGTTCATGGTGATATTTCACCCTTTCCACCATCTCACAAAACTAGTAGCAAGACTAAATTTTAAAGCATGTTACTGCAAGAGGGCAAGCTAGTAACTGTGTGAGTGTAGTGGGATCCTCTCGGATGTGTTTTCCTCCCTTATGTGGTTTCCTTGGTGCATGAATCTCTTGGGAGGAATCACTCATAGTTTCCTCATCCCTTTCATAAGCTGAATCTGTTTCCATATTTGCCATTGTATGTTGTAAAATGATGAGTATGAAGAGATTTTATTTCAAGAATAGGTGACTATTGTTTGATGAATGGGACTAATGAGTGGGACTGATGAGTGGGGGATTTTGATGCTAGTTGTAGGGTTATTAGGGAGTGATAGGGTTTTGGGAATGAGGATTAGGGTTTGGGGAATAGTGGGAATTAGGTGTTACGGTTTTTGGGATAGGGGGGTAGGATGAGTGTAAATGAGAAAGGGAAAGGGAAATGAAATTAGGGAAATTCAGTGGAGAGGAATGGGATATGTGAAAATGATGCAGGGGAGTAAAACAACAACTATGAAAAAATTAGAAAACCCTAGACAGTTTTGCAATGCACTGTGAAGAAAATTAGGCTTTGATTTTTCACCTATTAAAACACCATCAAGGATGATCGAATGTCTTGCAATGGAAAAATGGGAGGTTTTACTTACTTGAGGAATGATGTTTGCAAAATTTTGGAGCTTAAGAAGGTCGTTTTAATGGATTTTTAGCTTGGTAGATTAGTGCGTCGCGCCAACACCCAGGTGCACCGCTCCAGTTCAAAACCCTTTGTAAATTTTGCGCCCGGTGCGCCAGGCTGAGCAGGTGCACTACACCTATGCCCATATGTGCCACACCAAGAAGAATTTCACAACTTTGCTGCAATTTCCGTTTCTTCACCTCAAATCGCGATTTTCTCTTGTTCTCTCTCTCTTTGAGCAAAAATGAAGTCTTTAACACAAGGAACACTTTATATACCTTTAAACTTTAATTTTTTCATTTAGAAAACCCACTTTCTAAAGTTTTCTTTTCCACTTTGTTCTTTAAAAACTCTGTTTTGTAGTTCGGCTCTCTTTTTGACATTTGATGGACTAATTCTTGGATTTTCTTGTCTCTTTTGTAGGAGCTAGAGTGCAGGAGTTTGGAAAAGTGACCCAGGGCTATAGATGATGCTTTATTACATATGAAAATAATAAAATTACATAAAATTTGTACATTAAATAGAAAAACTCTGTTTTCACCTCAAAACTCTGTTTTCAGGTAAAAACCCTTTATGGAGCAAATCATCAGTAGAATTTATGATTTTATGATTTTATTAAACATCCTCATGTGCCTGCTGACCTCTTATTGAGATTTTTGAAGACCATGGTGGAAAATCCTAGACCTAATGAGACCTGAAAACCCTAAAATGACTTCTGCAAATGAAATGAAATAAAAATGACAGCAGATGACCTGTACATGTGAAAATAGGCCAGCAGATGAAAGGCGTGAGGGAAATTGACAAAGAACCACTACCATCAGATGATCCATGACCTAATGGAATGCAGTTGATCGGATGAGACACCTAGAATGCATGCAAAAAGAGAAATTTTATCACTGATGGAGGGATGAAGATACCAACACTAACATTCACCAGGTTTGGCTGTCCACACAAATTGGTTACAGACAATGCAGCAGCCTTCAGGGCAAAAGAGTTGGTGGACATGTGTGACTCAATGGGCATTAAGCTAGTACATTCCACCTCATATTACCCTGAAGGTAATGGTATAGCAGAATCATCCAATAAGAGCCTGATAAAGATAATAAAAAAGCTATTGGAAGACAACAAAAGGAACTGGAATTCTAAACTGAAGTTTGCATTGTGGGCTGAGAGGATGACCACCAAGAAATCCAAAGGGAATTCTCCGTTCAAGCTGGCATATGGAACTGAGGCTATATTTCCAATCTAGTTGACCCTCCCTATGGCCAAGTTCTTGTAGGAAGAGAAAAATGAGGAAAATGACATGGAAAAGAGGATTAGTGACTTAGCTGAAGTGCATCAAATCAGGGATCAATTGATTGAAAAATCTGTAGCACATCAAAAGAGAATCAAGGAAGCCTTTGATAGAAAGGCAAAGATGGACAATTTTCATATTTGAGACTTGGTTCTTAAATGGGATGCTCTAAAGGAAAATAAAGGCAATCGTGGGAAGTTCGATGCTCTGTGGATTGGACCTTTTGTCATTGTTTAGGTCCAGGGAACAACACTTTCATGCTGTAAAGTATGGAAGGAGAAACAGTTTTTGATGGCCCAGTCAATGGGCAGTTTTTGAAAGTTTATGTTAATTAAGGCCTTTAGGCCTCAACATTGTAAATATGTTCTTTTTACAAGTCTTAGTGTAGGCTTAATTAGACTCCATGCCTAATGGAACACTAGGAAATATTGCTGGTCTTGTTTTTGTATGAAAGGCAGTGGCCTATAGTTCTTGAAACCTCATAGGGAGGCTTTCATCCCCAGAAGGAGCCAGTGTTAGCTCTGCTATGCAGCGCTGACTTTCTAAGGTCAGAAAGAAGCATGGTCTATTTGGTTGTGTCCAAAGGGGGCTCACATTGGTCACTTTTTCCTTTCTTCCTTCACCCCGCTCACCTCTAAACCTTTCCCATTCCCTAAAGAAACCTTCTAAAATCTGAAAAAGTCCCTTTTGGCCCCAGCTCTAAGCGCAAAGCCAAACCAACCATAAAACCTTACCCATACGCCCTCACGTGCTCATAAACCCCTCATAAATTTCCCGCCGTTGATCATTCCCTGACCATCTAATGGCCCACATCACACCTAATAAAGGTGACCCGCTCGACCCATTTCCACCGTTAGATCATCTTCGCCAGATCTGCTAGTCTTCGCATACATCGCGCAGGCAACTTGATCGAGCAATAGCGCGCGATGAGAGTGGTTTTTCTCTCTCATCTGCTGCTATGTGTCGATCATTGAGTGGAATTTCTCAGGCTCGGACATTTACGACTTAACACCCAAAAGTGGTGTGATGAAAACTATTACCGACCGACCAAACCAACCTCACCCGTTAATCGCCCGTGCAGCTCTGTCGCCTGATGATCGTCCGATCTGTTCGTTGAAGATCCAATGAAACTGATGCACCCCGTTCCCACCTCGATCTATAGCTTTCGCTGAACCATCTTTGCCATTCATCTCCCCGATCTGACGATCATTCTTCTTGCCCACCCAGATTGTCCATTCACCCATGCATTCTACGTCCTATGACCATTCTATTGCTCGAAGAAGGAGATGACTAGCATTGTCAGGATTGGCTACAGTAATATCCCCAACAACCACATTAAACAAAAAGCATGACCAAAGGAGAAAAGGACATAGCACGACTCTGTAACTGAATTTATCAGTCATGGACTCCACTGGTATGAGCACTCCAACCGCCTAAAGGATAGCACAGCACCTGAACAGATCAAATTCACCTACTGAAACAAGCAACCTCGTTCAAAGACTCCATCAGGCAGTTAAATGTAGTTGGTGGTCAATTATGACCCCTCCATACCTAAATGGCCAAGTGCCATTGTAACGAAAACTTATAAATATCCAGGAGCAAGATGTAATCAAGGTTGGCATTTGATGTAAGGTTCAACTTCTGGAGACCGTAGACATTTTGTCACTTGTAACATCTCATCTTCATTTTCAGCAAATACAAAATTCTTTTACTGTTAACTGCTCACTATCCATTTCCTGTGTTCTAAGCTTGTACCTGATATGCTGTGTTCTTGATCTCTTGATGTTTAGCACTAGATCACTGTCATCTTATCTCAGTGTTAAAATCTTGAATGCATCACTGAATAGGTTGCTTAGGTTTCTTTCTATCTAATGAAGGAGAGCTGTCATCCTATCTTTGCATTAATATATTAGATTCACAGGTTTCTGTCACATGGTCTTCTGTATCTGCTGGTGTGGTTATTATTCTCCATATTCACCTAATATCTAAAACTGTGAGCATTGGTGGTTTAAATCCTTGTAGTTTGAGGGTGTTCATGCATGTCTGGAGTGAAATAGAGTAGAAGTGGTTATCTGGCTTGAACCAAACCATCATTCCTTCCATTAAACCTTGCAACAATAGTTGAATTTATATGTTACCAGGCATCTCCAAGAAACAACCTAGGAGAGTTTCTTGGAATCCTAATAGGATCACTACTAGTAAGGATAAGATCATCAACATAAAGATCAAGAATGATAAGAGACTTACCCACTTTCTTAGTGTAGACAATATTATCTGAATGACACCTATAAAAGCCAGTATATAAAAGAAAGCTATCCATTTTGGCATACCAAGCCTGGGGGGCTTGCTTGAGACCATAAAGGGATTTCTTAAGCTGACATACAAGGCTGAAGTCTGTTTGTATAAAGCTAGGAGGTTGTTCCATATAGATTTCTTCATGTAAGTCCCCATGCAAGAAGGTAGATTTAACATCCATCTGATGGGATTCCCATTTGAAAGAGGCAATAAGGGAAAGAACAAGGCAGATAGAGTTCATTTTGGCAACATGGGAGAAGGTTTCAGTATAGTCAATTCCCTCAACTTGTGAAAAACATTTAGCAACAAGACGAGCTTTATGTTTATCAACTTTTCTATCTAGTCCAAACTTGGTTTTGTAAACCCATTTGTATCTAACAAGTTTTTGTCCCTTTAATAATGAATGATATTCTTCATTCATAGCTACATCCCAATCTAGATGACTTGAAGCTTCAGCAAAGGTGTCAGGATCATAATTCACTGAATCTTGAGCTGGTAAAGAAGATGCTCTATCCAATTGAGAAAGTTTATGTCACTAATCTGTAGGATCACCTGCAGGAGCACCTAGTGCATCCGGAGTAGCATGAACCCATTTTGGAAGCTGAGGAGATGAAGGAAGATCTCAAGAAGGTGTTGGAGGATTTTCATCCTCACTGTCATCATCTGAAGAAGAAATATTTTTAGAAGTAGAAGGGATAGAGAGAAGTGGCACATCCACCGAACTAGGCTCGCAGGCCGATATATTTTCAGCAAACTTTACATCTCTTCTAATGGTAGCATTTTTGGATTTAGGTAGAAGAAGGCTATATCCTTTGAAATATTCAGAATATCCAACAAAAATACAATTTTCACTCTTAGGTTCTAAGGATTTATGTTTCTCATCGAGAATATGGGCCCATGCTTCACTTCCAAAAACACGAAAGTGACTTACATCCGGTTTAATTGAGCTCCATGCTTCTTCTAGAGTGATATTCTTTAAAACCTTAGTAGGAGTGTGATTTACTATGTAATTTGCACAGTTAATTTCTTCTACCCAAAAATTAAGGCTAATCCCTTTAGATTGATGCATACAATTAGCCATTTCCTTTAAGGTGTGATTCTTCCTCTGAGCTACACCATTTTTTTGTGGAGTATATGGAACATTATGTTGCAATTGAATTCCATTCTTAGTGCAAAAGTTGATGAATTTGTTGTTAAGATATTCTCTGCCATTATTACATATTATCTTAAGAATTTGATGTCCAGATTGTTTTTCAACAAAGGCCTTAAAGGCCAAGAACATGTTAAAGACTTCACTCTTGAATTTTAAGAAGTATACCCAATTGCATCTGGAGAAATCATCAATGAAAGTTAAAAAATACTTGTAGCCAGAGAATGAAACAACTTGAAGTGGACAACATAAATCACTATGCACAAGCTGTAAAGGCGTTGAGGTGTGCCAAGAGGCACATTTTTCCAAACTATCTCGATTATGTTTTCCGAGTACCTATCTGGAACAAACACCATCTCTGCAAGATACCATAGGAAGATTTGTCACCATATTTTCCTTACATATATTTTGAAGGGAGTGATAGTTTAAGTGATCAAATCGCTCATGCCAAAGTTTGCTCACTTCATCATTATGTGCAACAAATATCGAGGCAATAGTTGATGACCCAAAGTTGTTAAAGTTATACAACCTTGTAAAATCATCAGTAATGTTAGTGGCTAAAATCTGTCTAGGATCTCTTAGTTCCTTAATTAAAACATCATGAGGTGAAAATTCAACGATTTTACCTTCACCTGAATGATTTATCTGATATACAGATAAACGGTTGTAGGATAATCTAGGAACACATAATACATCATTAAATTGACCATTATCTAGACAAATAGTTCCAGGCCCTACAACACTAAGAGATCTATCATCACCAACATATATATTTTTGGTATTACAATCATTTAAAGAAGAAAACGTGGCTTTGTTTTTGGCCATGTGATAAGAAGCTCCATAATCAATGAGCCACTCATGAGAATGAGAAGAAGAAGATACATTTAGTGCATAACCAGACCGAGATGCTTGACAATGACATGCAAAAAGTGTTATTCCTGAAGATGAAGTTGAAGTTGAAGAGTGGTCCAAATGGATGTTATGCTTCTTCATTACTGCTTCCAAGGCTTCCATCTTTTTAAAGCATTTGGATTCTAAGTGGCCATCATGATTACAAAAGTTGCAATGTCTATCATTCTTCTTCCCTTTTTTTTTATTTGCCTTATCATTTTGTTGAATTGATTTTTCATTTTGAGACTGAAATTGCTTAGGACCCTTCTTTGGTTTATGACCATTCTTTTTAGGATGTTGCTTCTTAGGATTCTTTGAATTTTGTTGCTGCCGGGTTGTTAAGGCTTTCTTAGAAGAGCTTCCAATATTAAGAAGACCAATATGTAAGAGTTTTTCTTGTTCTCTTATTAAAGAATCACAAAAGGCATCAAAAGAGGGGGACTTGTAGTCTTGTCCTTGAGAAATAAAGGCTTCTCTTGTAGAATGGAAGGTGGAAACAAAGACAGAGTAGGCCGGTCCCAACTTAGTAAGAATAGAATAGATAAGGCTACCATATTCTTTACTAATCTTAAGACCTTCCAAGAGAAGTCTAAAGGTTCTGAGCTTAGACAAAGAATCTTCAATGGAAGAAAAATTATTGGGGTCCAACGTAAACAACTCATTTTCAATTTGATGGGCTCTAATTTCATTTTTAATTCCAAAAACTTTATTGAGTTGTTTCATTGCTTCATTAGGGGTATCAAGTTCTGTGATATGGAATCTAAGGTCTGGAGAAATAGATATCACTATAAACCCACGTGCTTGATATTTCCTATTTTCCCATTTGGCTTGCTTATCTTCATCTTTAGGTTTAGCCTCTAGGCCTAAGGCTATTCTATAAAGACCTTTACTTCTAAGTAAATCCTCAATGTAGGACAACCATTGGAAGTAGTTGGTGCTGTCAAGAATAATTTGGCATGGAATTTCCATTTTAATAGAAGCTGAAGTTGTAGATGCTAAAACTAAATGTTCAAATGGAAAGATCTCAAAAAATTAGGGTGATTCAAAAAACGGCTCTGAAAATGGCTTCCGTTGAAGAAGTTATGGATTTTTGAAGAAAAGTTGTTGAAGATGTTGATGAAGTACGTGAATGTGTAGAAGTGATTGATAATGTTATATTTTTTAACCGCCCCCCTCCCTCATTTTCAAAACTTAATCTAATTAGCTCACTTAAAAAAAATAAAATTTATGTGACCCACTTTTATAAATAAGTGAAAGTCACTTTTACAATGGTTCTTTATGAGCTACCTACTAAATTGTAACTTAAATAAAAGATAAAGAGACTTTCAAGTTATAAGTGGCTCTATTTTTATAATGGGTGATAACACTTTTACATAAAGTAACTTTAAAACATAAGTTACATGTGCTTTTTGAAAAATTAACTCAACAAAAAGAGAGACTTGAACCCAAGACTTGTGTTCTCATAAAGTAACTTTGGACCAAGTGAGCTAGTTTAAAAGGTTAGTAATTTTTGGAAAAGAGGAAGGTTTTTTTTCAAGTGACTAAATCTTTGGAGTGCGTGCTTGCTTGAGAAAACCCTTTTTTCCTACGAAACAAAAACCACACAACCCAAAACAGACATGCAAAAAAAACCAAACCTTATAGCTTGAAGTTAGATTTCACTGGAAACTAAATATTTTCTCAATGTTTCTGATTTTCCGAGATCGCACTAAGGTGTGATGAAAAAGAGCATACACATGAGAAAAATTCTTCCTTTCTGTTTCTGGTTTTTCCAGATCTCATAGAGTCGCAGGGCAAAGAGCATACATAGAAATGAAAGGTATGGATCTGGTAATAAAAGATAGAGAGATAAATAAACCAAAATAAATAGAGAGATAAATAAACCGAAATAAACAGAGAGATAAATAACTAAAACTGCAAATAAAGATTGTATACCTCCAAATCTTAAAAATGACGTAGCTAGGGCTACCAGAAACATTTTCGCATGAAACGAAAGGGGTTCCTCACCAGAATAGATGCTCCTAACAGAATAGAGTAGTCCTCTCAGCGCAAAGTCTTTAGAAACAGTAGATCTAGGAAATGAAAGTCAGATGTAGTTGTACCAACTTCGAATTTGGATCACCAATAGATGCGTTCCTCAAACAACTTTGATATCATGTAGGAATTTACAGGGTAAGTTGCTTAGATAGAACACCAAAGTGCACTGCTCACAATCAGGTCACAGATTAGTACACCAGTATTCTTGACGTGGTTAAAATCCTCAAAGAGGGAAACAGTCCATGGCCTGAGCCAACACAACAACTTCAGGAAATGTATTAATGTAAAAGAAAGAAAATTTGCATAAGCTTCTCTCATGAACGGTCACCTTACAAATGACCCTCCATGCTCTTTAAATAGAGATCATGGACCAATCGGGTGTTAAGCCATGGATCAAGTGTCAGTAATACCAAGGAGAGAATGAACCGTCATAACACTTTATGTCTAGAACATATCGTGACCGTCGAATTGTAAGTTACAAAATGTACATATTAAAGAAACACACTTTACCTAACTATATAGTAGCTGAAGTTATACTTAACTATTTCCTATGTGTCAGAATATCCTAATAGACAATAGCCTCAAGGAATTCATAGATCATAATATTTTGAAGCCTCCAACATCTGATGCTAAAGATCTCGCTGAATGGAGAAAGTGTGTGGAAAAAGCGGGAAGGATTATCCTGGAAGGAGTTTGAGGTCACATTGTCTCAAATATCCAGGGTAAGGTGTTATAGACAATTTTGTGCCTTACAGCAACAAGCATGAATTGTCAATAATCCAAGGGATCCAAAGTTCCCTAAACATGATGTTCCTACCCCTAGAGGAACAAGGTCAGCAAACCAACAGCTCTCAGATCAGTTCTCCACCTGAAAACACTCAAAAACAAGCAATCCTGAAATCAAAGCAGGTGCTCCACTAGGCTTCTGCGCTGAAACACAACTGCTCCATGGTGTACTTGCGTTGCAAAGCAGGTAGAACAAAGCCCACCTGCGTTGGGCGAATTTGGACATGTGGCACAGTGAGTCATTGCTTTGGAATCTTCCAAAAATGACACTTGGGTCAGGTATTTCGCCTTGTGATGAGTCAGAGGCTTTGTTTCTCCAAGTGGAAGCAAGGTTCACCAAGTGGACTCAAGAACTGAAGATCAACTGAAGATTAACTGAAGAGAGAGAGGACACAAGGCAGCTACACATCAGTTGCAAGCTGACTCATCCTTTCTCAATTCATCTATATATTGAGCTCTCTCCTATGAGCTCAGGAGGCTGGAATATTGTGCAAAGTAATGATATGCTGTTGGTTTCATTCTTGAGTTATTGGGTGATTGTTTGAGAGAGGTGAAGAAGAGCAATTCTTTCTGCTGGGAGGTGTTGCTGGGTTGGAGCCTGCAATGGTTGTAATCCTCTCAGAACCTTTATTTCTTCATTAATAAAAGCTATTGAGGTTCTTCTATGTGCTCTTGTTTCAATTATGTATTGTGATGATTGCATGTTTGGTTTACACTAATCCATGAACCAGTTATGATTGCATGCCTCTTGTAGTTTCCTTCTTTGTCATTGTGCAGGATCTCATTGTAGCTGGGCGAGCAGAAGGACAAAGAGCTAGGAACAAGCGGCCAAAGAGGAGAGTTTGGATTCGACATTAAGCGCAAGGCAACGGTTAGTGCTTTCTCCATCCTCTTTTGCTTTCATAAAGAAGTAAACCTTCAGTAGTTTGTTTTAAAGTTGTTGCTAAGGAACTGTCACCCTTAGAGTGGGTTAGGGTCATCCGAGTCGGATACTTTTCCCTACAACATAAGGACACTCCATACACAATGTGGAAGGAATTGATGAACCTGTTTCAAAATAGTAGTGACCACAGGAAGTCATTACTAAAGGACAAACTCAGAAATATCAAGATGGATAAGGGAGACTCAATTTTGAAGTACTTGACCAAGTTCACCTTATGTTGGGATGAGATTGGAAGTGTCGGGATTACTATTTCCGAAGATGATCTGGTGAGCTTAGAACTTCTAGGACTTCCCAAGAGATGGCATAGTTATTAGGACTCTGCTAATGGTAGGCAGAAGCTACCAGAGTGGGAGCAGTTGTGGTCTGACTTGGTACATGAAGAGATTGAGTGGAACACCAGAGACGGATACTCATCAAAGCATGATGATGAGGAGAATTGTGCCTTAGTGGGTAAGGCAAATAAAGGGAAGGGGAAGTCATCCCATTCCAAATCAGATTCTTTTCAGGGCAGAAAGAAGAATGACATGTCGAAAGTCAAGTGTTTTCATTGTCATGAGCTAGGACATTTTTCCACAAAGTGTCCTCTTAAGAAGGTCGGTAAGAATCCCTCAGGAGGATCAACAGGTGAGACTCTTGCCTCACAATTCAAACTAGAATTTACCCTCATCACTTGTATGGTGTCATCGATGATGGGTAGTGTGTGGTACCTAGACAGTGGAGCTTCTTTCCACATGACCGGTAATAAAGAGCTCTTCAGTAAATTAGAGGAGAAGGATCTCCAGATGCATATTGGGATGGGTGATGATGGGAGGTATAGTGCTACTAAGATTAGTACAATTACCTTTCAGAGGGAGTCAGATTCTCCCCTCACTTTGCGAGATGTTATATATGTTCCTGGTGTGAAGAATAATTTGGTATATGTTTCCATTTTGGAGGAAAGAGGCTATAATGTGATATTTAGTAAGGGAAAGGTGTTCCTTCATCACATAACCATAGGACAGGTGAAGAAGATGGGGGTTCAAGTGAAGAATATCTACAAGTTGGAGGTAGAATATTGTGTTTCCTTGAGCATGAAAGCAGAGAAGGTGCACAGACAAGACATTGGTTAGTTATGGCACAGGAGGTTGGGTCACTTGCACCATGGTGCTTTGAAGATCATGCAGAAAATTTCTACCTGCCTTCCTAAGGGTAGACTAGAGTAGGAAGACACGTGCAAAGGGTGTACATTGGGAAAGTACACCATAGATTCATTTCATGACAAAGATAGTCAAGCACAGGCGATCCTTGATCAAGTTCACTCAGATGTGTGTGGATCGTTCTCAACAACATCCATGACCAAGAACATGTATTATGTTATATTTTTTGATGATTTTTCTCATAAGTGTTGGATCTTCTTCATGCAGAAGAAAGATCAGACTTTTGGAAAATTTTGTGAATTTAAAGCACTGTCCGAGAAAGATACTAGAAGGAAAGTTAAAGCTCTTAGGGGTGATAATGGTGGAGAGTATGTGTCGAATGAGTTCAAAAAATTCTGTGCATCAGAAGGCATTCGATGTGAGTTGATAACACCTCATAAACCATAGCAGAATGGGGTGGCTAAAATGAAGATATTGAGTTTGGGAGCGACATGGGCGATTTTGCATGATCAGGGCCTACCATTAAACTTGTGGTTTGAAGCATGCAATACATATGTTTATTTGCAAAACAAAAGTCACCATCGAATTCTCAGGATGAGTACACTGGAAGAGGCATTTTCACGGAAGAAACCATATGTGGAATACTTTAGGATTTTTTGTTCATTAGTCTACTTCCATGTAACCAATGATGCACGGAAAAATATTGAGCCAACAACAAATTTGGGAATAGTTGTGGGGTACACTGATACACCTCATAACTATTGGGTGTAATTGCCAACCAATAGGATGACAATGGTTCAAAGAGATGTAAAATTCGATGAAGAGAAGGCCATGAGATGTTACCTTGAGAGGTAGATTCAGCTACTGGCAGTTGAGGAGCTTCTAGCTCCAAAGGAGGAACCTCGGGATGATGTGGAGCAGCCACATGTAGAGGATCAAGGAGTGGAGACACCCCTCATGTAGAGTCTTCGAGAGATGGGAGAAAGCACACCAGAGAGGTTGATAGGTTATTGCATGATGCTAGAGAGAATGTGGGAGAACCCACATCACAACATAGGAAGAGGAGGTCATTGGAGAGATACCCAACTACATGGCTCTGATGAGTGGATGTGTAGAGATTGAGCCATCCTCTTTTGAGGAAGTAGTGCAACAACCAGTTTGGGTTGATGCCATGGTTAAGGAGTATGACTCCATTGTTAGGAAAAATGTTTGGGATGTGGTCCCAAGACTGGTAGACAAGTCAGTGGTGAGTTCCAGATGGCTTTACAAGGTAAAGCAAGCAACTGATGGTAGTGTGGAGAAACACAAGTCCAGGTTTGTTTCCAGATGTTTTTCTTAGGTGGAGGGGATTGATTACAATGAGAATTTTTCTCCTATTGTAAGGTACTCATCAATCAGATCCATTCTAGCACTGTCAACACAGATGGGATGGAAGATACATGAGATGGATGTAAAGACAACATTCCTCAACAACATGATTGAGGAAGAGGTGTATATAAAGAAGCTTGAAGGCTTTGAGACCTTCCAAAGAGAGTCACATGTGTGCTGACTCAAGTGAGCATTATATGGAATGAAACAAGCACCCCGTTCTTGGTACACCAGGATCGATAGCTATTTCACCGGGTTGGCCTTCACCAAAAGTGAAGCAGATGCGAACATTTACCATATTGTGGTTGAAGGTAAATTGTTGATTATTCTCTTATATGTCGTTGATTTGATTCTGACAAGTGATGATAAGTTGATCAAGTTTTGCAAAGAGGATCTTGCAAGAGGGTTCAAAATGAAGGACTTGGGGCTCATGCACTACTTTCTGGGTATGGAAGTATGGCAAGATGATGAGGAATTTTTTTATCTCTCAAGGAAAGTATTCCAACGATATACTCAAAAGGTTTCACATGGAGAGCAGTATACCCATGGAGACTCCTCTAGTAAGTAACTGGAGGAATGAGGATGCTACTTATGGTGAAGTAGTGGATGCTACTATTTATGGGAAAATTGTGGATTCACTCATGTATTTGGTGGACACATGACCGGACATGTGTTATGTAGTCAACCAACTTAGTCAAGAAATAATTAAGCCGACCAAGTTGTATTGGAAGGAAACCAAACATGTGTTGAGATACCTCATAAGCACTACTCAGTATGGTTTATAGTACACATGGACAGAGGGAGTGAAGCTTCAAGGCTTCACTGATGCAGGTTGGGTAGGGAGTCCATCTGACAGGAGGATCACATTAGGTGGGATATTTAGTATCAGGTCAACAACTATTTCTTGGTACAATAGGAAATAGAGATTAGTTGCACTCAATTCAGTAGAAGTATTTCTTGGCACTGTGACAATTAGAGTTGTATCAAACTCTCTGAAAATCCAGTTTTTCATGATTCGTCCAAGCATATTGATATTCAGTATCACCATCTTTGAGATTGTGTGCAAAGTAGAATTATGTGGTTGGAGTACATTCCCATAGAGGAGCAAGATGTAGATATTTTTACAAAGGCCTTGTCAAGGTGCAAGTTAGAGTTTCATAGAGGTAGGATTGGGGTCGTAGATAATCCTTTGCTTGTTGAGAGGGAGTGTTAAAAATAGCAACAAGAAATTCCAATTTAATTTATCCATCAATTAAATTGTGAATTAAATCAAAATTCTATTCTCATAGCAACTTGTAATAGTTAAATAAGTTCAATTGACTTAGTTGACTTAGGAAATTTGAGTTGGAAGTCTATCTAGAGTCACGTAGAGTGATCCCTAAATTTTAGGGGCTGAGGTTGAGTTCTTTTGAGTTGTAATTAATTAACTCAGTCTAACTAAGTTATAGTCAGTTAAACTAGTTCTAACTGTTGGAGGAACTAGTAGGAGGTCTAGTAGTGGGGACGGCACCAGTGCATCCTTAGTTCCACACCATTTAACGGAATATTCACTCATAAATAACTCATGCATGTTATTTTAGAGGAAGACCCAGTTAAGATTAGATTTGAGGGATAATGTACTATCAGTTGTATAATTTTCCGAGTTGTACAGATCGTGCAAACAATCAGTTGAGGGCCTATGGATGGATTTCACAGTCACGGGTGGAGAATTTCTCAATTAAATATGTGCTAATTATCCTAGGAATTGCGCAAGGAAGTAGGTGCTTTGCAGGAAAAATATTTGGCTAAATGTTGGCTTGAGCTAGTTTGTGAATGGAGAGATTGATTTTACTTGTGTGGGAATTGTTCGAGTTGAACAAGCATTGTATTTTCTTCTCAGGTCTTCTGGTTAATGCAATATAGATAGTTGAGGTTTTTAGCAGTTGCTTTCCCCAGAGAAATATTGTTATGTGTGATTGTTATTCTTCCTTTTTTTCTTATTGTTTTCATTGATCAATTTTGGTTTTCTGCTGAAGAGTAGAATATATTCTTGTCTTGTTCTTTAGGATATCAAATAAGTTTATGAGTCTACAGTAAAAATATACATATTCAATTGTTCACATGACAACGATTAAATGCCCCTCACAGATGATAAAATCAATTTAACACTTATCCTTCAGTCTTGAAAACTTTTGGAATTTCATTTAGTGGGCAAGTATAAAACATTACAATTTGCAAATAGGATCAAATTTCTGTCGCCATGTTTATGGAATTCCTTGCGTTTTCTCCTAATTCATTGCGAATTCACACAAAGAGTATTTCTCGTCTTTCCTAGCTACTAATTGCGCTTTTCTGTTGTGTTAGCCCTTGCATGAAATTTATGCCTTGGTCTAAATATTGTATCAAAGTTTATTTCCTCCAAAATTCATGCCTAAAGGTGTTTAAAAGTAAAGTTTCCTCTGTGATGTGTTTCTAGCTTACTATGTTGCGACTGTCCCTAATTTAATTAATTTCCAACATTCATAAGATTTGAGTCCTATAAGGATTTGCTCGAGAAAAATATGCATGTGATTCTTGGTGTATTTGCTGGATTTTGTTTCAAAGCCTCATCAAAAATTTTGAAATCCATAGCATCTCCATTGTTTCTTAAAGAAAGTTGGTCATAACCCTATATATTTCATTGTTGCAAAAGTGAAATTATGTCAACTCCAAAAGATAAAAAACACAAGGGGGGAGTTATTGTGTGTTATGAACCATAGGAAATCACATCCATTAATGAAGATCCATATATCAGGATGGTCTTTGAAGGAGTAGTATGCATGAAGTTCTATGAGAAAATTCAAGGATATCATTTGCAATTGACAATTTTCTGCGCTTTTTATTGGTTTTATCATCATTTTCCAAAGAGTTTTATGACCAAATGGAAACTAATGTAGAAAAACGGAAAGAGGTTTTTTAGAAGAATGAGTCAAGGAACAAAAACATTCTTCATTTTTTGAACGAGTGTTATATATTGGAAAATTCAAATGGATATTTAGAGCATATGTTTCAGGTTTTGTCATTTCCTGTTTTAGTTATGATGTTTAGGTGCAGATTGTGAAGAGCTGGAGAAGAATTTTTTGAAACCTAGAGAGGTTTCTCTAAAGGACACTCTCATATAAAAAAAATTCATTTTTTTGTAACATATATTAGGATTTAGGAGATATGAGCTAGTTTTTAACCCCTATTTTTCATAAATTCAATGAAAAATAGATAATGCATTGCGAAAGTGGGGAATGGGTCATGGATATGTTTGCAGGAATTTTGAAACTTGGTTAAGAGGTCCAACACCATCATAGGGGTAATTAAAGAACCCCATTTGCTTCATTTTTTCAGACAGGTTCCGCAACCATATAAAGCATGAAAGGCACCTCAATTCGCTATGAGTTCACCTAGTGAGCTACAAGTCTGGACAATCATCTCAAATTTTCTTCAAAAATTCGAAATTTGGCTTCTAAAAGTAGTTAAATCATGTAAAATTAGTAAAAATATTTTATGAGTTTTGTATAGTGTTTTTTTGTTACTATTTCAAGTCAATGATGTATTACATTTGGATTGGTTGTAAGAAAAAGAGTTCTTATATTTTAGTATATGCACTAGTTTTTGAATGTATCTAGGTAAAAGTTGGTTTTGATCAATGAATTTGACCACCTAGAGTAGGGGATCGAATATTTGAGGTTGTATAAGGATATTAAATGTATTGTAAATGGTTGGGGTAGGTTGAGTTTTAGAGAGAAGAATTTTTTTGCATTGTAAGATTGAAGACCTTTTGCCAGTGAATGAATGGAATAGCAGGTGATTTGCAGGGATTCTTGTGTTAGAATTTTGGTGGCTTGTGATCCTTTGACTTGTGAGTTATGTTATGTGTTTTTTATCCCTTTAATTCACATATTTCATGTTTGGAAAAAAACAGATGATTGATTCAGAATTCATCCTTAATGATGCTCTGATTAGTTTGCCATGTTATTAAGGTTTTGAGCTTTAGAACAACATTTTAGAATTCGTCTATTGTTTGATGCTATAATGTTCTTGTACTTCACTTTTTCTTCCTTAAAATTCCACAACAATTTAATCTAAAACCACAAACAAAGCTTCCTAACTTTCCCCTGTGGAAACAATCGTCTCTTTTCCCTCATATCATTGGACAAAAAAGTTGAATTGACATGACTCCATGCCCAATGGATCTGCATATTTTCTCATCAACAAACCTATGAAAGCCAAACTTACTAAGCTGATTACCTAGCCTAATATCTTATTTGTTGAAGTAAACCAAGTGAGAGAACGCTATCCACGCTAGAAGGGCTAGATTCTGGCGTAAAGTGGTTTGTGGTTACCTATTCAATTTTCCTCCTCAGCTAGGAAAACTATGGAGTGCTAACAAGTAGTAGACCTACTTGGAAGTTGGTGTATAGTGTATTTGATGGGTCAAATAACTTGTTAGTGGACCTACCAAGTGTCAAGAAATCAATGTACTAGAATGGCTAATCTAGAAGGGCTACATCAACAAGTAAGTTATGTTTTATTATTGTCATCTCATTGGGCATATTGTAGATTTGAAGCAACACATCAGAAGCCCTAGTTTGTATACTATGTATACTAGCTATACCAGTGATAGAGGACCATGATCCCTACTACAGGAGCCCCTTCCTTTTCTTATTAATGAAGTAATAAAATAATCAAGCTTTGGGTTCCAATCCCTATGTACTTAATTAATTTCACTGCTAAATATTTCCATTGTGTAAAGTTCTAGAAGGTAGAGGATTTCTAGTGTGTCTGTGTGTGACTAATATTAGACATAAGTGCTAGAAGGTTAAGTATTTCTACTGTGTTTGTGTGTGTGACTAACCTTAGACCAAATCTATGGAATAAGGAAAATTCAACATTCTACTTGTTCTCCTTGGTGTCATCCTTCATTATAAGCTCATGGGCATTGGAAGACTTAAATCCTCCCGTTGAATGTCCCCCATGTGAATTATCTTCTTTGTCTAATATATCAATGAGTTAATCTAATAATCTATATGTGGCATCTTCTAGGTTTTACCCATGGAGAGTTTAGCGATATGGAAAGAAGATATAAAGAAAAAATATTGAGGAGCTAGTTTAGAAAGTGTACAAATGATAAGTTGTTCCTCCTTCCTACTATATACCCCACATGATCTCAAATGTCATCAAAGTATTGAATCTTGCAAAGAAATATTTTATGGTACTGAAATGGGTGGGGTATATAGAAATCATATCATTTTTTAGTTGATGTATTCTTAAATCATCTTGCGTGCCAAGAAATCCATACAATTTGGTCCAAATCTCGTGCAGATTTTGTAATCATTGTGACAATGACCCTCCAAAATTTTGCCTCATCCAATTTTGGAGCCTACTTGTGTTTCATGAGCTATCAATTCAAGCTATCTTATGTTGTCTTGCCATTTTTTTATGGTTTTCTTAAACATTGATCATCCTTCAACATATCTAAGTTATACCTTTTCTTCTAGGTCAAAGTTACCCAAGTGTCAGTTTCTTATCTCTTAAAAGTTGGCTTGTAACCTTCTTAAAGATAAGAAAAGCATTAGTTTTCTCTATGATCTATCTAACCTTCCTAACTTGACATGAACACCTCAAAAAATCATGAAAATGCATCTTTATCTCCTAATACAAGCACACTTTCCAAATTTAGTGATCACACATGCACTGTAAGTGGAAACTGTGCTCTCTTGGAAAACTATGCATTTCCAATTCTTAATTTGAGCACACTCCTTGTCTTCAACAAGTGCACACTCCTTGTCACTAACAAGTGCACACTACTTGTCTTTCACACATGGGTACTCCTTGCTTGCATACTAAGCACACTATTAGAAAATATGGATCTTCTCCCACTTCACTCACCTAACCCAATGATCAAGTGATAAGTGGCGAGCATGTGTTGAAACCGTAATCTTAACTTGCATGTAGTTTTCATTTATAAGGAGCCCAAATCATTGTTCATTTTCACAATCACTATTCACTTTGAGATGAGAACATTTTCTCATTGCAAGGAGCCTTTCCTCACTCTTGGTCATAGGTGCATCGATTCTTGGAAAGTTTTGTGATGTGTTACTTTTGTTTGCTTTTATCACTTTTAATGTCACCTTTTTATTTTTTTAGTGGAATTTCGATCCGCTATTTACATATTGATGTAATTTGTGTCTATTCTTTCTCGTACACATGTTGTCTGTCTGTCACATGTGGTGTTTCTACCAACTCTTCGCAAACCTTGTCCTTTCACCTTTTATTCATAATTGCGAAGAGATGTGTGAACTCATGCAATATTATTTACCTCGGTTTCACTATATTCTTAAATTGTTACTGATCACCACTTAGCCATTTTTTTCGAGTTTATCTCTCTCTCATAGTGCATTGCACACTTTTAGGAAGTAGGCTCTTACTTACCCACTACAATCTCGAACTACACCCATCTCAGAAGGAGTTTCTCTTCCATAGTTCATAATGCACTTATAGTCCACAGTGAGGTGTCCCTTGCCCACTGCAACTACAACTTGTGCCCTTGTTGAGCCTCCCTAATGCACTGAACACTTCCAAGAAACATTGTGTCTCTCCCTGACCTGCGCCCACAAGGAGCCCCTCTCTCTCACAAGTGTGCACTGAAAAATTCCAAGCTCCATTCTTGACTCCTTTGTGCACTGTGATCCTGACTTGCGCACCCCTTGGCTCTCTCTACTTTTCTTAGTGAAGCCACCCTGTCTCACTTTTCTAAGCTTGTGCTCCAAGCTTGCACAATCCTTTCCCAGTCATTGTATTTTACATAGTTTTCATGTGATAGATGATATATTTCAAGAATGAATATTTCTTCAACATGAGTTCTCTTCCACTTGCAGGTGTTGCAGAGACATAACACATTAGCCTTTCATATTTTGCAAAGACAGTTTCTCCCACCACTTGACAGGTTCCATCAAGAGAAAATTCATAAAACAATACCAAGGAGGAAGTGGAATGTTCCAAACCAAGTGTACCAATCTTATCAGATATAGAGTGCTTCATCAATAAATCTATCAAAGTCTCATGGCAGGATATAAAAGATGCATTTATTCAAAAGGAATTCCCATAGAACTTAGAGGATAGGTAGGTATACATTAACATAAAGAGGAAGAAGAAGTTTCCCTGGACATGTTTTCCTTTACAAATTGGATCATATGAGCTCAAAAGTCTTAAGGTAGCTAAAGCTGAGATCAAAGAACTTAAATGCCTTCATTTTGATTTCACAGATACGACCCTAGGAATGTTTGTAGATACCATTGTAGTAAGTTGTATTTCACTTGGCCATATTCATCCATGACATTTCCAAAAGATGAGAAGATAAAGAACTAGTACAATGAATTAAGGTAGAGCCGATAGGTAATGAGGTGAGCACTTCTCATGTTACACAAGTACCAAAACTACAGATGGAGGAGATTCAATAGGGAGTGGACTCCTCAGCCAATATCGTATCACTAAAGAGGAGACTAAAGCATGATCTAGTAGTGGAAGGAAGTAGAAAGTTTAAGGAAAATCCTCTTTATAAAGGAGCAATAGAGGCAGAGCAAAAAAGAAAGAAGGAGAAAAGCAATAAGAGGAGGAGTGCAAAAGGGAGGAAGATCACAAACAGAAGGAGGAAAAATAAAATAAGAAGAAATATGAATTGCTTAGGAGGAAAGAAGAGTCAAAGAAGAGGAAAGAAGAGGAGTTGCAAGAGAAACAACAAGAAGGAACGTTAAACAATGAGAGAGCAAAGGAAGAGGAATAGTGAAAGCGGTTGGAGGAAGAGGAGATGAAGAATAAAAAGGAAGAAGAAGTTAGACAGACAATGGAGCAAGAAATACCAAGGAGGTAGTGGAATGTTCCAAACCAAGTGTACCAATCTTATCAGATATAGAGTGCTTCATTAATAAATCTATCAAAGTCTCGAGGCAAGATATAAAAGATGCATTTATTGAAAAGGAATTCCCATAGAAATTAGAGGACATGTAGGTATACATTAACATAAGGAGGAAGAATAAGTATCCCTGGCCATCTTTTCCTTTATAGATTGGATCATATGAGCTCAAAAGTCTTAAGGTAGCTAAAGTTGAGATAAAGAACTTAAATGGATTTAGTTTGGAGAAGTGAGATTTCAAAGATACGACCCCAGGATTTTTGCAGATATCATTGTACTAAGTTGTGTTTCGCTTGGCCATATGAATCCATGACATTCCCAAAAGATGAGAAGATAAATAACTAGTACAATGAATTAAGGTAGATCCGGTAGGTAATGAGGTAGGCCCTTCTAATGTTACACATGTACCTGAAACATAAATGCAGGAGATTCAATAGGGGAGTGACCTCCTTAGCCAATATCGTGTCACTAAAGGGGAGACCAAAGCATGATCTTGTAGTGGATGGAAGTAGAAATTGTAAGGAAAATCTCGTTGTAGCAGATACAACCACCCTCCAAAATTTTGGCTTACATGCAAATTTCAGAACCTACCTTGGATCTTGTGATTGATAATTCCTTGGTCACTTGTTGGTAAATTGATGATCTGAAGATCCCCTCCTTGATATTTAAACAATGTAAACTTTGAAACGGGAACTGATATTGTTACCCATTTCGTAGAGATAGCAAAAAATTGATCCGATTTTGAAAAGGGGCGATGCATAATACACATATTTTTTTTAGAACATAGTTTTTGGCACTTTAAATAACCGATACGATTACCCGTTTCATAGAGGTAGTAAAAACATGACCCGATTTTGAAAAGTGGTGATGCAGAATACAATACTTATTTTTTGGAGCATATTTTTGACAATTTAAATATTCTTATGTATCAAATATAAATATTCGTTTTTAAATGTTAGTGATTTTTAAGCTGATTTTGAAACGTGTTGATGCAATGCGTTATACATGATACCTTTTTTTTTTAGAGGAATTATTTTTCACAGTTTAAAATTTATTATGTCCATTTTTTTTTAAATTATGATTACTTAAAGAATTTTTAAGTTGTTTTATTTTTATTTTTTTAAATGTTGATTACTTCAAGAAAGTCATATAAAAATATATATAAAAAAAGACAAAAAAAATGTTAATAAAAAAAAATTATCTCATAAACTATAAAAGAATTTGGAAAAAAAAAAAAAAAAAACATAATTTATATATATATATATATATATATATATATATATATATATATATATATATATATATAAAAGTAAGTCAAAATTGAAAAATTGAAAAAACATTCACAAAAAACAAGAAGAAAAAAATAAAATATAAATGAAACAAACTAGATTAAAAAAAAATAAAAAAAATTAACAAAAATAAAAACAAAAAACTAGTAAAATTAACATTAAAAACATTTAAAAAAAAACTAAAAAAACAAAAATACACTGAAATTAAAATTTTAAAAATATATGTTTAAAAAAAAATAAAAATAAAAAAACATGTATTTAAAATTAAAAATTAAATTTTTCAAGAATCATGTATTTTTCTATTTAAAATATAATTTTTTTTTTTTATTAAACACAAAACAAAAAAGAAAAAAATTTAAAAAATTTTAAATTTTTTTATACAAATTGTTTTTTTTTTATTTAGAAAAGTATATATTAAAATTTTTTAAATAAATTGCTAAACAATTTTGTTTTTTTTTTATTATTTAAAAAAAATAATTATTAAAAAATGTTATTTTTTTTAAACAATTTTTTTTTTTATTTAAAACAAAATTTTTTAAAGTTTTTTTATTTAAAAAAAAAAAAATTATTAAAAAAAAAAATTTGGGCCCTCCGGGCCGCCCGCAGTGTCGCGGCCTCGGGCGGAGGTCCTGCAGGAATCGCCCCTCCGCCTTCCGGGCCGCTCGCGGTGGCACGGCCTCGGGCGGAGGTCCTGCACGAATCGTCCCTCCGCCCTCTGGGCCGCCTGCGGTGGCGTGGCCCCAGGCGGAGGCCTACGTGCAGGACCTCCACCCAGGGCCGCGCCACTGCGGGTGGTCGGGAGGGCGCAATTTTTTTTTTTTTAAATATATATTTTTTTTTTAAATAAAAAACCTTTAAAAAAAATTTGTTTTAAATAAAAAAAACCATGTTTAAAAAAAATTAGCATTTGTTAATAATTATTTTTTTAAATAATAAAAAAAAAACAAAATTGTTAAGCAATTATTTTAAAATTTTTTAATATATATTTTTCTAAATAAAAAAAACAATATGTATAAAAAAATTATAATTTTTAATTTTTTTATTTTTTAAATAGATAAATAAATATTTCTTTCAAAATTTTAAATCTTTTTAAATTTTTTGGTTTTTTGTTTTTTTGTTTTTGTTTTTTTTATTTGAAAAAACATATTTTTAAATATATATATATATATATATTTTTTTTTTTTTAATTTCAGTGTATTTTTATTTTTTTAGTTTTCTTTGAAATGTTTTTGATGTTAATTTTACTATTTTTTATTTTTATTTTTGTGGATTTTCTATGTTTTTTTTTTTTTAATCTAACTTTTTTTTTTTTTCCTAGGTTTTTTCAATGTTTTTTTTTCTATTTTTATTTACTTAATTTTATATATATACATATTTTTTAATTTTGTTTTTTTTTTTTCATAATTCTTTTATGGTTTATGAGATTTTTTTTTTTTAACATTTTTTTTGTCTTTTTAATATATATATTTTTAAGTAATTAACATTTTAATCTTAATTTTAGTAATTTTTAATTTTTTTTTTTTGTTAATTTTCTATGTTTTTATTAAATTTAGTTTGTTTTTAATTTTAATTTTTTTTTTTGTTTTTTGATAATATTTTTTAAATTTTTCTATTTTACCTAAATTTTATAGTTTGTTTCAATTTTTTTTTTCATCTATATATATATATATATATATAGATATATATTTTCTTTTGACAATTTTTTTTATTGTTTACAAGATTTTTTTTTTCCATTTTTTTTTAAATATGTTTTTTTACTATTTATTTTTTTATATTTTTTAAGTGTTTTTTAGTTTTTTAATTTAGTTTTTTTTGACATTTTTATGATTATTTTTTTGTTTGTTTGTTTGTTTTTTTTTATTATGTTCTGTTTTTAGTATATGATTTAATTTATGTTTTGTTAATTTTTAAACCTTTTTTGTTTTGTGTTTTTTCATTGTTTTATTTTTTTTTATTTTTTATTTTATTTTATGTCTTCATTATTTGTTTGAAATTTTAATTTTTTTCAAGGTCATGATAAAATATTTTACGCTATTATTTCGAAATGTTGAAATATTACCCTTGAAAAAAAAGGGAAAAAAAAGTGTTATCCCAACGTTAACACTTTTTGTTTTGAGGGCGTTTTTGCGACAATTTTTGCATAAAAAATTGGTTTTCACCGCCATTTTTAAAACATGTTCAAAATTTACCCTAGAAAAAAAAATGTTATTCCAGCATCAACACTTTTGGTTTTTAGCACTGTTTTGATGTTTTTAAGGGGTTTTTTGGCTAGAATTCCCATTTTGAGTTTACAGTTCCCGTTTCAAAGTTTACATTGTTTTAAGATTTGTTCACGTTCTCATCTCATGCAGTATGTATCATCTTTGGGCATAGGGATTATTGTTTGTCATGCAAAGGGGATGTTGTTGTCCTATAAGGGGAATCTCTGTGTGTATGGTCGTTCTCATCACAGAGACATGTTTCAAACTCACTTCACACACTCTTGCCATGAAGGTTTTGCATAAATAAAAGTATTTTTTATACATTCTGGATGGTCTATATTGTATCACTAAGTGTTCGTGTGTGATCATAGTCAAGTCCTATCATTGTTTACACCAGTTTCACTGATCTCACACTTAGTCACATTCCCAAGAAACCTAGCCTCATCCAAATTTTTAGAACTATGCACTTTGATTCTGTAACCATCAAGTTTTTCCCTTTCCTATTGGATCTGAACAATGCGTAGAGGCCCCAACCTCCCTTGTCATCCAAAATTGCATAGTGGTTTCCTCTAATGTCCTTCCCAGCCGAAACCCACTATCTTTAGGAATTGTGCAGCATTGTCCCTAAGCTACCTAGCCAGCACTGCTCTCTAGAAATGCACATAGCAGTCTAGCTACCGTACATTCAGAAACTGTGCAGAGGTGTCCTCCCAAGATCCCATCTCACAACAATGTCTTGTCATCAGAAAATGTGCAGTATTGTCCCTCAGCTTCTCAGGCTGCACTACACTAAGAAAATACATAAAGGTGTCCCCCAAGACCCATGCTGCAACAATGTCTTACATCTTAGAACTTCACAGTGTTGTCCTAGATGTCCAACCTGCATTTCACTCAGAAATTGCGCAGATTAAGTAGCCCAGCCTTTCTATGGAAAACTGCACAGATCATCCTGATAGTAGTCAATGTTTGCTGAAATTGTGTAGATCTATCTCTCAGTGACCACAAGGGAAGATGACATGCCAGATGACTCTCAAGGAGTTGAGGGAAAAAACCAAGGAACCAAGTTATGACAAGAGATAGGGACCTCATGTAAACTCCGTCTGATTCATCTCGCCTCGAGGGTGAGTATGGTAAGTAAAGAATATCTTTTGAAGTACATCTCTTAGGGTAGCTTAAGGGGCTGCTTGTCATTGTCATGTCATTCTCTCTTCAATAACATGCATGTTAGCAACCACAAAGTCATTTCATGTGTTTCCTCTATGTATCTTGCTTACTTTTCACTTGTTTGACCAATTTTCATCTTTGGCATGTTGATTTCTATGTCATGCTTGTGAGTTTGTTCTAACAATTTTGAAGGTTTGTCCTTGTGTGCATGATTTTTTTCATTTTGTTGAGATCGGTTGCACTCACACACAAAGTTTCATGCACTGTCACGCAAGTCTCGTCATGTTCATTCGAAGACATATCTTAAGTATTTCACTTGTCCTTCGTAACCTTTGAGTCATTCTCACTGACCACATGATTGGCTTGTTGGTTTGAGGTGTCTTGTCATTGAGTTGTGCTAAGTGTGTGATCACAATGTCATGTATGCACAAGTAGACTTGCTTTCACACTTAGTCATTTTTACTAAAAATCTATCAACCGGACAACCCTCCTTCATACCAAAACTTGATCTCAGTGACCTTGCACTACTGCCTAGAACTGCGTAGAGCCTGAGGATTTCCTCTAGGCAGCTTGCACTACACAATTCCAGAAATGAGCTAGTTGAATGTCTCCAAGAACTACATAAAATTTGTCCCAGAAAGCGATCCAGTCTTTGCTTTCCATAAGATCACCCATCAAGCCTCGATATGGTCAACTGGAAAATCTAACTTGAGTTGTGACCCAGGTTTTCACTAATATCCAAAACTGCACAAAACTTGTCTAATTTGACTGCCTTGCACTCCCTGCAGAAACTGCACAGACATGTGGGACAAGCCTTTGTTTCCTGTCACTGCATTGTCCCAGGAAATTGTGCAGATCTGACAAAAATGCTTCCCCATTGGCTTGATCTGTCATCAACCCAAAAATTGCATAGAGTTGTCTCTCACCTACTTTTTTACCTCACTCTGTAATTAGCTCAGAAATTGAAGATAGACTTCCTTGCTAGCCTGCTCTTCTCTCACTAAAAAAATTGTGTAGATCTGTTTGTCACCTACCCTTCTATCTTGCTCTGCAATCATCACAGAAATTGTGAAGTGATGTTCAGGCTTGGATCGTATCCCATAATTGTGTAATGTTAATCAATAGCTCTTGCAACCCAATCTGGTCCTCCTCCAGAAAACTATGTATATTTACTGCCAGTTCTTCCTGCTGCTCACACTTCCTTCCCTAGAGGAACTGTGCAGATCCCAGCTGGATGAACTGCCCAGTGCTCCCCTTGAAAATTTCGCATATTGGCCTAGTAGTTCCCCGACACCCCACCTAGCCTTCCTTCTAGAAACTGCGCAATTCTGCCTCCCAGGTGGATTTTCCCCTGCAACTATCACTGTTGTCCTGGATTACATAAATCTGCCTTCCAGTGACATCTGTGCAGTTTTTCCCGATAGTGCTCTGGAGCCTCACATTTTTCCCTAAGCTATGCTCTACGTAGTTTCAGTGCCTTGTTCCTCTCTTGGTCACCTACACCGAAATGGAAAACAATGCATCATGTTAGACTAGGAGATTTTTGGATTTGATGTCGCATCGTCATGAGTGATTGTAGGAACAGGTAAATTGATGAAACATGGTGCAGAGAGGAGTGAGATGGAGAAGAGGCGCATGCTAGAAGACTTTCTCATAGTTGAATGAATGTACGAAGCACATCGATCAGCGAGAAAAGGGACACATACACATGCACCATCAAGAAAAGACCAAGACCATCAAAGACACTGCGCACTTTGCCATGCGGAGGTGAAGACATCTTACACCGAGAGCACACCACCACTCAACAACACAACAACTCGACACATACACCACAATCAACCATTACATGTTAGCAGTGTCATGTCGAGTTGTGTCATGAGTTGTCTTGGCCACATCACTACTATGGGTCATACTTGTTGTAATCAATGTAATGTAAAGTGGAAGTCCAAGAGACCCACATATGAAGTTGAAGAGTCATGTAAAGTCAAAAAGTCATAGGAAGTCAAACAATCATGAGGGAAGTCAAAGAGTCACAGGGGTCAGTTACTCCCCTTGGCTATATATACCCCCTCATTATATGAGCAAAGGACTTTTCCCCTTGGCTCCTCCAACATAGCCTTGAGAGTCTGTAGTCTGTTCTTTGAGGAGTGAGGAGTGGTTGCAATGTCCCACTACTGGGTTTAGTGATATATGGTGTAGAGATGTGTCTTGGAACTTTTTCTTAATGCATAAGCCCGTCTCAGGCGAGAATGTTTTCATGCATGTTTTGTATTTGTTTGTAAGACTATTATTTAAACATTTGTAATGCGTTTTTGCTTAACCTGTACTAAGATAGTTGAACTACTTCGGTTATTTTAGTTCTTAAATTGTTGAAAATGTGTTGTATTGTTTATCATTTTTGTCCAATTCATGTGGACTACTACACCAAACATTAGATAGACCATCCTTATGTTTTCTTGATTTTAATGACTGTCACCCCTATGTGGACTATTCCATTGGATGGTGTACATGTTTTCCCTTGAACTTTGGTTTTAACGACTGTCACATCCGTTGTGGACTATTCCACTCGATGTTGGAAAAACCCTTGTTGTTTTCATGTGCATTTCTTCATGGGTTGGGACTAGTCCCTCTCATCAAGAGGTTCACTTCACTCTCCCCTTTTATAGTAAGAGAACCTAGACATGAGTTACATTACACACTCACCAGGCATACGTACAACTAGAGCCAAGGAATACCTCTAAGATAATGGCAACTGGGCCATCATACCAGATGGGACTTCTACACCAAACAGTGTGAGGTCTAGTTCTGACTTCATACCAGGGAGATCCGCTTTGTTGGTGGGTCCAGCACTATAAAAAAAATTGCACTATAAGGAGGGACAGATGATAAGCTAATCTTGCTGCATCTGGTTTGAATCTCTTATCTAAAATGGCTCATACACCAATCGTGCTCTCGGGGTGTTTCTCCAATTTTTCCCTTGATCAAGTTTCACTCCCCAATGAGCTTCTCAATCTTTTGTCCCAGTTAAAGTTTGATGGTGAGGACAAGACGTCCATATCTAAGCACATTTATGATTTTATTCAATTTTTCTAACCTTATGAAATTGATAATGAAGAGTCTTCTTGTGTGATTTTCTTCCTTACCCTTGAAGGTCATACAAATTAGTGGTGTCATACCTTGCCACCTACTTCCATCCATTCCCTTCTCCCTTTCCTCAAGGAGCTCCATCAAGACTTCGGTAAGTATAACTACTGAGATGTTTGTGGAAGAATCAACCTATTAAGAATGGAGCCTAATGAATCAGTTGAGAAATTTTCTGATTTATTTCTTCACCTTTGCTATGAAATTCCGGAAGAAGATTTGAACTAGGATTTCTTAAAACAAGAGTTTAAGTAGTTGGTTCATGTTTCTTCATACATTGAACCTAGACCTCTTGAATTTTTTGCTTCCCCAACTCTTGCAGATCATGAGGCACCTCAGATTATAGAGGAGGAGCCCAAGACCCCGTTTGTTCCTTGTCCTCCTCCTTTTCCGGTCCTGACGTGGGTGCCCCCTTGTGGTGATTTCATAGCTGAGGAATCTGCACAAGATGTCCCCATCCCATACTCTCATTTATCTCCCACTTCCATGGAGGAAGTTCCAGAATGGCTTAGAGAGCCTATAGCCAAGACTCACTCCTCCATTCTGCAAGAGGACTTCACCGTTCACAACTCAAGTCTCGAGGCTAATCTACTTCTCTGCCACACTCCATCATTCACATGTCATGACTCCTTGTACCATGACTCACTTGATCAATCTGTTTCACCAGTTAGTTGTGAACATTCTCTCGTTTCTCAAGTTACTGGCTCAAATTGCGGTCAGGTGCAAGGCAATCACATTATATTGGCAGGGGAGTAGAAGGTGAGGACACTATCAATTCTCCCTCTTTGATTCAAATTTGTCTGCATCAAAATGATGAGCTTCCATTCTCTAACAATTCTTAATCTACTAATCTCGGTGAAACATCTTGTACAATTAATCCTTTTGATCAACCCCCAGTCTTGGGTAGTCATCACTCCCATGCTTCCATATACCATGATGAACACCCAAGCACATCATGTGATCTTCCATTTTATCATGAATACTCTAACTCAGATCTAGAATTTCCTCCATTTAAAGAAGATGTTCATATCGAAACTTCCTCTTCACCTCACTCACTCGTGTGTCCTACCATTCACAATGCACCCACATGCATCAGAGATACTCCATGTTCTCTTACTTCTTCATTTGATGAGTTATCTCCTCAATTGACACAAGGCAGTGAGGTTGTCCATGATGAAGTTGAAAACAATTTAATCACAGAGCATACTTCCCATTCCCCGTCATCTCTTCTCTTGCATGAAGACAACTCTTCAAGTCAGCTTGCTGAAGCTGAAAAATCTAGTGCAACCTGTGATAGAGATGGCTGCCATCCTGAGAGAAATTTTGAAATTAGCAACAACAACCATCTTCAAGCCATGCATGATCTGGTTCAAACTTCAAAATATGATTCTGCAATTCTGGAAAGTTTCATGATGTGCAAGGGAGTCGAGACACTTCAAATTTTGTTGATGGTTATGTCAGGACCTAACGACTCTGGTAAGCCTCCATAACCCAATCAAATCTGGTTTCTCATGCACAATCCATCTATCTGCATGATTGCACTCGATGTGAATTCATGTGTAAAAAATGTTTGGTATTCCGGATGTGATCTCTCAAATTTTCAAGATTTCACTTATGGCCAAATTCACAAATTTGTCATGATGCATCCATATTCATGCACATCCCTTGCATCAAAATCAGGATGGGAATGACCGTCTCTCATGAAATCATGGAATTATGAAGTCGATCATCTCAAATATTGTCTTTGCCCATGTTCATACTTATTGGATTCTCCATCTCATGATCAGCTTCTCAGTATCCTTAAGAACCTTGTACTTCAAGTATGCTCTCTTATCACACCAACAATCCCCTTGTGTGATTATGAATGCACAAGCTATCACGTGAATCAAGTTCCTTTCATTTCACCACACTGCAACCGGTTTCACGCATTCACAATGCTGACATACCTTTTACATTCATGTGATGACCATGATGCCTGCACAATTTTTCACCAGTTATAGGGGGGTGGTCTATCATGTCTATCTCACAGAAAACTTGGTTCCATTGATCAGAGCATTTGCAACATTGTTCAAATGAATTTGTCTTTGTTCATTTCAAACTGGGAATTTGATATTTTAACAAACTCATCTGATCATTTCCCCATCTCAGGTGATTTTCATGCAGCTTATCATTTTCAAAATAGTACATTCAATGGCAGTTACTTCGTGCTCTCCGATATTCATTGTTTAGCATATTTATTGTCATATTTTTGTCAAGCGGGTGAGGCACTTCAGCCTACACTGATGGTTATGGCAGGTCCTCACTGTATTGGCATCACTGATGATAATGATCAGATTTATTTTATGTACAAGATTCCCATCGTGACCCTGTCTCTCCAATAAGAAATCCATCTTTTCACAGGTCACGAGACCTTCCAAACAACAATTATGAATTTCATGATCCAATTACTCAATGGCTGGAACAATATTACTTGGCGAGCCATGTTGCAGGCACAAACTTCAATCCTTCCTTGTGCTCGCTAATAAGCTCATTGGAAATGAACACACACTCGAAAGAGGCTTCCGATGTTTGTTGAATAATAGTATCCATCTAAAAGGTAAGCATGTGTATTGGGTGGTCGTAACACATTTTTCTTCCCATATGCAAGACCTTCCTTTCCATGTGCAATATTTTCAAGCTTTTGTATTTTCTGTTGCACACTATTTGTTATCTGTTTTAATCACTTGTATCTTTGAGGTTGGAGGTCAGGGACAACTACGGTGGCTTCACTAGAAATTTCATGTCATGTAATCTCAACTATTTAGCATAGGAGTAGGAGTAGTGTTTTCTTCCTTGCTTTGCTTTTCTTTCTGGTTTGCATGTTTGTTTTCTTTCTTACTTGGTGTGTTTGCCTGCTTACTTGGTTTGGTTTTCTTGCTCACTTGCTTTTCTTACTTATTTTTCTTTCTCTTTACTTTTGCTCTTTTCTTTCTTGTTTTCTTTGCTTGTTTGGACTTGTAGTTTAGCCTCACATGAAACTGTGCTTGGCTCTCGAGATAAGCCGAGAAAATATAAGAGGAATTGTACAAATATTAACATTTGGTTATTAATTTTCCTCTCTCTTTATGAAGAGCTTATTGTCTTCAATCAATGATACCCTGATGGAAAATAAATTATGTTCAGAGTGAGACTTGGTGAAAACATAGCACTTGCACTTTAACTAGTACCACCTACTCTAATCAGTTCGTTGGGTTAACCCTTATCACCTCAGTCTAGTAGAGTAAGTTGGGGGGGGGGGGGGGGGGATTTAACAAGTGTGTCAGAGGTATGTATAAATAATTCTCTAAAGGGACAACCTCTTCTGCTTTAAACAATTCAGGATTCCTCTTCCGCCTCTAAAATAAATAAGTGGCTATGCACAATTCTTTGAAAAACAAAATGTACAAGGCAAAAGAAGAGAAAGGTTTCTTGCATAGAGAGGTGATGCAAGTAAATCTGCTAGGGTACTGACTAGGCTTGTTAGCAGCGGAGTGATTCTTGTGTTCCTGCGTGACTCCATCAGGGTACTATTCAGACCTGCTTGCAGCGGGGCAACACCAAAGATGAAACTAAGACCATGAAATTTATATTACTTGTGCATCTACATACCCCTCATCCCAATCAAAACAACTTAGTTGACTTGGCTTGGAATGTGTGATGACAAATCAAGAGAATAATAGGGACCATATCTTTCACCCAAGCGAGTTCTTAAGCCATGATGATCAAAGAATCGAACAATACATTAGGGGAATTTTGAGGTCTAAAATGGGCCTCCTAAGAAGAATCTACAACCAAAATAAACTTTATATGAACCAATAGGATTCAAGATGATTATGTCAACCATGGGTGATGATTCACCATTTTTGGAGTAAAAATGATAAAATATTAAAATAATAAAATAATAAAACTACTTTTTCAACTTGTATTTTCAACTTATCTCCCTAAGGTTTTACTCAAATTTCGATAAACAGTACTCGTTGGATGCAAAATTTAATTCCCCATCCAAGGAGTAACCATGTTGCATACTTTTGGTGGACATTGCTACACAAAAAATAAGAAATACATGAAAAAATGTGATTGCAATAACATTTTTCATGTATTTCTGATTTTTCATGTAGTAGGGTCCATCAAAAATATGCAACATGGTACTCCACGGATGAGGAATCAAATTTTGGATCCAATGAGTGTTGCTGCTCGAAATTTGAGTAAACCCATAGGGAGATAAGTTGAAAATACGAGTTGAAAAATTAGTTTTTTCTTTTTTCCCTCTAAACTTTGATATATAATCTAATCTTATTTTATTATTTCCACTATTATTTTATAATTTCCTTAGGAGGCCCATTTTAGACCTCAAAATTCCCCTAATGCTTCTTGAAGGGTTAGACTCGCTTTTCACAAAACAAGGTCCATAAAGAGAGCTGGAGTTCTACCAGTGTGTCACCAATATTGTAGCGGCTACAACCACCCTCCAAAATTTTGGCTCACATGCAAATTTCAGATCCTACCTTGGATCTTGTGATCGACTGTTCCTTGGTCACTTATTGGTAAGTTGATGATCACAATCTCCCCTCCTTGATATTAAGATTTGTTCACGTTCTCATCTCATACAGTATGTGTCATCTTCGCGCAGAGGGATTATTGTTTGTCATGCAAACGGGATGTTGTTTTGTTGTAGGGGAATCTTTGTGTGTATGGTTGTTCTCATCACAGAGACATGTTTCACACTCACTTCACACACTCTTTCCACGAAGGTTGTTACACCAAGAAAATTATGTTTTATACATTCGGGATGGTCTATGTTGTATCACTAAGTGTTTGTGTGTGATCATAGTCAAGTCATATCATTGTTTACACCAGTTTAATTGATCTCACACTTAGTCACTTTCCTGAGAAACCTAGCCTCATCTAGCTTTTCAGAACTACACACTTTTCTTCTGCAAACCTCAAAGTTTTCCCTTTCCTGTTGGAACTGCACAATGCGCAAAGACCCCAACCTCCCTTGGCATCAAAAACTATGCAGTGATTTCCTCTAGTGTCCTTCCAAACTAGAACAACTATCTTCAGAAACTGCACAGTGTTGTCCCTCAGTTGCCCAACCAGCATTGCTCTCCAGAAATACGCAGAGCAGTCCAGATACCCTGAATTGAAAAACTACGCAGAGGTGTCCTTCCAAGATCCCGTCTCGAAGTAGTGTCCTGTCATCATAAAATGAACAGTATTGTCCCTTAGCTTCTCATGCTACATTGCACTGAGAAATTGCACAGAGGTGTCCTTCGAGGACCCATCCCACAAAAATGTCTTGCATCTCAAAACTTTGCAGTGTTGTCCTAGCTGTCCAACCTGCCTTGCACTCAGAAATTGCACAGAGTAGGTAGCCTGGCCTTGCTCTGGAGAACTGTGCAGATCATCTCGGAAGCAATCACTGTCCATTGAAAGTACATAGATCTATCTCTTAGGGACCACAAGGAAATATGACATGCCAAATGACTCTCAAGGAGTTTAGGAAAAATACCAAGGAACCGATTTATGACAAGATATCGAGACCTCATGCAAACCCCATCAGATGCATATCACCTCGAGTGTAAGTATCGTAAGTAAAGAATATATTTTGAAGTACATATCTTAATGTAGATTGAAGGACTTCTTGTCATTATCCTATCATTCTATCTTCAATAACATGCATGTTTGCAAGCACAAATTCATTTTATGTGTTTCCTCTACATGGCTTGCTTCCTTTTCGCTTGTTTGACTAGATGTCGTCTTTGGCATGTTGATTTCTATGTCATGCTTGTGAGATTGTTCTGGAAATTTTTAAGGTTTTTCCTTTTGTGCATGATTTGTTTTCACTCTATTGACATCAGTCACACTCATACACAAAGTTGCATGCACTGTTGTGCAAGTGTTGTCACGGTTGTTCGAAGACATATCTTAAGTGTCACACTTGTTGCTCGTAACCTTTGAGTTAGTCTCACTGAGCACATGATTGCCTTGTTGGCTTGAGGTGTCTTGTCATCGAGTTATGCTAAGTGTGTGATCATGATGTCATGTATGCATAAGTACACTTGCTTTCACACTTAGTCATTTTTTCTGAAAATCTGTCGACCAAACAACCCTCCTTCAACCCGACCTCAATCAATGACCTTTCACAGCTACTCGAAACTGTGTAGAGCTTGAGGTTGTCCTCCGGGCAACCTACACTACATAATTCTGGAAATGATCTAGGTTGCTATTTCCCAGAACTATGCAGAAGTTGTCCCAAAACCCGACCCAGTCTGAGCTTCCCGCAAGATCACTCATCAAGCCTCCCTCTGGTTAACTAGAAAAGTTGAGTTAAGCTGTGACCCAGGGTTGAACTGATATCCAAAACTGTGCAGAACTTGTTCAACCTGACTGCGTTACACTGCCTGCATAAAATGCGCAGACATGTGGAACAGACCTCTATTGCCTATCATTGTATTGTCTCAAAAAATTATGTAGATCTGACAGGAAGGCTTCCCTACTGGCCTGCTTTGTCATCAGCCCACAAATTGCGCAGAGTTGTCTGTCACCTACCCTTCTACTCCACTCTACAATCAACCCATGAATTGCATAAATCTGAAAAGTAGGCTTCCCTACTAACCTGCTCTTCTCTCACTCAGAAATTGCGCAGATATTTCTGTCACCTGCCCTTTTGTATTACCTAGTGATGTCTCGACCTAGACCGTGTCCCAAAATTGTGCAATTTTGATCAACAACTCCTACAACTCGATCCTATCCTCCTCTTGAAATTGCATAGATTTTCCTACCAATGCTTCCTGTTGCCCGCATTGCCTTCTTTGGAGAAACTATGAAAATTCTAGCTGGTTGACCTACCCAGTGCTTCCCTTGAAAATTATGCAGATTGGCCCAATAGTTCCCCAACACCCTACCTGGCCTTCCTCTGAGAAACTGTGAAATTCTTCCTCTCATCTAGGTTTTCCCCCGTAGCTTTCACTCTTGTCCTGGATTGTATAAATCTATCTCCCAGTGATATCTATGCAATTTTTCCCAACAGTGCTCTAGAGCCTCGCATCCTGGCCTGAGCTTTGCTATGCACAATTTCAGTGCCTTGTTCCTCTCCGAGTCACCTGTACTAAAATAGAGAACAATGCATCATGTTAGACTAGGAGATTTTTGGATTTGAAGTCATCTCGTCATGAGTGATTGTAGGAACATGTACATTGATGAAACATGGCACAACAATGAACGAGATGGAGAAGAGGCGCATGCTCGAAGACTTTCTCGTAGTTGAACGAACGCATGAAGAACATCGAGCAGCGAGCAAAAGGGACACATACACATGCACCATAAATCAAAGACAAATACCATCAAATACCCTGTGCACTTTGCCATGCGTTGGTGAAGACATGTTACACCAAGAGCACACCACCACTTAGCAACACAACAGCTTGACACGGACACCATAGTTAGCCAGTACATGTCAGCAGTGTCATGTCAAGTTGTGTCATGAGTTGTCTTGGCCATGTCACTAATATGGGCCATACTTGTTGTAATCAATGTAATGTAACACTGAAGTCCATGAGACCCACATATGAAGTTGAAGATTCATGTAAAGTTGAAAAGTCATACAAATTCAAAACGTCATGAGGGAAGTCGAAGAATCACAGGGGTCAGTTACTCCCCTTAGCTATATATACCCCCTCATTGTATGAGAAAATGACTTTTCACCTTGGCTCCTCCCACATAGCCTTCATAGTCTGTAGTCTGTTCTTTGAGGAATGAGGAGTGGTTCCAATGTCCCACTACTGGGGCTAGTGATTTATGGTGTATAGATGTGTCTTGGAACTTTTTCTTAATTCAGAAGTCTGTCTCAGGCTAGCACGTTTTCATGCATGTTTTGTATATGTTTTTAAGGCTATTCTTTAAACATTTGTAATATATGTTTTCTTAACCTATACTAACTAGATAGTTGAATACTTCGGTTATTTTAGTATTTACATTGTTGAAGATGTTTTGTATTTTTTATCGCTATTGTCCCTTCCATGTGGACTACTCCACCAGCGATTAGAGAGACCATCCTTGTGTTTTCTTTGTTTTAACGTATGTCACCCCCATGTGGACTATTCCGCTGGATGGTGTACGTGTTTTCTCTTGAACTTTGGTTCTAACGACTGTCACATCTGCTGTGGACTATTCTATTGGATGATGGATAAACTCTTGTTTTTTTTGGATGGGCTTCTTCCTGGGTTGGGACTACTCCCTCTCATCAAGAGGCTCACTTCACTCTCCCCTTTTATAGTAAGATAACCTAGACACGAGTTACATTACGCACTCACCAGGCACATGTACCTTATTGTTTGAAGATACCAGCATAACACTCTCATGTGCAGACAACTAGAGCCAATGTAGATCTCTAAGATAATGGCAACCCGGCCATTGTATCGGATGGGACTCCTACACCAAATGGTGTGAGGTCTAGTTGGGACTTCATACCGAGCATATCCCCTTTGTTGGTAGATCTAGCACCAAATACAATATACACTAACATAAAGAGGAAGAAGAAGTCTCCCTCGCCATATTTTCCTTTACAGATTGGATCATATAAGCTCAAAGTCTTAAGGTAGCTAAAGTTGAGATCAAAGAACTTAAATGCCTTTAGTTTGGAGAAGTGAGATTTCACAAATACAACCCCAGGAGTGTTTGCCTATATCATTGTACTAAGTTGTGTTTCGCTTGGCCACATGCATCCATGACATTTCCAGAAGATGAGAAGATAAAGAACTAGTATAATGAATTAAGGAAGAGCCAACAGGTAATGAGGCAGGCCCTTTTCATGTTACACATGTACCAAAAACACAAGTGGAGGAGATTCAACAGGGAGTGACCTCCTTAGCCAATATTGTATCACTAAAGAGGAAACCAAAGCATGATCTTGTAGCTGAGGGAAGTAGAAATTTCAAGGAAAATCTTATTTATAAAGGAACAATAGAGGCAGAGAAACAAAGAAATAAGATGGAGCAAGAAAGAAGAAAGGAAGAAGAGGAAAAGCAATAAGAGGAGGAGCACAAAAGGGAGGAAGAGTACAAACAGAAGGATGAAAAATAAAATAAGGGGCAAGATGACTTACTTAAGAAGAAAAAAGAGTCAAAGAAGAGAAAATAAGAGGAGTTTCAAGAGAAACAACAAGAAGAAACCTTAAAGAATTAGAGAGCAGAGGAAGAGGAATAGTGAAAGAGGTTGGAGGAAAAGGTGATGAAGAATAAAAAGGAACAAGAAGCTACATAGAGAATGGAGAAAGAAATAATGGATCGTGACATAGAGGCAAAGCTAGAAGAGGAGAAATATACTAAACCTATTGTAAATGAGCCAAATATTTAGTCAATACCTCGTCTCATTGGTGGCCATTTCCCATTCAGCGAGATGGGAATTGTTCCTCTTCCAAATGATAGGGTCATGGATATATAAACCATTACCTTTTACTAGTTAAATAAGAGGATTTTATAATAGAGGTGAAGGTACTATCCCAATGACATCATTCACCCTGCTACTATAGACATATAAAGGGTTATAACATCCAACTGCAAGAGAAATCCTCGAGCAGTCGTTGCAACAAATGTTGCCTTTGTAACAACAGCGTAGGATAATAAAAAATATCTTTTGAGTCAAAATGATAAAATACAAAAGGAGTTGGATTCCATAAAATAGTAGGTTGATCATCTTGTTGCAGAGAATCAAAAGTTGTCTTCTACCTATACCAACATTACATAATTGTGGTCTTCCATACTAGAATAATTAAAATCAATGGAGGATACTATGAAGCAAATTTACAATGAGATGATCCTCTTACATGAATTGATGGTGCCCCTTGTTCAAATATATAAAAGATCTCAAGAAATCCTTAAGGATTTGAAGGTCGCATGCACAACTGTGGATCTAATGCAGGTTTGGGGCAGCAAGTATATGAATATTTCTAAACAATTTCTTAAGAAGGATAGATTAGCAGCTGAGTTGGATAGAGAAGATTTGAAGCTGCACACTCAAAATTATAACCAGCTTGGTGAGTAGGTGACCAACACTATAGTTTCCTATGTTCGACTTCACAGTAGTTTAGAGTCGCTGGGATGAAATCATAAAATACCTTTAGTGGGCTCACTTGGAGAAATAACAAGTACAAATGTCGTCATGCAGGGGTTGTAAGAGCTTATTGAACATATCAGACAAGCAACAAATCAAAAAATCTTGGAGGTGACTAAAAGTATCATTCTATAATATGTGATTGAGCCATCCAAAGTCCATATGATGTTATCAATGTTGTGGAGTAGTATAAAAACAAACTCCACATCCATACTATCAAATGCATTGGAGGTGAAAATACAATACAATCCAGACCTACCATTAAGAGTCAAAGATATTACAACAAAGTTCAAAGCATGGCACTCACACTTTACAAATGAACTCGACTCTCAAGTTATTGATTTTATTTTCCTCCTATATGAGGAATTTTGTATTATTGTAATTTTGTCCTATATAGCCACCATTTTTAATGTCATTTGTATTTTATGAGATAAATAAATTCAAATGTAAAGGAATTCCAAGGGACACTTGTGGAATATAGCGAGTCATGTAGAATTCCATAGGCTATAGGAAAGTGAAGGGTAATTAATAATCTCAAAGGTCACTTTCATTTTTTTTATAAATAAGGCCTCATAAATGAAGCAAAGGGCTTAGAATTTTGGAGAATGGGTCGTAGCTTCTCTAGTTGTGCACAAGGGAAAAAATTATTCTTTGGAGAAGAAAGTGGTAGCTTCATGTTCCACTATCGGGGCTAATGTTTCATCATTGTAACTGTGACCTTGGATCTTTCATCAATCATTAGAATCTCTTAGAGCCAACACTATTTTATGCATGTATCATGAATTTTGTAAGACTATTATTTAAATGTTTATAATATATGTTTATGGTATGTATACTAAGGAGAATGAACTATTTCGTTAGCTTTATATATGAATCTTGTTGAATATATGTTGTTATGTGTTTTCGTGATCATTGTTATCTGTGAAATATTTAATGGGCTGATTAACGATTCTTTTATTTATCTCGCGTGTCTATCTTAGAATAGTACTACTACATTTATATTATAGGCCCTCCCTTAATTTCTCTCTCGTGGAATCTCTCTTTACACTTTACAATCAGTGTCTCACAAAACTTGCACTATTGTTGTCTTGAAATTTATGCGCATGATCTCTTATGCGTGTTTTATAGCCAAGGTGTACCTCCAAGATATTTTGAAATGGTGGTCAGACCTAGTATCTGGATGGGGCTCCCACTCCAAATAGTGTGAGGTCTAATTTGGACTTCACATCGGGGAGACACCTTGTATGTTGGAGATTTCCAGTACCATCAACATTCTAGCACTAGAAGGAGGGCCAGATAACAAGCTAAGCATGTGAAGCCTGTTTTGAATATCTTATCTTAAAATGGCTTCATAAAAAATCTTAATCCCAAGATTCTTTTCAATCCTGACAAAATTTTTATATGACTTGTCACATTTAAAATTCGATGGAAAGGTTCAAACAACCATTCTTGATTATGTAGTTGAATTTGTTCATTTTTTTTTCAAGCAGAGTTTACTGTGAGCATATCATTGCTAGGTTGTTTACACTCATTTTGTAAGGTCGTGTTAAGAAGTGTCGCTTTTCTTTACTAACTTATTCTATTCACTCTTTCTAGCAATGTGTTAAGGAGCTTCATAAAACATTTGATAGGTATGAATACCAAGATGTTTATAATAAAATTTGTCAGCTTAGGATGAAATTGGATGAATATCTAGAAGAGTTTTCTTATATATTTATTCATATTTTTTATGAGTTTCTTGATGAAGATGTGGATTGGGAAACTATGAATGAGAAATATCAATATTTGGTTAGAATTTCAATCAAATCTTTTCAATCAGATTGTCTCGATGGTTTTTCTCTAAGGGAATCTTGATATTCCAAGGAGGAATATACTAATTTTTTTCCTTGTCCTCCTCCTCTCTTTGTACCTTGTTGGGTTCGTGTAGCTGAAAGTATTGATGTTAGAAAATCTAAAAACAAGATTACCGATTTGTTTCTTCACTCTTTATTCCCTATCTATGATTATGATACAACAATTTATTCCTTGATCACTTCGAGCAATAATGTTTTTTCTAATGATAAATTTGAATCTCTTAAATGAAATTATTATTTTTGCAATAACTATCATTCATCCTATACCTTATTTTGATCCCATGTGTCTTGACTCATGTAATCATCATTTTTCTACCAATTCAAATAGTAATTAGAAAGATGGAGGTTGTATTTCAGAGGCTGAAGAGACAATCGATGATGAACTAATTTTCCATTATTATATTTTTTGAGATGATAATTCTTATTTCTCAATTAATTATTCACTCCTAATCTTGAAAACCAACCTGTCGATCTTAAACACTTTAATCATGTTGAATCCTTGGATGAACATTATCCTGATTATCCTATTTCTATGAAATTGTATGATGATGATTGTCGAAGTATGATGGATGATTCTTTGTTTTTATAAGAAGAATTCGTTTTTCATAACTTCCAATTAGAATCAAATCTGATAATTGAAGAGTTTCTTATAGGAATATCTATCTCCATCAACCATACCTCATGTTAGGATATGTGTATTGAACCACCTAGTTTGTAGAAATTAGATCTTAACTAACACGAGGAAGTGAAGGATTTCAATAGGATGATATGTTAATCATTGAATATTTTTGCCGTAATCTTGAAAATGTGTTTGGTGATGATTAGCCATTCCATGAATATTTTTATTCGAACAACTCTTATTTTCGTCATGATGATATTATTAATGCAAATGATGGAAGTTGTTCTCATTTAGATGATGAAATGACCATGCTTGAGTGTTAATCATTCAAAAGTTTGAAGTCTAGTCAGGAATTCAGAGCACTTCAGTCTACATTGATGTTTATGTCAGGATCTCACTACCCTCATGAAACTTTTGAACTTGGTCAGATTACAATTTTCTTGCAAAATCCTATAATCAAAATTGTCTCATTAGATTTTGATTCAATCTTGAAGGATGTTATTTATCTTCACATTTATTTATTTAATTCTCAAGATATAATTTTTTATCAGATACACAAATCCCCATTGATGGATTCCACTTCACACAATTATTTGGTCTTGAATCCAGAAACAAAAAATGTGTTGTTTTCTTGTCTAATATTTCGACTTGACACCCCTTCACCCTCACTCATCATTACATTTGAACTGAACACTAGCCCTAACAAGTTTCAATTTATATGAGATTCATCGTCTAATCAAGATCAATTTTCCATATTATCATTTGATATTTTTCACGATGCAGATGTGTTCACTTAGAATCTATCTTTGCAAAAATTTAGGATGGCTATTTTTACGATTCTATTACAGATTGGTTAGAAAGATCATACCTGGTCAGTTCAATGGATTGAAATAAGCACCATTATGAGTTCAAACAAACTTTGTATGCATGTAAGTCTAAGAGGTTTTTTCGAGGTGTCTCTTTTTATCATCCATCTTACTACCACCAAACAGAGAAGACATCTACCTCACACCACTATTCTTGCACTACACACCTTCATTATCATGTCCAAATGGTTTGGTTGTTAATCCCTCTTACTGCATATTATGCTACTTTGGTTTTACTCGTCAATATCTTTCAATTCAAGGTTCAAGAGAAAATATTATGGTTGCACTAGAATTTCGCTTTACTTAGCCCCAACCTTCTAGCCCCTTAGTTTAGGTTCGACCTAGCTGCATTTAGTTAGCTTGCATCACATGTTTCTTTTACATGTTTTGCTTTGTGTTGTGTTTATTTTGTTGTCGTCTATCTTTCATTTTCAATAATACTACAAATCAAGGTTGTCTGACAGCTCTAAGATAATGTGGTGAGCTTTGAAATGGAAAATTAAACTGACATGCAACCCTTGGCTAACCTACAATTTCTTTTCTTTGCTTGGGTATGAAAATATTTCAAATTAATGATGTTTGGATGAAAAAATATGATTTTTTATTGACAAAGAGCCTCTAGTAGAACCATGAAGCCCGTATTTATATTATAACCTTCATTCTGACTTGGTATTGTCTTGAACTGTGTTTCCACTTTCTGAGTCAATCGAGTAAAGAAAGGAAGGATAAAACTTTAAACGAGCATGTTAAATTTGGTTATCTTCCAAATTCATTTAATAAGGAAAAACCTCTTTTACAAGTAAATAGGTCAGGTTCCCTCTTTTACCTTTAAAATAAATGAGTACCTTTACACATTCTATTAGTAACTAAATAAAGAGGTGAAGAAGAGAAATTTTTCCTGCAAAGAGAGGTGCTGCAAGAAACTTCGTCAGGATACTGAACATGCCTACTATTAACGAATCAATGCTTGTGATTCCTTGAGGTGACTCTTCCGAGGTACTGAATAATCTTGGTGACTCTATCAAGGTATTGAATAGGCTCGCTAGCTATGGAGATACACCAAGGAATGTTCTTTAACTTTGAACATCAAAATCTCAGTATACTTATTATCCTTTCCCTAAACGAAACAATTGAGTTACGACAGGTCTTTTAATTATCTTATAAGTCGAGATAAGAATGAGAGGGACTATATATTTAACCACGATTAGTGGTGAAGCTAAGGTTATCCATATGATGAATCAACAATTTGTTACGTCCATATAATACTAGTGATTACCCCATTACTATTGTCATTGTAGCCCTTATTGTTATTATTGTGCCCCTATTGTCCCCATATTGTTATTATTGTGCCCCATAGAATCCCACTATTGTTATTGTTGTGTCGTTATATTATTATTGTTATGTTGACTTTGATTATATTGTGACCCCTTAGACTCCTATATATAGAAAGGAGGTTTTGTCATTTTTATATCCAAGAATTGTTCATTTGTGTGATGTAAAGGAGGTTGCCCCCTCGAAGAGGCTGATTTTGAAGTCATTGATCTATCTTTTCTTCTGTTTTGTGAGTTGGTTACATAACATTTTGTATCAGAGCTACGTTGATCTTGGGACCTGTGGGTTATAGGCCCACCATGCTTTCGTTGCTCAAATGCTATGTAACTAGCTCATAAAATAGAATAAAAGATAGATCAACGGCTTCAAAATCAGCCTCTTTGAAGGGGCACCCTCCTTTACATTACAAAAATGAACAATTATTGGATGATACAAATGACAAAACCTCCTTTCTATATATAGGAGTCTAAGGGGTCACAATAGAATCAAAGTCGACATAAAAATAATAATAGAAGGGCACAACAATAAAAATAGTGGGCTTCTATGGGGCACAATAATAAAAATATGGGGACAATAGGGGCACAATAATAATAATAAGGGATACAATGGAAATAGTAATGGGGGAATCACTAGTATTATAGGGACCTAACAACTTTATAAAGGACTGAGACTATATATGGAATATTGAATCCAAAATAGAGAATATGGAGTTCCTCCAACATGTCGCCAACTGTTTTCGTTATGACAACGACCTTCCAAATTTTTTCCTCATCCAGTTTTGGAGCCTACTTGTGTTTCATGGGTTGTCGCTTCAGGATATCTTATGTCATCTTGTCATTTATTTATGTTTTTCTTAAATATTAATCCTTCTTCAACATCTATAACTATTACCTTTTCTCCTAGGTGAAAGTTACCTAAGTTATGCTTTCTTCTCTCCTAGAAGCTAGCTTTTCACCTTCCTAAAGATAAGAAAATCCTCATGTTTCTCTATGATCTAGCTAACTTTCCTCACTTGAAATGCACACCTCACAAATTCATGAGAGTGCATCTTTCTCTCCCAATAAAAGAACACTTTCAAAATTTAGTGATCACACATGCACTGTAAGTGGAAACTGTGCTCTCTTGGGCAATTGCATACTTCCAATTCTTAGATTGAGTGCGCTTCTTGTCTTCAAAAAGTGCATACTCCTTATCACCAACAAGTGTGCACTCCCTATATTTCACACATGCACACTCCTTTCTTGTATATTTATCACACTTCTAGAAAATAGGTATCTTCTCCCACATCACTCACCTAACCCAATGATCAAGTGACAAGTGGTGAGAATGTGTTGAAACCCTAATATTAACTTGCATGTAATTTTACTTTATAAGGATCCCAACTCATTGTTCATTTTCACAATCAATATTCACTTTGAGTTGAGTGCATTTTCTCATTAAGGAGCCTTTCCTGACTCTTACTCACAAGTGCACCGATTCTTGGTAACTTTTGCGAAGTGTCAGTTTTATTTGCTTTATCTTTTTTAGTGTCACATTTGATTTCTTTAGTGGTGTTTTGACCTAATTTTTATTCATTAAGGGTTTGTTTTTGTCTATTCTTGCTCCTACGATTGTTGTCTTATTGTCGCATGTGGAATTTCTACCTACTCTTCACATTCCTTGACCTTTCACCTTCTATTCATAATTGTAAAGAGATATATGAACTCATGCAAGTTCTTTTACCTCAATTTTACTGTGTTCTTGACTTGTTACTGATCATCACTTAGCCATTTTTTCGAGATTATCTCTCTGATAGAATAGTGCACACTTGCAGGAATTAGGCTCTTACTCCTTACCCAATGCAATCTCGAACTGCACCTATCTCAGAAGAAGTTTGTATTCCATAATGCATATCGTGCTTCTAGTCCATAGTGAGGCATCCCTCTCCCATGACAAATACGTTTTGTGTTCAAACAATAGCGTGTCTCTTCTTTTCTCTTGTTGATGTTACCAATGCCCACAAGGAGCCTCTCTCTCTCAAAAGTATGCACTACACAGTTCTAAGCTCCAATCTCGACTCCCCTATGCATTGTGATCTTGACATGTGCACACCTTGGTTCTCTCTCCTTGCCTTGGCACATTGCGCACTTCTAGTGGCTAGTGAAGCGACCATGTCTCACTTTTCTAATCTTGTTGTTCCCAGCTTGTGCAATCCTTTCCCATTCATTGTCTTTTCCATAGTTTGCATGCGATAGATAGGAGATTTGAGGAACTAATATTTTTTCACCATGAGTGATCTTCCACTTGCAAGTGTTGTAGAGACATAAAACATTAGCCTTTATCTTCTACAAAGACAATGCCTCCCACCACTTGACAAATTCCGTTAAGAGAAACTTCAGAAAAGATCACCAAGGTGGTAGTGGAATGTTCCAAACCAAGTGTGCAAATCTTATCATATATGGAATTATTCATCAATAAATATATAAAAGTATCCTGGTAGGATATAAAAGATGGATTTATTGAAAAGGAATTCCCAGAGAACCTAGAGGATAGGCAGGTATATAATAACATAAAGAGTTCCAGAATTCATAAGGTAACATGCATATTTCTAGTGGTACCCTTTGCATAAGCTATTAGACGGATTTTGCAACATTTCAATTGCAAGAATCTAACTCTCAATAGTGAAAGAAGAAATGATATTGTCACCTACCATCCACATGATTTACATTCCTATTATAATATGGTAACCCCTGGGTAGTACTTGAATTCACAATTATATGAAACTTCAACTAACTTGAACACCAAGGAGGTTATCAAGTCGTGGTGGGAGGAGCCTACAAAGTTTTTCCAAAAGAAAAGTGCAATTTATAAGATTAAGTCCCTGAGGACATTCAATCAGTATCTTATGGCAATGTTTTATAGATTGTATGGGCGAAAGAACAAAAAGAATTTTGAAGAATGATGGATTTATTTACTCAACTTGATTGTTTCTAGAGGCAGGGTTTTCAATTGGGCTTACATATTTGCTAAAAAAATGTAAACCAATGTACAATATGCGAAGAAATATTCAGAAGTGAATTAGTCACCAAAATTTTATATGTGTGCCTATATACTAGATGGAATCTACACTTGCTATGGATTCATAGGAATGAAATGGATTTAGACCCCCTAAAGAGAAACTGCCAGTTCATCTCCATTGTAGACTAATGTCAAAATTCGGTTTCTGGGGAGTATATAAGAAATCGGTTGACCACTTCTTCGCAATATTATATCATATGATCTTTGAAATCAAACCTCCCCACATGATAGATTAGGTGAAGGAGGTACTCATTGAGATTGCATATTGGTTTTCTTTACCACAAGCCACATACATTAGAGTTTTCATTTGCTACACTTCCCCTCATCTTACGCTAAGGTATGTGACCAATAAGGTGGTCTTGCAGGAAGTTACTTACCAAGTGAATACATGTTTTTCTGCATAACTCCAAAGGAATAAGAAGTGTCCCTAACCCTATTTTCCTTTACGAATTGGATCCTATGAGCTTAAAACTATTAAGGTGGATGAAGCTCAGACCAAAGAAAAACACCTTCAGTTTGGAGAAATGAGCTTTCTCAAAGATGACCGTAGGAATGTTTGTAGAAAACATTGTACTAAGTTTCATTTTTCTTGGCCATATGTATACATGACATTTCCAGAAGATGAGAAGATTAAGAATTGGTACGACGCATTAAGGAAGAGTCATCTAGGTGATGAGGAATGAATTTCTCTTGTTACACATGTACCAAATACACAGATGGAGGAGACTAGGAAGGGAGTGACTGCCTCAATCAATACCGTATCACTAAATAAGAGACCAAAGCATGATCCAGTAGTGGATGGAAGTAGAAAGTTTAAGGCAGATCCTCTTTGCAAAGGTGCAATAGAGGTAGAGTAGCAAAGAAAGAAAAGGGAGGAAGGAAGCATGAATTAAGAAGAAGAAAAATAGCAAGAGGAGGAGTGCAAAACAGAGGAAGATCACAAACAAAAGGAGGAAAAAGGAAAGAGAAATGAGTATGAATTTCTTAGGAAGAAAGAATAGTTAAAAAAGAAAAATTTAGAGCAGATGCAAAGTAAACATAAGAAGAAACCTTAAATAAGCAGAGAGTAGAGGAAGAGATAAAACCAATGCATATGGAGGAAGAGGAGATGAAGAATAAACAGGAGAAGAAGTTGCACAGAGAATGGAGGAAGAACTGATGGCTCGTGACATAGAGGAAAAGGCAAAAGAGGAGGAAGATATTAAACCTATTGTAGATGAGCCAAATATTTTCTCAGTATCTCCTTTCATGGGTGGCGAATTATTCCTCCACTTAATGACAAGGTCATGGATATATCAAAATTTACCTTTGACCAACTAAATAAGAGGATCATACAAGAGAGGAAAAGGTACTATCCCAAAGATATTGTTCACCCTTTTACCATAGACATAGAAAGGGTTATAGCATCCAACACTAGGAGGAATCCTCCAGCAATCATTGCAACCAATGTTTCCATTGGAACAACAACATAGGATAATACCGGATATATTTTGAGTTAGAATGAACAACTATGAAAGGAGTTGGCTGCCATAAAATAATAGGCTGATCATCTCCTCTGAGAGAATCAAAACTTGTCTTCTACTAGTACTAGCATGGAAGAGCTATGACCTACCATAAATGAAGAACGGAAACCAATGGAGGATAATATGAAACAACTATACAATGAGATGATCCTCTTACATGAATGGATGGTGCCCATAGTTGAAATATAGAAAATATATCAGGAAATCCTTAAGATTTTGAAGGTTGCATGCATAAATGTGGATCTAATGTAGGATTGGGGCACCAAGCATATGGATATTCCTAAATATTTGGTCAAGAAGGATAGATTAGTAGCCTATTTGGATAGAGAATATTTGAGGCTACACACTCAGAATTATAACCAGCTTGGTGAGCAGGTGACCAACACTATAGCAACCTATGTTAGAATGCACAACATTTTAGATTCATTTGCACAAAATAAGGCATAAATATGTCATCATGCAGGAGTTGAAAGAGCTTATTGAATAGATTAGACAAGCAAAAAATCAAGAAATCTTGGAGGTGACTAAAAGTATCATTCTACAATATGTAACTGAGTGATCCAAAGTCCATATGAAGTTATCCATGTTATGGAGTAGTATACAAAAAAACTCCAAATCCATACTATCATATGCATTGGAGGTGAAAATGTGATACAATGCAAACCTACCATCAAGAGTCAAATATATTGCAGTAGAGTTCAAAGCATGGCACTCATACATTACAAATGAACTCCACTCTCAAGCTATTGATTTTTATTTTCCTCCTACATGAGGAATTTTGTCTTATTGTAATTTTTTCTTATATAGCCACCATTTTTTAATGTAATTTGTCTTTTATGAGAATAAGAAATTCAAATGTAAAGGAAGTCCAAGAGACACTTGTGGAATATGAAGAGTCATATAGAAGTCCATAGGTTATAGGAAAGTGAAGGGTCATTAGGAAACTCAAAGATCACATTCATTTGTTATAAATAAGGCCTCATAAATCAAGCAAAGGGATTAGAATTTTGGAGAATAGGCCTTGGATTCTCTAGTGTTGAATAGGGGATAAAATCATTCTTTTTAAAAGAAAGGGGTAGCTTTATGTTCCACTATTGGGGATAGTGTTTCATCATTGTGATTGTGTACTTGGATCTTTCATTTAATTATCAAAATCTCTTAGAGCCATCACTCTTTCATGCATGTATCATGAATGTTGTAAGACTATTCTTTCAATGTTTGTGGTATATTTTTATGTTATGCATACTAAAGAGAATGAACTATTTCATTAACTTTAGATATGAATCTTGTTGAATGGTTGTTGTTATGTGTTTTCACAATCACTGTTATCTATGAACTATTTTGTGGGTTGATTAATGTTTCATCTATTTCTCTCACATGTATCTCTTAGGATAGTACTACTAATTCTCTATTAGAGGCCTGCCCTTCATTTCTCTCTCGTGGTTCTGTCTTTACACTTTACAATCGGTGTCTCATAAAGCTTGCACACTTGTTGTCCTCAAACTTATGTGCATGATATCTTATGTGTGTTTTGCAACCAAGACATAACTATAAGATCTTTTGCAATGGTGTTTAGGCCTAATATCGAGATGGGTATCCTAGTCTAAATGATGTGAGGTCTCATTGGGACTTCACATTGGGGAGACCCCCTGTATGTTGGTGGTTTCTAGCACCATCATCATATTTTTACAACCCTCTACATGAAATATAAAATTAAGGGTGATAGAAAAATAAAGAATCTTGTAGGATTCATCCATTCTATTTAAACACTTCATTTTATTAATGGATAATGTAGGATTAGTTTCAATCCCCATTGTGATCCTATAAAGTCCCTTGCTACACAACAATAATTGGATCTTTGACTTCTAATCAAAGTAACTGAAAATAATCAGAACCATAGTGAGTAGATCCATTCTCTTTGGGATATTCTAATATTGTCACATTTTCAATACAAATATCAACATTATTCACAAACTCACTTATTCTCTAATACCATGTTGGATTTTAATCACAAGCAGATGATCTAAATGTGAAAAGATACAAGACTAGTTACTGCAAAATTGTTAGGGTACATTACACTCATAAATTCATTGGGACCTTAACAATACCTCACTTAGGCCATCATTTGACCCTATTCCATACTTCATCAGGGAAATATATGACCACCTTTCATTTACTACTAGTCCTTCACTCCCATTTGGAATTTCATCTATTATTAACATTTACTATTTTTACTATTTCTATTTTTAGTAAGGTTGATGCCTCGGATTACATTTGGTGGTGAATGGGAAATGACATAACTATTTCCTCTCCATTATCATAGACTTATTTATCCCTAAGGTCCAATATGAATTTACTTTTTTCTTTCTGGAGATAAGCTACTTAACCACCTTATTCACACACCCACCTACATTATATGTTGACTTTCAGTCTTATTTTTAGAGTTTGCATGGGTGGTTATTGCATGTGAGGGTTATTGCATCACTTCTAACCTATTTTTAACTCCACATAATTTAATTTTGCCCCATGATATGTTTTTTTAATATAGCGTCTACCACTCCATATTTTGACTTTCTAGCTAATGAAGGAATGCTAACTTGTTAACTAAAAGCATGCATAAGTGAATCCCAATCTAGTTTGAATTTCTTTTCTCTCTTGAAGAGGCTACTTATTATATTCACATTCAACAACAATATCAAGTCATAGTTTCATGAGTAATTCAATTTGTCTCTTTGGTTACTTAGTCAATTTTCTCAATAGTTTTGTTGTCTCTTCTCTCTTGTTTTGCACTAGCCACTCTAGTAATTTTGTGCTTAAAAGCCTACATGGTGTCAAAGAATAATCGCGTTCGTGAAAAATACCAATATTTTATTTTATATTTGAAAATATTATAACATCCCAAAGATAATGGAATAGCTTATTGTAAAACCCTATCCTTTCAATTACTTTGATTGGAAGCCTAAACACCAATTATTGTTGCACAACGAGGGACTTTATAGTATCACAATGGGGACTAAAATTGAGCCTACGTTAGTCATTCCTAAATAAACTTACTTCAATATAATGGATGAATCTTATGGGATTCCTTATTTTTCCATCACCCTTTATTTTTTATCTCATGTATAGGGTTGTAAAACTTCTCATTAAGTTTGGACCAAATTGGATGGATCGTTTAGCAAGAAATATAAGATGGAAGGACACCCAATTAGAGAAAGAACCAATTTCTTTAGATGCCCAAAATTTTTGAAACCTGTAGGAATTATTTGTAAGATTCAAGACTCTAATGACATAAGTAAAAACTTGTGGTATATAAAGGAAGGAGGGACATATTATCATTTATGTACTTTCTATAGAGGGCCCTCAATATTTTGTCTTTGTCTCTTTTTTCCATACTACTAAACTTTCCATGTGTAAAGATTGAAAGATGTCATATTTGGATGATTTTATTGAGTCCTTGATACATTAGAAAACTAATATTATATATATTGGGGCTCTTAATTAATCATTTCAACCCTATGCGCTTAATTTGAATTATGATAACAAGAAAGGAAAACATAAAACAATGGATCTTAATCATATAAATGGAGAAAGAATTAAATCCATTAAGGAGAATATGTTCCCCAAGAAAACAAAATATAAGGAGGAGAGAAAAAATTGCAAATAATATTATAGAGGATTTCATATGAAGAGTTATTGCATTGAAAATAAAATGGATCTTAAGGAAAAATTACTTTAACATCATAATCTAGATGACTCCATCCCAGATAATGTCAAGAAAAAGATTTAAGACAAGCCACAAAAATATCAATGTATGGGTCATGTTTTTATTGCTATTGATTTATCATATGATAAATGGATTTTATACTTATATTCCTCTAATAATATGGTTGCATCAAAGCATTATTCATTGGTACATTGCACTAGTCCTATTGTAGAAACTTCTCCAACACCTCTTTCTCAGGGATATCTTCAAGATGATTTTGCATACTCTTTAGATTATATGGCTAATTAGATTTCAGGATATGATTTAGAAGTCAATTAGTATCCAATAATGTATCCATATCACAAGCCATATTGGTCACATAATACTATACAAGCAACTAGTGGTGAAACTACCAAGTCATAGAGAGATAGTTTTCAGTTTTTTATTATTTCAAAGGATCTCATTGCTATTGTTAGCAAGTACAAAGCTTAGCCAACATCAAAATGATTCTAATAGGATTGTATAGGTTATATATGAGGATGTATTGATCCTGGGTTTGCGCAACAACACCATCCCTTCTCACAGAAATTTCATATTGACATAACATGCATTGTACTTTTGAGGAGAGGTTTTGTTCTACTCACGTTTCCTTCTTTCCCTCACTTTTTCCATATTGTGTCTTGTATATCTTTTTTCATAAGTACCTAACATGGTTGCATATTTTTTGTTTTCATCATTTATTTTACATAGTTGTACATGAGTGCCTAACATGGCTTAAATTTGTTAAGACTCATTCACTAACATACTCCTTGATTGTGCTTCAAAGGGAAGGGGGAGGATTGGGGTGCATTGCGCTCAGGAGTTCATGAGATCCTCAAGAAGACCTCAAATACATAATTATTTTAACCTCTTCCATACATAATCAAGGGAACATATGGGAATTTTTCATTCTACTTTTCCTTCCCTACAATTTGGGACCATCATCTTTTTCTAGAATTTTTGTTTTTAGTAAGTCTATTTTTAGCAATGGGTGACACCTAGGATGACATGTAACGATGGTTGGGAACTAACTACACTATGGAATGCATATTTCTCCTCCATTATTGTGTATTTATTTATCTCAAAGGTCAAATATGGATTTATTCTCTTATTTTTGGAGATAACTTGCCTAACCACTATATCCACTCACTTGCCTACCTTATCTATTGAATTTTAGTCTTATTTTTGGAGACTGCATGGGTATTTATTGAATATTAGAGTGATCACATCATTTATAACTTATTTTTAACTCAACATACTTTCAATTTACCCTATTGTTAGTGTCTATGAGTCACCTGTGATCAAATGTACTCTTTCAATATGGTTGATAGGGTCCAAGGTCAAATTGTTATAGTTTTAAATAAAATTTGATCATTGGTTAGTTCTAGGTCATTACTACTCCCTCCATTCTCAAGGTCAATAAATTCCATCACAGTCTTGTCATCACTCCTTGTGATGGGTCACCAAAAGAGTGCCTTGGTCATCATTTCATGGTCAATCATACTACAAAGGTCTAGAGGTCCAAATCATGGTTTTAGGTATTCATTTGGTTTCATTATTAGCTCATATCATCATTTTTATTTAGAATTCATGTCATCACATCATGTCACAATTATGGGATTATTAATTAGGGGAAAGTGTTCAAATAATTCTCTAAGGTACTTTTTCCTCCTTGCAAAGATGTAACTTTTCCTAATAAAGCTACAAAACTGCAGTACACTACCATATTTCATCATTCCTCAAAAGGACATATGATGTCATGCAATCATTAAAAAAAAAAAAAAAACTTCTAGCTTATAAGTAGACCAACCAAGAATTCTAATTTCTCATTTCACTTTCATTGAGCATCTCTCTACCATTGACCTCCATCCCAGCCACATGAGCATCAAACTTCATCCTGAAAATGCATTTTTTTGCCTCCCATGTTGTTACAGGGAAAAGTGTCTACACAGAACCGCTTATCCCACTAAGGTGTGATAGCTACCTTAGAAACAAACAAAGTAAAGCTACTTTCGTTTTTCCTTTATGAAGTATAGATAGAGAAGAACAAAGAAGACCAACCTCTGTCTTGCGCTAATCTCTTGGTTCGATTCCTCTCTTTCTTGATATTCTCTCGCTACTTGTTCCCTTGCACACCCAGCTTCACAGAGTACCTGTAAGATCACAGTAGCATAGCATGATACAAGAACATGGATCTATAATCATAAAAAATCTAGGATCAGATGTAAATTGACCATAAAAATGCAGTAAACATAAATGACACAAGAGTATGGAGGAAAACTTGAATAGCTTTTATTGATAAACAAGAAAGAGCCAAGGGGAGTTACAACCAGCTGTTCTGACCCAGCATCATCCTCTCAGCAAGGAAGCCCCTCTTCACATCATACAAAGCTTAGATCACCCAACAATCTGATGTTTGTCTCAAGAAACCAATAGCAATTCCTTACAATATGCAAAATTCCAGCCTCCAGATCTCTGGGATGAGGGATCCATATATAGATATTTGTTTGGGAGATGAGTCAGCTTGTGATTTGATTAGTGTCTTCCCTCTGATAGTTCTTGCTTCCACTTGGAGATTGATGATCTCTTACTCATCCTTGGTCGAATTCAGAGAGGCAAGTGTCACAGGAGAAGTTTCTGGAAGTTTCCATGCCTCTCCACCTCGCGGAATGACACTTCCATTTGTCACTTCTCGCCCATCGCACCCCATAGAAGGGCTTTTTGAAATGCAACGCACCCACAAAGTGTATTTAGGTGAGATGCAATGCACTTTGCTTATGGAGCAGTTGAAATGATCCTGTTTTGACCAATTCTGAGCAGTTTTTCATGGAGAACTTCTGGGAGAAGCTGTAATCAGTTGACCTTGCTCCTTTAGGGGTTAGAACAACACTTTTAGGGACTTAGGAGCCCTTGGTTTATGGACATTTTATACTTGGGGTTGCAGTGCCCAAAAATCTCTATAACAGTTGCCCCCTAAAGCATGAGGTCATTAATCTTTTGATGTCGGGTGAAATGCTTTATTATGAGGATCCGAAGTTCTTTCAAGCTGGGAGGAGACCTGTAATAAGATACAATACAATACATTATCTTCATAATATTTTCATGATCTAGCTGAGGCGGGCATTCCCATGCTCAACTTTATAAATTCATTTTCATGTACATAGGACAGACAATCGTCTGAGTGTAGACTGATGATTTTGGTAGAGCCATCATCCCTTTGATTGGATGATTATCTGTGCAGCAATGATGTACATTTGATGTCTTTATTTCCCTGAATATTTATCGCAGCCCGGATGGATGAAACTAGATCCGGGGTCTTCAATCTCGTTCAATATTCACTCGAAGTACAAGTCGATCCATGTGAGAGATGTTCTGGAGTCGAACATGGAAAGACATCGCCTGATTACCAGCCAATGATGTAAGCTGTTAATAGGCGCGAGAGGAATCACCGATAATAATAATGACCCTCAAGGTACTGCAGTACAATTCACGTTGTGTGAATAAAGGACTTGGCGTCGAACACCACAAAAAATCTTTCGGTCGAAGGTCATTGATGTAAACCTGTCGCCGGAAGTGAGAAACATGCCATTGAGGCATGCAAGCTTCAAAGTACTGAATGGGGTGTTCCTAGATCGACTTCTTGGATAATGAGCTGATGTCAACAAGAAAAGATCTGTCACAGGAGGGCCTTAATGAATCCAAGATCAATGACACGGAATGGAGCAAATGATTTTAATGGAGGTGAAAATGATCTGATGACATACGGTTCAGGGTGGCGGTCATGAAAGAATGGAGCGTAAATGTATTGTAGCGAGTGAGACACAGGTGAATTCTCTGAATGACTTCTCTTGAACATATCGGCGACACTGACGTGATGGATTGGTAGCATTAACCCCAAATGTGGATGGTGTGATGGGACCATGGTGATGTGACCGGTGAATGAAACAACCCAACCCGACTTGGATGCGGAGTGAAAGTGTCATGTTCAAGAGCGACTTGCTACCAACAAAGTTTCTTCAAGTTTTCTTCCCAATTTTTCCCTAGTCATTGTTGACCAGTACCTCTTTATTTTTTTCAAGCTTGAGGAGGATAACATATGCTTGTTCTATAATTTTCCCTTCGGGCAAACCCATCGCTATGTTTTAACGAGCCTAGCGATAGTGAAACTCGTTCTCGTCTATAGACAAGTTTGTCGCTATTAAGTTTTAACGAGTTTAACGACAAAGATAACTCGGTCCTTTTCAATTTTAAAGAGTCTGAAAAGGAACGTAAAGGAAACTCCAAAATTCCTTTTTCGTCATCTAATCCCTTAATTCCGAAAAAGTATAAAACAATACAGAAGGGATGAATTTTCAATAATTTTAACAAGCCGAACAAAACAAGTGCTCGATCTTTTTGTGTAATAATCCCTCACGTCCAAAAATATTAAAATCTAGAGGAGGGATAGCACTTCCGGTCCCTTTAACGAGCTGGAGAGGCCAATGGCTCGGAAATCTTTTCATATTTTACGAGTCAGTTGAAAAGAGCTTAAAGGAGACTCGTCTTTTGAGGAACGAGTGATAAAATTGGGTAGCAGCTGATTCCAGGTAAGGTTTGGAATTTTCCAATCACGACAGTGTTACAAGGATGGCTAGTGAGATCACTCTTCGCAGCTGTTCCTCAAAAGGGGTAAACAATCAAATGGAGGTGAATGATCGGCCAATACAGAGTGGAGGTGGTGATGAGAACATGACCAGGGCTTTAAAGGTTGAAGTATTACATTCACGATGGTTATTTACCGGAAATCGGTTCATTTTTTTTTTATTGAGCTTAAACACTGGGGGAAACATTTGCTCATGTCTTATGTTTATTTTTTAACGAGCTTGAACTATGTGCTAAAACTGCTCGATTAATCCAGTCGTATAATAAGAATGTACCATTTAAAACGACAATTTTTAGAGTTTTGCCCCACATCCTTTCTTTATGCAAGTTAGGAAACGACAAATCCAAAAAACAGACAAATGATCGCTCTTTGCTTGCACGCCAAAAGGTTTGCATGCCCCCAGATATAAAACAGAATTTCAAGGTTACCCCTTCTTTCTTCTGTCAAAACATTTGTTTTACCAAGAGAGGTCTACCTCTTACAGGTTACCGAAGATTGTTCTATTCACAATGCAAACAAAACACTTATTTGGCGATGTTTATCGAAATAAAAAAAGGTGGGCAGCAATGCCTGCCAACCCACATAACTTTGACAAGAGAATCTTATTCCAGTCCAACTCCCTCTTCCAATCACGGACGGGAGTACGGAGGTCATATACTTCTCACGGAAACCTATCCTATACCCGAAGTTTTCCTGCCGAAGCAGACCAGGGTGCATGCCCCCTGGGTTTCAGTCATGTACCCCGAATCACTTGCACTCATCAGGCGGACGGACTGGAGATTGATGAGACATTCCTTGTGTGAAAAGACCATTTAGGGATGGTATATGACTATTTGCTATGCGTGATCCGGGAAATGAAAGCTGGTTTACGAGCTTGACCACTCTTCCTTCGTGCAGAAAACACATTACTCTAAAGAGTGAGGAAACAATTGCTCCCATGCAATATATATAGTCTCATCCAAGGAGTAGATTATAATCTAGGGGTCCTTGGACTACCATTACGTTCAGTTGTACGGTTTTCCCTCTCAATGTTATGGGAACATTGGGAAGGATCCCTAACGGTCGACTTGTTCCTTTATCAAAGCCTGTTAGATTTCTCATTTTAGGCAAAAGCAATGGCGAACCAAGCGCTTTCCAAGTAGTCGAGGAAAGGATACTCACAGAAGCCCCTTCATCTATGATGGTACCAACCATAACCATTCTATATACTTGAGCAATAATTCGGAATGGTACACTAGCCGGTAAACGGGGTCTGCCTAGTTGATTCCAATCGAAGGAGACAACTAGGTTGCTTGGAGGTGGGACTGAATAGACGACCGGGTACGACTCTGATGAAATTCCTTCCTGTGGGAAAGGAATGGGTAAATTGCCCCCATGTTCATCGGAGTCTGTGCTTACGAAAAGAATTTAGATGGTGTCATCCTTATTCTCTTTTGTGATTGTATCATCTAAAGATGGAACCTCTGAAGGCAAGACCAGGTCAACTGTCGCCTCGACCTTTTGAATTTTGTCTGGTGTGGATTCAGATGGTTTTTCTTCGATGATAGAAACTTCGGCCGACCACCTGGGCGGGCCAGCCGGATTTTCAACTAGTGACGGACTCGGCAAGAGTTTTTTATATCCAGGAGGAAGTCGTAACGGTGAAGCCGGACGATCGTCCAAAGCTCTTTTAGCCTCGTCTAAGAAGGGACAACGGTGGACGGCATGATCGCCTTCGCACAGTTTACAAGGAAATCTATATTTTCCTTTTTGTCCTGGGGTTTCACTTTCACTAGTTGACGGTGTGCTTTCAACATGATCATTAGAGGTTGACGACACTGGGTTGTGAAAACGAGGAGACCAGTCCCTTAAGATGCGAAGGATGCATGGACAATCTCTATGATAGTGGTCTCCTTTGCAAATGACACATGGCAATTTAGGCCTGGTCGGTGCAGTGTGTGGATTTTCGCTAGATAATGCTTGGTTGCCCCCTTTCGCTTTTGGATCCTTCTTCTTCTTCTCTTTCTTCTTCTTTTCCTTCTTCTTCTCAGGTACTTGATTTTTGGCTTTACCAGCCCCATCAAGCAAAGATGAAGGAGGAGAGGAAGAATTGGAGGAAGTAGAAGGTTGGTGGGTAACTCTGGATTTGTCTAGTTGCTGACTTGATTATTCAGGAATTGCGGTGTTCTAAACGACAGCAGTTGAGAAGAGCCATACGGGCAAGCCGATTGTCAGTCCTGGAAGCGACAATGTGGCCATATGGGGCGCACCAACATATCCCCAAGAGGAGAAGGGACTAGGATTTCCTCCAAGGGGAATTCCTTGGTTGGTGGGTTCCATTTTCTCAACCTAAGATCAACGTAGGAAAGGGTGATGATTATTCCGTTTCAAATAAATTTTAGACGCTTTGACACAACTTGTTTTTTCAATTTTTAAGAGTCGAGAAAAAACAAAAGATGACTCTACTCGCCTTCGATTTTTAATGAGCCTGAAGTGACAAGTGCTCAGATGGACCTTTTCCGTTAAGGAGTCTGAAAAGGAACGAAAGGGACTGCTCTGGAAATCTAGGTAGAGGGATTACCAAACCAATCGCAAAACTGCAGAATACTTTTTACGGTACGTCAGTCAATCTTCCCGAATGCTGTGTTCAGTGCATTGCAATCGATAGGGCGACAAACACGGCTTACTATGGATAAAGGATTAAGCCTATTGTGGTCTCCCAAAATATACTCGATGGTACGTGGGAGCACAAGTCCGTACTGGCACTTATCGTCCCAAAGTGGAGGAATCACCCAACCATCAGTGAGAACAACAATTACCAGGATTTACGACGCTGGAATACGTCTCTAGCCTAGACTTCTAAATGTTGTGCATTAGGTTCCAAAGTGTTGTTAGATTCATTGAATTTATTTTAGAGTCGATCTTGTTTATGAAGTTTGCCTTTCAGGTTCACCGCGAGATGTAGTATAATTCCTAAAATGCAATCTAAGATGATAAACAATCTTTTTATCTTCTTTGTGCAATGAAAATCCTAGCTACTAAGGAAAGAAAGACAGAATTCTTTCACAAAGAGAAAAGAGCACACTCTAAATGCATCGTCTTAAATCAAACCAATCAAACAGTCTAAATGCAAATGCACATGCATGTATTTGTTTTCGACTTTCTTAGTATGTGAATGGTAAAAAGAAAGTTGATGCACAAATCTGAATTTCTTTTCAAGCGACAATTATTCACAAGTTTCTTTTCAAAATAAAAAATGGAGACAATCACAACATTCTACGATTTGGAAACGAATACTTGTTTTTGACACTAGAAAAATTACAAATTCAGACCAAATACAATAGTAACAGGATAATTGACTATCAACAGCAATCAAACTCTTTCCTATGATTTAAACCGACACTTGCGACACTTTCAAATCAAAGGACGACAGTACGATTACGTTACTTTTGCAAAGGAGAACTGAAAATGACTCAACAAATACACAAAAACATTTACAGTTTTTTTGTACAAAGGAGGCAGAATAACATCAAGGAAAAGGGGTTTCAAACAGAGATATACTGATCACAGGCAGCAAAATTCATGAATAGAACTAGAAAGAATGAATCACAGAAACCAAAATTGAACAATTCCTATTCTGATCAGCACACCTGTAACACAGGGAATTTGAAATGCAGCGCACCTACTACACTCAGGAAGTGCGCTGAATTTCAGATTCACAAAACAGTACCTGCGCTGGGCCAGAGACGAGACTTTTCTTGGGTTTCGGGTCATAGTTTGCAGTTCATTTCATGGTTTTTGGCCGAGCAAATGGTAATCAGTAATGCAACAATCAGGGGTAGATCTAAGGAGGATCTAAGAGCTATCACAAAGGGAAATCAGAGAGTTTGTAAATCAGTTGTTTAATTTATAAACAAATCTCGGAGATTGACTAAAGCGGCATTTATCTACTTTGCATTTTCATATCAAATGCAGTTCGAAAGCTACCTGGCTCGACTTCAGGCTCCGTCTGTAAGTTTATAAAATAGACAACAAGGAATATAAACAAACAAACTAATTCGTCCCCAGTGGAGTCGCCATTTTGTTACAGGGAAAAGTGTCTACACAGAACTGCATATCCCACTAAGGTGTGATAGCTACCTTAGAAACAAACAAAGTAAAGCTACTTTCGTTTTTCCTTTATGAAGTATAGATAGAGAAGAAAAAAGAAGACCAACCTCTGTCTTGCGCTAATCTCCTGGTTCAATTCTTCTCTTTCTTGATAGTCTCTCGCTACTTGTTCCCTTGCACACCCAGCTTCACAGAGTACCTGTAAGATCACTGTAGCATAGCACTATACAAGAACATGGATCTATAATCATAAACAATCTAGGATCAGATGTAAATTGACCATACAAATGCAGTAAACATAAATGACACAAGAGTATGGAGGAAAACTTGAATAGCTTTTATTGATAAACAAGAAAGAGCCAAGGGGAGTTACAACCAGTTGTTCTGACCCAGCATCATCCTCTTAGCAAGGAAGTCCCTCTTCACCTCATACAAAGCTTAGATCACCCAACAATCTGATGTTTGTCTCAAGAAACCAACAACAATTCCTTACAATATGCAAAATTTCAGCCTCCGGATCTCTGGGATGAGGGATCCATATATAGATATCTATAAGGGAGATGAGTCAACTTGTGATTTGATTAGTGTCTTCCCTCTGATATTTCTTGCTTCCACTTGGAGATTGATGATCTCTTACTCATCCTTGGTCGAATTCAGAGAGGCAAGTGTCATAGGAGAAGTTTCTGGAAGTTTCCATGCCTCTCCACCTCGTGGAATGACACTGCCATTTGTCACTTCTCGCCCATCGCACCCCATAGAAGGGCTTTTTGAAATGCAACGCACCCACACAGTGTATTTAGGTGAGACGCAACGCACTTTGCCTATGGAGCAGCTGAAATGATCATGTTTTGACCAATTCTGAGCAGTTTTTCATGGAGAACTTCTAGGAGAAGTTGTAATCAGTTGACCTTGCTCCTTTAGGAGTTAGAAAAACACTTTTAGGGACTTAGGAGCCCTTGGTTTATGGACATTGTATGCTTGGGGTTGCAGTGCCCAAAAATGTCTATAGCACATGTTGCGCTTCTGGCAGATCACTGTGATTTGGGAATTTGAGGGAAAATAAGAATATACAAGGGTTCTCATCATCATTTCCATGTTCCAACATCTTTGTGGAAAGTAAGTAAATACCTGTGACCTCCTTTACTCATCAGCTTCCCTAGAAATGCAGTGAAAATCCCTCTCCTAGGGTTTCATTGCACTTTTGTTTTCTCAGTGATTTTACTTTGTTGCAGTGGTAAAATACCAAGTTTCCTTTCTCTACTACCCTCACCCACACCCTACATACCTCCCCTAAGATTTCCTTACACTCATTCCCTTCATCTCCCTTGTTTTCCTAACAAACTCTAGCCTACATTGCGCTTCTAGCAGTTTCTAGGTTAGGACTGTGTTTTACACATTCCCACCCCTTCCCCTCACTCTTTCTAAGAATTTCCACTTCCCTACACTCCCTAACACCTATCCCTACCCCCATAATTTTCCCATTAATTTACATAGCCCCTAACCCCTCTATTCCCTCTCCTCACTAGAATAGTCCCTTTTCCCCTCTTTTCCTAAAGCAAACCCTACCCTTCCTTCCTACCTAACTAGGGTTTTACCATGCAAATTGAAACCATGGAAAATGAGAATTAAAATTAAAATAAGGGAGGGCAAGTGTCTAGATTTGAGCTAGCTCACACCCATGAAATCATGGCCTCATCATTTATCAAGAAGTCCTTTGAAAATGTGGGTTGTCTAGGGTTTTGTGAAAGAATTCAGGAGGTAGGTTGCCATGCCAGATTGACAAGCCTTTTTTCCACCAACTTCAGGAGGGATAAGGTCAACATAGCAGGGGTTGAGTTCACTATTTCAGTAGATTTTATAGCCTCAGCCATAGGAATCCCTAACCATGGAGAAATCTGGTTTAAAGGGATGGATTTGGACATTGAGAATTACAAGGTTTTCTTAAAGTCACACTACAAAAATGCTCCAACACACATCTTTCCTTTCAGACAGTTGCTTGACAGGTATGCTCCATTGATGAAGATGATTATGAAGTACTTTACATGTGAAGGGAGGTTTTCTAGATTGTACCAATACCACATTAGGCTGCTGATGCATTTCACAGCAATCAAACCTCTCAATCTACCTCACTACCTGTATAGAAGCCTTGTCAAGATGACAGAGAAAGTACAAAGCAAAGGGAGAGATCACCAAGAAAAAATTTTCCACCATGGCTTGGTCAAAGTCATTGTTCTACATCAGCTTGCATAGGTTAACATATCATGGGAGACATTCATACAATCAACAGTCTTTTTACCTACTACTAGTCAACCTACCAGTCACAATACTCCATCAGCACCATTAAGGCCACAGGAGGTTGGCTCATCTAGCAGGTTTTCAGTCATAAGGACACCCAAGGAAGAGATCACATAAACCTACAATAAGGGGAAGAGATTTTTTTTTCCCCTGAGATCACTAAAGAGGCAGCTACACCTAGAACTCTGACTAGGGCATCAGCTAGACAATTTCCTAAGGAAACTTCAGCTGAGAAAATTCATGAAGGAAATGAACAGTCACCTAGGCACTCACCCATGCAGTATTATGAGGAGGAAATGCCTCATGAAAAAGAAATCTCAGGCCAAGAAGAAAGGATAGATGCAGATGTTATCAAGGAACAATGGGTACAAATTCAAGCACTCAAGGATGATTTGGCAAAGGAAAATTACATGGTGGCCTTTTTGAGGCAAGAAAACAGAGTTTTGAAGGTGAGATTGATGCAACAGAATACCTCACAAGCCCCTCCATCATCATGTCATGCAAACGACAAAGGTAAAGCACTGATTGGTTTAGAAGAGCAGGTTGAAGACAAGGAGCCATCTCCTTCACTAGTAGAGAAATATCCTAAGTATAGGGGTTTACGCAGTGCATTATATTAGATATCATTTTTGGGATTCAACTGCGTTAAGTAAGTCATTCACGTATGACCATTTCCATGAGAGGTAGTCGTAAGTGACTAATTTCTCATGATTTGAATAGTTCACTTAGCACTTATTGCATCAGGTGATGCTCACAGGGGTGAAGAAGTGAGATTGAAACTGGTTAAATAAATCACACAGCATCAATCTTCACTTCCAGGGCTTGCACCCGATAACCAGGACATCCTGGGAGGTCACCCATCCCAGATCGCCACTAGCTCAAGCGCGCTTAACTATGGAGTTTTCCCCACAATCAAGCCCACTTAGCTTGCTACCCCATTTGCAAAACCTTAGCAAGTATTGTGCCTCATGAACCATTTAAGTAGAGATCCCTTCACTCTATTTGAATTTAAGTATAGGGGGTTTATGCAGTGCATTATATTAGATATCATTTTTGGGATTCAACTATGTTAAGTAAGTCATTCACGTATGACCATTTCCATGAGAGGTAGTCGTAAGTGACTAATTTCTCATGATTTGAATAGTTCATTTAGCACTCATTGCATCGGGTGATGCTCACAGGGGTGAGGAAGTGAGATTGAAACTGGTGAAATAAATCACATCGCATCAATCTTCACTTATGGGGCTTGCACTCGGTAACCAGGACTTCACGGGAGGTCACCCATCCCAGATCGCCTCTGGCTCAAGCACGCTTAACTATGGAGTTTTCCCCACACTCAAGCCCACTTAGCTTGCTACCCCATTTGAAAAACCTTAGCAAGTATTGTGCCTCATGAACCATTCAAGTAGAGATCCCTTCACTCTTTTTGAATTTAAGTATAGGGGATTTACGCAGTGCATTATATTAGATATCATTTTTGGGATTCAACTGTGTTAAGTAAGTCATTCACGTATGACGATTTCCATGAGAGGTAGTCGTAAGTGACTAATTTATCATGATTTGAATAGTTCACTTAGAACTCATTGCATTGGGTGATGCTCACAGGGGTGAAGAAGTGAGATTGAAACTAGTGAAATAAATCACATAGCGTCAATCTTCACTTCTGGGGCTTACACCCGGTAACCAGGACTTCCCAGGAGGTCACCGATCCCAGATCGCCTCTGGATCAAGCACGCTTAACTATGGAGTTTTCCCCACAATCAAACCCACTTAGCTTGCTACCCCATTTGAAAAACCTTAGCAAGTATTGCGCCTCATGAACCATTCAAGTAGAGATCCCTTCAGTCTTTTTGAATTTAAGTATAGGGGGTTTACACATAACATTATATTAGATATCATTTTTGGGATTCAACTACGTTAAGTAAGTCATTCATGTATGACGATTTCCATGAGAGGTAGTCATAAGTGACTAATTTCTCATGATTTGAATAGTTCACTTAGCACTCATTGCATCGGGTGATGCTCACAGGGGTGAAGAAAGATCCTATTGACCCTATAGCTGCAAGCAGTGGTAAGGATAGAGAATATTTGCTTGAGAAGGTCAATGATCACCTGGAGAAGCTCCTAAAGAAGCCCAACATGGGAATAAAGCTTTAGAGAAACATGGAAAGGCACTACTTCACTAGAAATCAGATTTGCAAAATTAGGGTTAGGAGCATGAAAATGAAGCTAAAGAAAACCCTAAAAGAGCTTAAAAAGAGAGACAACCTTGACTTACTTTTTGATGAATCATTGATTGTTTAACTCATCATTCAGGGAGAAAAAGGAACAATTTTGAAGAAATTTTGGCAAATTTTGGTGATTTTGGGTGTTTTTTGCAATTTTGAAAAATCATGGTGCACAGAAGTGTAGCGAGTTCATGTTGCGCTTCTTCTAGGGACCTCCAAATGATGGATTTTATTTTGGTTGGATATATCTTGGAAAGTACATTACATACGTGGACTTGGTTTTCCATGTCAGGCTTTCAAACTAAAGAAAAAGTCAAAAAATAGGTTAGAAAACATGTTTCTTCCTCCTTTTTCAGACTCTCGTTGTGCTTATGGAGAAGACTTGGGAAAATAAATTTTTGGAAGCCTTAGAGAAGTGTTTTTTCAGGCTTGAAGGTTCAGGCACCTAGAATACATCCTAAGCTATCTCTAGCATCTTTCAAATTAGCAATTGGATTAGGGAAAGTCCCTCAAAAGGCCTCCACAAGCCACACACTGCGCTTCTGAGAGAATTCGTTGTGCTTTTGCCAGGAGGTCAAATTTTCGAGTTGCTTCAGTCAAAGTCCATCTCTCATGATGTAATTTGTCTTGTTTTGAGTTGACATGATGTAAATGATTGTAATTAAGATTGTAAATGTCAAATTAGTGTAGATTCATGCTCATTAATGCTTGTAAAGTTAAAGTGAATTAGTTTGGGCCAAATTGGGAGTTGGTTTCTAACCTCCCTAGTCTTAGGTATGGTTGGAGATATTCTTGTAAACAGTTCCTATGATGGTGGATTCGACCCCTGAGAGGGGGAAATGTAGGTTTTGGTCTATATGTAGCCTAATCTAAGTGATAGTGAAGGTTGAACGTTTGAGAATCATAGCTTGGAGCTAGTGTACACCTTTTTGCAGTAATCCAACACGCAATTGCAACTATTATCTTGGGATTATTGTGGTATGCTTTATTGACATTGTTTTCTTTATCAGTTTAATCATCAATTTGAATATTTATTTCTCCTTATTATCATATCTATGCTTTCCTGTGATAATCTCATAGGTGTTTAATAGAATTCATAAGTATATGCTCTATTCTGATGAGATTTTCATACTAGTGTTCTATTTCTTCTGATGAGTGAATTCATGGTTACATGCTCATTCGGATACTCTATCTGTTTATCCCTATACCATAATCAAAACTTATTTCTATCACTGAGAATACCTACCTTGCCCCATTATATCCCTGCAATTGATCATTTGAAACCCTAGCCTAGTTCCTAGATCTATGAGCTTCATCCAGAAAACCCTAAAATCAAAACCAAGTGAGCTTATTATCTAGCCTAACATATGATTTCCTCTCTAGTCATTTCATTAGCTGTGAGATTCTTGAGAGATCCCTCTTTGATTTGGTAGGGCTAGCTACCAGATCCAAAGTTGGTTTGAGGTTACCTCCATCGGTCTCCTTTCTCAGCCTTGGGACACTGAGGAGTGCTAACACCTATCATTAGATATTTTTCTATTCATGGTATCCCACAACTATTAGAGGAATGCTAACTAACTAACTGAGTGTATGCACATGGTAACCCCAACCTAGTTCAAATTGTTTTTCTCTCTTGGAGAGGTAATTTATTGTATCATGTTTAGCAATAATATCAAATTAGCATTTCATGAGTAATTTTACTTGTATCTTTGGTTACTTAGTAAATTTTCTTAGGATTTTTATGCTCTCTTGTCTCTTGTTTTATAGTACTTAATCTACTATTCTTTTACATTTATATCCTATGCTAATGCTTAAAATCTTACAAAAACAAGAGACAAAAAATAATAAAACTATTGAGAAAATTGATTAAAAGTAATGAAGGAGAAAATTTCAATTACTCATGAAAATCTGATCTAATATTGTTTTTGAATGTGAATACAATAAATATCCTCTCCAAGGGAGAAAAACAATTTGAACTGGGTTGGGGTTCCCTTGCGCATGCACTTAGTTAACTAGTTAGCATTCCTAGAATAGTTAGCAAGTCAAAAATGTAATGGGAGACCCTAAATTAGAAAAATATATAATGATAGTGTTAACTAAATGTAAATTGAGTTAAAAATTAGTGACAACTTATGTAGTAAATCTCACATGCAATATCTACCCATGCAAACTCCAAAAATAAGACTAAAATTCAACAAATTAGGTAGGTAGGTGAGTAGATAAGGTGGTTAGGTAGGTTATATCCAAAAATAAATGAGGAATTATGTTTTGGACCTTATGGATAAGGAGATACAAAACAATGCAAAGGAAATATCCATGTCATAGCCTAGTAAGTACCTAATCACTGCCACATATCATCCTAGGTGTCACACCCTACCAAAAATAAACTTACTAAAAATAGAAAATGCTAAAAATAGGTAATGATCCCAAATAGTATGGGAAATTTAGTAGTGAATGAAAAGTGGTCATATGATCCCCTAATTATGTATGGAAGAGGGTCAAATGATGGCCAGAGTGAGGTTTCGACGAACTACTAAGTGCAATGTACCCCAACAATAATAACTTAGTGGTTAAGGAAAAAACAATTAGTGTCTAAAGTAGATCTTTTCCAATTAAAAAGTACAGATATGATTATAATATTTTTTATGATGACCAACATAAACCTTTTAATTGGTGGCATATGTTGTCTAATTCTAAAATGTAATCAAAATTTGCAAGTTTCTTCCACATTTCTACTTGCCCAAAGTTGTTTACAGATGTATGAATAAATGCCTAAGATATTTTTATATTTGTACTTATAACTAGTTATTAGGGTATTTATTTGCATGCAAGATTACCCTTTCATTCTAGATGGAAGGTCTACAATTTGTTTTGGTTGGTTACATGTCTTGATATTTTGAAATGCAATTAAAATCTAAAGGGCCTACCATATTCGTATTAGCAAAAGTTTTTTTAGTTGCGTGCTTCTTTGGCTAGATAAAAGATTTTCTTTTAAAAAGGAACCTCCTCATTGATTTTGAAATGAAAATGTAATATAAAAGGCTTGTTAGACTTACTTATTCACTGATTTTGAAATGAAAATATAATACATAAGTCTGGTTAGACTTACATTTATAATAATGTTTATCCTTGCTTGATTATTATCCCAAGTACAAAAAAATAAAAAAATAAAAATTAGAGGGATAAATTACAGAGTGATTCTAAAATTAAAACTAAATCTAAGAGGACCTAGTAGATATGTTTGCGTGATTCTCTTGTTGGGATAGATTTTTTCTTTGAATAGGGTTTTGTGTGCTAATCTCGAAACAGAAGCACTTCCACTCAAAATAGAGTTTCTGGTCGGATCATACTTTTTGTTGTAGATATTTCTATCATCTGTCATAAAATTTATTTAGAAGATATAGAAGCCTCCTAGAGACAACCTCCAGGTTGAAAGAAAACCAGTGCCTAGGGTATCTTATAGAGAGGAGTGATTTTGAAGATTATTTGAGGGAAGTATGTTGCACTCCAATTGTCACGTAGTTTGAAAAGAAATAATTCAAGGGGGTTAGTTCAATAGTCCTTCATCAAGGTAAACTCAAGAAAATACATGGACCTAAATACTCAGGGGGTAAATCAAGATAATATCAAAGAGAAATGTTTGGTTCTGGTGGCCGTCACACAACAATAGGCAGCTTCAATATTGGGGTTGTAGCAAAATTAAGAGGAAATAAAGGAAGTAATTTGATGCATAGGGATGGATACAATACAAAATCCTAAGCAACAATGTTTTGACAGAAGTATGGAAGACTGAAGAGGTGGAATGGGAAAAAAAGTGGAGCGCAAATTAAGGTCCCAAGATCTATAGATCATGAATACATTTGTCACTAATTAGCATAAGTAAATATGTGCTCATATAGGTACTGTAGGTGATCAAATAACACAAGTAAATCTGTAATTACCATAGGTACTGTTACTACTTAGCAAAAAATATACAACCATGAATTAGAGTGAAACCAACAACTTCATTACACTATTTCAGAGGGAGAAAACATACATGAAGTGATAAACAAAGGGGAAACATATTGCACATTGCTCTGATTGGAATCACCAAAGAGTTCCATTAATACTTAAAAATGATTCCAAATCACCAATCCATTACATTTAGCATTTCTATCTCTCAAGGACCTCATGAACAGGCAAATAGAATCAAAAGTGGAATCATAGAATTTGGACCTCTCAGGTGCAAAATTCTGAAACATTTATTAAGCGTTTCTTCCCACTTTTATAAGGAAGGGTATAGCTTTGTAAAATAGTTATGAAAATATCTTAACCTGAGCTCGTGCTGTCTCATCAACTAGCTCTCTCGATGTGTGATGGTTGCTGCCAAAAATCATTACATTCATATTTGATTATGTTCTAGAAATTATAGAAATTATATAATAAAAGGAAATAAGGAAAAAAGAATGATGAACGGATAAAATATCTCCCTTCCATCCCTTTGATGGCCTCTGATCCAACCACATCTTTATGCTGATGTGCCTCCCTCGTTGTTCAGCCAGTTCCCGTTGATTTCGTCTTTAACTGCTTAAATTCCCACTTTTTAGAGCCAAGAGCGATTGACTGTGGTTTCCTTGGTGATGTCATGGAATCACAGCTACTGACTCATCCATCACATAACTCCCCGCCTTTCACTATCAGAGCGTTATATTCCTCGTAATATAGCCATACTATTATATCAAAGTTTTTTCTTCATCGATACTTTTACTCTAAAAGGCATTACAAAATAGTGAGATCTGATGCTCCTTGGCCCCCTTTTGTTTAGCCCCTTTCAACATTTTCCTCCATAGGACCGAGGGTTGTGACCTGGGGCTTAGCCTTAAGGCGTTAGGGCCTTTTCTTCCTATTCAGGGCCATTTTTTATTTATAAAGTGATTTGCGCCCCTTTCCTTTGATTTTCTCTAGCGATCATGCACTATTCCAATATATCAGAGCCCCTCTCATGAGAATTTTTCAAGTGTGCATTGCTTTAAAGTTCCGACTTCCATCAACCTTCGATTTGCAATCTCTTATCTAACGTCATCCTTGCCATGTGGAACTTCCTTAGTGGTGACATGTGTCACCTGGATATTCCACCATAGGCCCCCTCAAAATGCCAAAACATATTGTCATGTGTCTTTCTGTATTACCATGTCATGCTGACATCATCTACCACACGTCATTATGAGAGCTAATCTTGTGCCTCCACGTGTAGATTATCAGGACCAACCAGATGCTGCCATGCATTCTACTAGAGGAGAGATAAAAGGGCTCGTCTGCCCTTGGTTTTGTGGGGAAATCCTTTGTAAACTTATTTTTTAGTTTCCTTGTGGTTTTACACTATATCAGAACTTTATGTGACATTACAACTTTCAAAGGTTGTCACCTGTTCAAAAGTTCTAATTGTTGATTTTCGATCTTCTCATATGCTTGATGTTTTGATTTCCAACCGTCGATCTCCTCTGAGATTTGATGTGTGATCGTCAATATGTGATCAATGATATGCCTGACTGCTCTCATGTGTGATCACCAATATGCGATCGACGATGTGACAGGACCTTTGATTATGCAATCGCCGGTATCATGACGTGAAATATTCAATATGTGATGTTGCTCTGATGCGCGATCACTGATCTGCGACATGCCTGAACCTCCGATATGTGATCTCCGATATTAGACCTATGATATTCTTTCTTTCCTTGAGGCTTTAATCCTTGAACTTTAGAAGACCATAACTTCTAATCCAAGAGTCCATTTTTGGACTTCTACATACTGTTGGAAAGCTTGTTCAGAGAAATTTCTAATGGAGAGGGTCTAATTTAGACTTTGAGTCATTTTGTGGCTTTGAATATGACTGTAAGTTTCTCTTCCCTTTTGCACTTTGGACAACTGAAAACACATTTTGCAGTAGGTGGCAACACTTTGGTTACCTAAATTTTTTTATTGCAAGAGGCCATTGTTTAATTGATTCTAAAACACAAACAATTGGAACATTTTGTTCAAACATTACAAGATTCTTGAACTTTCATAGATTTTTCTTCTCCTTATTTGACTATTTGAATTAGTCCCTCACCATTGAACTTAGTTTGGATTTTAACCTATTGATATGACCCTTTCACATCAAGTTTGAAGTGTCACTCTTTCTCTTAATTTTTATTAGCATAGTATGATTAATATTTTGTTGGTTTTTGACCTCATCAGTTAGACTATGTAAACAAAAAATAACTTATAACGATATTTATATATTTTCTACAATAATAATTTTGTTCAAAAGCATTGTGGTTTTGATTTTTAAGAATTATATGTCTACTAGTTCTTTGATTCCTTACCAAAGATGGGCTTAGCCCAACACCTAAGAAATATGATAGCTAATATCAAGGATAATTAGTAAACTAAGAATCCAAGTGTTGTTTCTATTTTTTCCTCGAAGGAGTCTCAATGAATGGCATGCATAGGAGTATCCGCATACCATATAACACTAGACATATTGTTAAAGGACAAGAAAGGGACCAAATCCATATCCATCTTGGAAAATCTACAATATGAGGAAGAAATAACCTTTCAAAGGGTCAAGATGCTTCTCCCAAGCAATCTAGGGCTTGATAACAACCCCACCAAAGTCAAGTTACTCTTTGAGTAATCCTCATTAAAAATATAGGCTCCCTCTTACTCTAGAGTCATCTTATCAACAACAAGCTTTGATACCATGTAGAAAATTTTTCTTTGGTCAAATTTCTTTGACTTTAGTGTAAAACATACAATTCACCTCCTTGAAGGTTTCCGATATCTTAGCATAGTGGATTTTCAGCCTTGGTTTGCTATGAAATAGAGTACAAAATTCTAGCAAAAATATAATATTCCACTTTCCAACATCCCAATATTCTAGGAAATCTAAGGAGACAAAACACCTCTCTGCTTACATGAACTCAAATCCAGCCATGTTTTGATGGAATTTTTCCATTTTCCAATGATGCTACTTATAGAATAATCTTGTAAATAGTTGTTCCTTATATTATTCATCTAAACATCTGCTTTCGCTATTATATTCATAGATGTTTTGAATAACATTTTAGTCATTTTTTGTAGATTTAGCATCACATTCTTCTTATTAATTTTAGTTTTTCCACATAAATACCATATGTTTTATTCTCAAGTTTTATATTGGTTAAAATTAATACATGTTCAAATATCAAAGGGACAACCCTATAAGACTACAAGTGGATGCACCCTCTTATCTTTTCGATTGCAGATGGATAGTGGATAGATTGTGTCCAATGTACTATATTACCAAAAATAAAGTTACATGTAGTTTTCCATAACATTTGGACTCAAATCTTATGAAAAAAGTTGCTTTATATTTTATGACTTGATTCTTCGTTTTAAACATGTTCATGTCTTTCAATAATTTTCTATCTAGTTTTCATGTGAGTATGGATAGTCTTTATAAATTGTAGCAACATTCAAATACTCAATAAAATAAAATAAAATAAAAACTTTGTCCAAAATTGTTTATGTATTGAAAGGCACACATGTTTGCTCACACAAGTGAGTATGACTTCTTTGGTGCATTTAAGTAAGAGGGCCTAGCTCAAGTAACTCTATTTTTATGTACATGAGGATTTCGAGCTTCCATCCCTTTTATGAAGGGTGATTTGGATTTCCAAAGTCCCTTTCAATATTTGCTATTTCCATTTTGAATGAAGACATTTCACATTGGAACTAATTCTTGAAAGAGTAGAATTTCTCTCTAAATTAAATCGATGTGTGAAATTTGAAGAGGAGTAGAATTATAAAGTTATACGATAGGAGTGAATTGAGATCATTTATCTTTCCCTCTTATGTCTATCTTTCATCACCCTCAGGCTTGCTTGGGATTTTTCCTAAAAGAAAAATGGCTTCTTTATTCACCATTGTCAGAAAGGGGTTTGAAGAAGCAAAAGGACCCATCCTAAGGAGACTGTTGGATCTCATTTGCATCCAACCATTTTCTTGAGGTGCCATTATACACGTTTGTTCCTTTCCAATGGAACAATATATGAGTTTTATTTTTCCCCATTACCTTTTATGTTTTAATGGTATATTTGTAGTTTATTGTAATTTGAATTTTATGTGCATTTATTTGCTATATTTTCTTGTATTAATGCTCTTGTATTTGTCCCACAATGAACCATTCTCTATTATTGAGTGCATACCTTAGCTTAAAAAATGATTTTTTTCTCACCCATTCAACAAATCCGTTACATAGATTAGAAAATCCCACTTGAGTTTATATCATTTTGTGTGACTTCTTAGGTTGTTTTCAATTATTTTCTAACTTCTTGTGACTTATAGGAAGGATGACTGATCTATACATCTATTTGGAAACCACAATTAGTGGTTTTTGTTTTTGAAGTTTCATTCTCTATTAGCACAATGATTTCCATAATTGTTTTAGTCTATTATGTGCAAGTCTCATTCCGATGAGATTATTTCCCATGAAATTCACATGGTTTATAACACTTTAATCCCATGCTACCAATGCATTTATCTCTAAATAGACCCATGCAAATTTTCTTAAATCTAGTTTTTAGGTTGCAGTTAGGTTCATAATAAGATTCGTAGAAAATCTTACTTTTTCAAGAATTATAGGCACAAAATCTTTGTTCTATTTCACTTTATATTACTAATTAGGTAACTTAGTGGATATGATAAGGGAAATTTGTTCATTTCTCTTTCCACATGTGTGGATTCTTTATTTTTCACAACGCATGGATGCATATATTAGAGTTCAATTATTTTGCCTACCTTGTATTTCACCAGTCACACACAAGTGACATAAAAGCCTCATTTCCTCTAGTATTCTCATTGATTTTCACCCAAAATAAATCTTGGCAAATGAGAACAAGGAAAATAATTGAATTAATTCCCTTTACACATATTTGAATCTTATGGTGTCATTGTTTGCAACATTTACCATCATTTATAAATGATTTAGGTGGAGTAAGAGCTCTTAAAAATTCACATATTTTACCTTTGATAGTTTCTTCAAGCTTTTTGGAATCACCATCTTGAGAGAATCATTAATATTTGGGAACAAATCATATCATTTAGAAATTAAGTAGGTAGAGTAAGAACCACTCAAGTTCACATGATTTTCCTTTGATCAAATTTCTTTATTTCCAAGCACTCTTTATCAACATTGTGACTTCCTCATGTGAAGCACATATACAAATCATGGACTAAAGAATTTTATTTATCCCAGGTATGCTCTTCACCATATTTCCAAAAGTGATCTTCTGAACTAGAGAGGGTGAGAAGTTTGAAACTCATCCTTTATCAAACCTCTAAGAAAATTCAAAGGGTCATGATCCTAGTTATCCCTCTAAAGACAAATAAACTAACTAACACCCTTAGTTCCTCCTTCGCAAGGTCACAAAAAATTTAATGGTATTGGTTAGCATTGTGAGGATATGCATCCAAAAAACTAATAATTATTTCTTATTTGAAATATAGAAGTTGTCTAAGGGATCTTTCAAATCATTTACTTCAAATGTGAAAATGCCATGGCAAAGAAAGAACTTGTGGGTTCATATGTTCAGGTCATATTTTTTCTCTAGCTTCCATGAGCCACCCGATTCTCGTTTGATTTTGACCCTTGATTGCTATACGTTAAGAGTCCCTTTCTTGCACTTGATAAAGATAGGTTAGTGTCTAAAAATTATGATTTCTACATAGGTGGAATTTCTAGGCTATATTTACACCTAAGGTAGATGAAATTGGACATTGGGAAATGCCACTATTTCCATAGGAACATGTGTTTAATTCCCCTCAATATAATTGACTCATTTGTACCTTCATTAGTTGTCTTTAGTGGATTCAAGACCCACTTGTTGAGAGATTTTGGAAGGCCCAATCACATTTTCGTGGAAGTTTGTTAGGTGTCTTAAGAAATATGCTTTCACATTTTTCAAATCATCACGTGAAAACATGTCCTTACATTGAAATATATATTGTGATTTGAAGTGAAGTGCATTAAAATTTTTGCACCATAAGAACATTTATTCTAATTTTCTGATATATTGATTTTAATTAGATCACAATTGCATTAAGAATTTTTTTAGCAACCATGAATTTAAAACTAACACATTACCCACACATATAGAAAAAATTAAGAACCCTTAATAGCCACAATGATCTCAATGCTTGTAGGGCCTTCCACAAATGTTGGAAGGAATTATTTGTCTTATTGTTTCACTCCCTAGACCAATCCTCTAACACTCATCCTCAAGTATGAAATTATTAGGTATAGTCATCTCTAATCATACTCGTTGAGATAATATCCCCCTAGGTCACCCTTTGGGATCACATCCCTATTAAGAGTAGGATTTCATCAAACTAGTTCAATGACAAGTGTCCCACTACATCCTTCACTACTACGCACCATCACTTACACATATGAACATAAAGTTACTATATAAGGGCAGTCTCAATCAATTTGAAAAATATAAACAAATGAACCCATTTTAGATAACCCGGTTTAGCAACCCATGCCAATCAAAATTTCTTCAAATATCCCAAAATTTGAGGGAAAGTTGGGCAAAGGCCCCACCAAACTTATCATGAACTTCATTTTGTTAGATACCTAATCCTTAGGGATTGAGTTAATATATTCAAATATTATTGTAAATAAAATTGTGAATATATATGAAGAGTCATATGTGGATCATAAGCATCATTGGGACCTTAAAGGATGAAACCAAATGTCATCCTTCGTATTATCACATATCTTATCTTCATGAATTATATACAACCATAATTATTCAGTATCCTGACATGGTATTGTATATGAGAACTCATTCTAACTCCATTATTCCCAATAAAAACACCCCTTCCTACTCAGATCTATATATCCACTCTTTAATGACCATTTCCTATAATATTTTTTAATCCCTCAACCCTTCTCCAACTTGTAACTATGCCTAGTATTTTTGAAACACCTCTCCCTATAGTATTCTATCTTGCTCAAATATAGCACCATTATAACTTCTTTGTAGCAAAATCTAAGTGCACTTACATTATAGTTCCATGATTTGACAAAATCATAATGTTTTTCTCATTCAAACTCCCTTCTTTCTACATTATACGTTGACTCATTTCTATCAACATTTTGGTTTGAATCATTTTTCTCTTCACACTTAGTAGCACTATGACTATAACCAAAGTACTCCACTTCATTGGATGTTTCTTCTCTATTGTCTTGTTTACTCCCTTTCACTCTACTCAATTGAAACCTAGAAACAAATTTGAATATATCACATGTTGTGACTCATACAATAGAACTTTCTAATGGTTCTTTGTTACCTACATCCAAGATTTGTTGAGAAAAATTATAACTGCCCCAACCCACATTTACCCACTTTTACAAGATCTCTACGTAAACATGAGCTAATAGTTACTATATGTGACCCAACATCCACATTCCTATTATGGAAGTGAGACCTACTAACCAAAAAACTTACTACCACCCATCAGGGACACCAAATCACTTAGGAGTCTGAAACCCACCCCTGATTATCAATCCCTAAGATGTAACTTCTTTTCATAATATTTACCTCCCAACCACATCCTTGACAGACTGTGCATGCGGTTGGAAGGATTCAACCACACCCATAAGGCTTCTTGCATGCAGTTATGACCGAAATCTTCTAGTTTTGTGCATGTGGTGGTGAGATCTATGCCACTTTTTTAGGGAAGGCCTACAAGCCACTACACAAAATTGCCCAGAACTTTCCATACTCAAGTCTCAGGTGATAACAAGTCTAAAGAACCAATATTCAAGCAATATCTTGACCAAGACATGCCTAATACATGATACACATTTCATTAAATAGATAGTAAACATAGATGCTACAGGGCATGAATGCATATATGCTCATAAAATTTTGAACTTTATCAGAGAATTATCAAGAAGGTCCAATTATTTCTCAAGGTAGCTGCAACAACACTTGTTAACCTATAAATTCATCAACCATTCAATCACTTATCAAATCATGAACATAATCCATAGTAAGAGAACATCATATATCCATGAATATAACCATCATAACCAAAATATAAGCCATGAAAAATCAACTATAACTAGTACATGTGCCCACCATTCACAATAGGAAAAATGACTCATATTACCATATGAAGAAACCAACAAAGTCAGGAACATTCACATACCACCTGAACATATATTGGGTTGAACCAAATCTCTCTTTTAGCCAATCACTCTCATGCCATATTCCAAGCATGAATGTGGTATCATATGGGTTAAAAAAAGTACAACCAACTATGGCTTCTAGAGGCCAAAACACCTCAACCCTCAACCATAGTGATTTCACCTAAATCAGTCCAGAAATCACTAACATCAAAATAAGCTTGGATGCCTCTAACTTCCTTCACTATCTCCAGAGAAATTTTCCTATCTCCACCCATCCGTCAAGAGTTCTAGGAGAAATCCCATCTCCATCCTTGATCCTTGGGAATTTTTCCGAGACCACATCAACCAAGATCCAAGTCTACCAATCATCCAAAGTTTAATCAAATAGAGAACCCACTACATCATGCCTATCTAGGAAATGGAAAGGCAAGGTTGAAACCATTGTCAATCCAGGAAAATCCCATGTCAATGACAACAAAATAACCAAAGAACAATATGCATTGTACCATGCATCCAAATCTTAGCAAGGAAATCACACATGAAATCTGTTACCTACAATGAACTCCAGTTATAGTTGTCGAACCAACCTTCTCTCCACTGCTCACAATTCATTTGATTGTCATTTTCCTTCTTATCTCCAAGTCCAAGTGAGTACTAGGATGCTCTAAGAATTCTCTAAGTGTGTAAGAGTTGAAGAGAATGGAACAAGAGAGCCAAAAGATAAACTGACAAAAGATGAGAATTATTTCTCTTATGCCCTTTTATAATTGATGTCTAGTCTCTTCCTTTCCTTTTTCCTTTTTCTTCATTTTCCTCTAATTTCGCTCTAATTTCCATTACATGCAAATTTGTGTCTCTTCATATCCCTTTTCTCGTATTTCCCTTTATTTCCTTAATTAAATGTCATTAATTGCCACTTGCCTTTGCTAATTCCTTTTCAAATTTCCATAGCCATTATTAAACCACAAGTGATGCCAACTATAATGTTTACCCACCATTAAACTTGGAATACATGTCCCATGACCTTGTTCTTATTTTATTTACATGGAAAATCAACCAAGGGTTATTACAAACCCCTCCCCCTTGGGGGAACACCATCCTCAATGTTCGATGACACTTATGAACAACAAAACATACTTCCCATGGAGCTTTATAAAACAACTCAATGTAGTATTTACAATAAACAATTGCTGCAAACCATGACCAACATGAAAAACATGACAAACATACCGCTTATTGAAGCTTTATAATACAACTTGATGTGATATTTACAATGGCACACACACACAAATATATATATATATATATATATATATATATATATATATATATATATATATAGATATAGATATATATATATGCATTTGCTTCAACCAACAAATAAAGAAGGATACAGTGTCCACATCTAATCAACCATCTCACATGTAGCTTCATCGGGTCCACAATCCTTCCACTACACTTTAACGTACACTATTTCTCTATTTTAAAGCATGAGTTATTTCCACTGCAATATGCATTGTGGCTTTGGATGGAACTCTCCCTCTGGTTCCACCTACAATACAAACCAATCAATCACATGATCCATATCTTCCACATATCTCTTAATAAATTAAAGAAGGAAAACATCATGGACTTTCATTGTTGGTGGTAGTGCAAGTATGTAGGCCACTAGTCCAATCCTCTTAAGGATCTGAAAAGGACCACAATACGGAGGTGCCAACTTGGCACATGACCCAATACTCAAGGAGATCCTCTCGAGATTGATGTGTAAATACACATGCTCCCCAAGCTGAAACTCCTTGAATGCTCTATGTTGATATGGATAACTCTTTTTTTGTCCTAGGATACCTTTAAGTTCCTTCTAATAACTTGCATCTCATGTCCCCTAGATCACTATATCACTCTAGCTCATAGGATTATTACAACTAAGCCCATAAAGAGCCTCAAATGGGCTCATCTTCAAGGATTCATGATACCCATTATCATAAGAAAACTCCACTAGTGGAAAATACTCCTACCACTTCCTCTACTGATGCATGACATACATCCCCAACATATGCTAAAGAATCCTATTAACCCTCTCTATATGTCTATCTGTTTATGGATGACAAGTTGTATTGAAGGCTAACTCTACCCCCAAGCCTGCAAACAACTCCTTCCAAAACTTCGAAGTGAACTTGGCATCTATATCTGATACAATCTTCTTGGGAAATCCATTCAACCTTATTATCTCCCTGATGAAGATCTAAGCTACCTGACTAGCTAATTAATATACTTCACTACAATGAAGTGAGTCACCTTGTTCAAACTGTCAACCACAACCATGATGGAATCATGTTGTATCGATGTCTACGAAAGTCCTGTAATGAAGTACATGGAAATGACCTCCCATTTCCATTATGGAAATCATAATAGGTTGCATTAGGCTAGCTAGATGCTTACACTTTTCTTTCACCTTCTTACAATCCAATCACCTTGCAACAAAATCAACCACTTCTTTCTTCAAATTAAGCCAATGATATAACTTCTTAACGACTTTCAAAGTCTTCTGATACCCTGGGTGACCTAAATACATCTTGACATGAAACTCTCTAAAGATAAGCTTCTTCAACTCACCACTGTGAGGCACATAGATTCTATTCTTAAATTTAACCAAGCCATCTATTGTGAGGTGATACTCCTCATCCCTATCACCTTCATGTTTTTGGTGCACCTCTGCTTCAACTGTTGGTACTTCTCATCATGTTTCCCAACATGCAAGATCCACTACTGCAAATGCATCCCATAAGAGTTCACAGCTGAAATATGGTTCACCTACACTCTCCTACTCATAGCATCTACAACTATATTCCCCTTTCCCTTGACGTACCTAATATTAAAATCAAACTCATTGAGGGTATCCAACCATCTAGCTTTCCTTCCATTCAGATTAGGTTGGTCAAAGAAGTACCTTAGTCCACTATGATCACCCATCAAAAAAAACCTCCTAGTAAGGAGATAATATCTCGACATCTTCAATGCATGAATGATAACTTCCAACTCAAGGTCATGATTCACATAGTTTTTCTCATGCTCATTCAGCTTCCTGGATTCATAAAAATACACCTATACTTCCTACATCAAGACTCCACCAGTTCCTTCCTTGCAAGCATCTATACAAACTACAAAATCCTTATCATGATCTGCAATCTTCAAAACCAGAGAAATTGTAAGCAAATGCTTCAACTGCTCAAAGCTAGTTGCACACTCCTCAATCCATTCAAACTTCTTCCCTTTTCTCTACAAGGATGTGATAGGATAGACAATATTAGAGAAGATCCTCATGAACCACCTGTAATAACTTGCTAGTCCCATGAATGGTTTTAGCACTCCATGATAACTTTAATCTTTTCTGGGTCCATTGTTATCCCTTCCTTGGAAACAACATGTCCCAAGTAACGAATCTGTGACTGAAAAAAATTGAACTTGTTGAGCTTGGCATACAACTGATGCTCTCTCAATAATCTCAACACTATTGTTAGGTGCTCTGCATTCTCCTCGTCATTCTTTGAATATACCAATATATCATCAACAAAGACTATCACAAACTTTTCCAGATAAGGACGCAACACTGTTCATCAAACACATGAAGGTGGATGGAGCATTAGTAAGAAAAAAAAGAACCACCACAAACTCATAATTCCCATACCTCTTACAAAATTTAGTCTTGTAGATGTCTTCTTCTTTGATCCACACATGATGACATCTTGATCTCAGATCAATCTTTGAAAATAGTGTGGCTCCCTTCAGCTGATTAAATAAGTCATCAAGCTGTGGCAATGGATACATGTTCTCGATAGTCACTTTATTTAGCTTCCAGTAATCAATGCACAATCTGATAGTATTGTCCTTCTTTACAAACAACACTGGTGCACCCCAAGGAGATACACCTGGTCTAATTTTCCCCTTATCAAGCATCTCCTTAAGCTACAAATTTAATTCAACCAACTCTGGATTACTCATCCTGTATGATGCCTTAGATGATGGTGCTACTTCCAGCATCAAATCAATAGAAAAGTCCACCTCTCTATAAGGAGGTAACTCTGGAATCTCTATAGGAAGCACATCCTGAAACTGTTGCAAAATAGGATACCTCTTCAGGACTTCATTAAATAATACACATTCGTTCCTACAATTGTGATTTTCTTGCACAACTATAACCATTCTCACTTATATAGGCTTATTATTTCCCTGCAAGACTCTCTTTTCTCCATCATCATCTAGGAACTCAATAGCCTTATCACAACAGTCCACTTTAGTCCTATGAATGAACAAATAGTCCATGGTCAAAAGCATAATGTATGATCCCAAAGGAAGAACATTTAGATGTGTTTATGTAGGCATACCATTCATCTCAAATGCACAAGATATCACCCATTGATGGACTCTTATCTTGGTCCCTATAACGAACTGCACCAACCAATATTTTGCATGTACTTCCTTATTCAAGCAACACTTATCCACTAGGTCGGGGTTGATATAACTATAATTTGATCCACAATCAATAAAAATAGAAACAAATTGATCACAAAGATTACCTTCCATCTTGATAATAGATGTTTGATGATTTGGCTGCATATTATTCACCACCACATAAATATGAGTCCTTCCACCCTGATGTGATGGAAAATCCCTCTTGTGATGCTCTCTGCCGCAAGTCCAACACCTAAAAGGTTTCCTGTCATCGACTTTATTCTTCTTCTCCTCGGGCTAAGACCCATGTGCTCTCTCAGCTGCACTGAACTTCTTATGAGGTCCCACATTCTCCTTGTCACCTACATCTTGAGATCTTCCTGGATTATTAGTCTATTTTCCTTTAGTATTGTCATTACCTTTCTAGTCATGCTTGAACTTAGGCTTGCACTTAGACTACTCATAACAATGCTTCAACTTCCTAATGACTTCCTCCAATGACCGAGACCCATCATACTCAATGTGATCTTTCAATGCTAAATTAAATCAACTGATGAAACTTTGGACCTTTAGTTTCTCATCCTTGAGGTAGGGAACATACTTCAATAGATCCATAAACTCAATCATATACTCTTCATCTATCATGGAACCCATCTTGAACTGATATAATTCATTGGCCTTCCCGTCATAATATCTCTTAGAAAAGTACTTCTTCCTGAAGAGTCTTTTAAACTCATACCAACTGAGGTTGTCCTTCCTGATTCCTCTGACACACTTAACATATCCATACCAGATATATGATTTCCCTTGAGACTAAATATATATATCTTGGATTTCATGTTCTTGGAATAATCATGCAATATAAAGAAATTCTTCATCCCAAGCAGCCATGCTTTTGCATCTTCTGATTTCTTAACTTCCCAATCAAACGTAAGAGGCTTGGATTTCCTGAACTCATCTAGAAAGTACCCACTCTCAATCCTCCTATAAGTATGTTGGGGAAAATGAAGATGATGTCTCTTAGAACTAGAGTTGGAATAAAATCCATGAGTGCTATCCTTCCTATTAGGTGTATCCAAATATCTTACACCTTTGACTGTATCTTCTTTTTCCATCATGTGTCTTCTCTAAGACCTGCTACCATATACCCCATTAGTCTTCTCCTCCTGTCTATCTCCATGAATATTACCCAGTTGTCCCTTCTTATGCATATTTATAAGGCTTTGAAGAATCACTACATTGACTTCTGCTTTCTTTTCCTAGGACTTTGCAACTCTTTCCTATGCCTCAATAAACTTTTTATTATCTACCTTACAACTTCTGATCTCCACCCTCAAACTCCTTAGTGTATCTACTAGATCAGGAGAATACTCTTCTCCTTACTTCTCAATTGACCTTTCCCATTCCATTGATTTCACATCAGGCCTATAAGGGGAGTCGTGTGAATTTTAGTCCACCACTTTGCCCTTCATCTTTGATCTTCTATTTCTTGCAAACATACCATGTTACATAAACCAAATAGAAGACATAATCAAAATCATACCTCAGTGTATCTCAAAGGAGGTTATCACATCTGCACAAATCAATCCAAATTAGCACGATATATATATATATATATATATATATATATATATATATATATATATATATATATATATATATATATATATATATATATATATATATATATATATATATATATATATATATATATATATATATATCATCCATTTTGTCACATCAACCCAAAAAGCCTACAGACTGGATCAATCAACATCCATGAATACTTTTCATAATCCCTTTACAAATCCCTAAGCATCAATTCTCAAAAAATGTTTGAGTTTCTAAGTTTTTTAATCTCGAAAGCCATATTTATAGGGCCAGTGCACCCTATCCTCTTGTTGTAGCATTTTTTGGTTTCGATAAAGATAGAATAAAATAGTCAAAAAATAAAAAATATTTTGAAAAAATGTTAAGCTAGGATATGGACATAATAATAGAGAATAAAATTTTAGTGAAAAAAATCTTGATGATGATGTCCATATCAAAGAAAATGTTAGGTTAGATGTCCTAAAACATCAAGGCAAAAATAAAATGTTAGGTTAGAAAGAAAAGAAAAAAAATAAACTCTGAATGTGAGCAAGTCTAAATGCCACTACTACTATTTTTGCAAAATAATGGTTGTGTGCAGCTTGTTATAAATACCACAACCCATGACAGTCAAATAGTTTAATCTTAGCTGCTTCATGCTTTAAATTTGATGTTATAGTTAGAGAATAAAGATCTGGCCAAACAGTTTAATCTTAGCAGATCAGTAGTTAGGTAGAGAATAATAAGGTGCTCATCAGTTTAATCTGAGCCCTTGGATGTTATAAGGTTAGAATTAGATAGTTTGCTTTTGTAAAACAAAAAGAAAGGAAAATGGTTTGCTAGCTTAAATGCACCCATTAAATGAAGAAAAAATGATAGGATAAGAAAAGGGTAAGTAGAAGAAAGGTTATAGAAGTTTGATGATTCATTGGACAAAAGGTACATTATCATGTTTTACCATATGTTTCTATGTCCATGATTCAATTACATAAAGCAAATGAAGGTCTACAAGATCAATTAATTAACTTCCCATTCATCCCCATTCATCTCTATATTCACAAATTTCCCCTTCCCACCTTCATATAGTTCATATTCATTCATTTTCCATAAAACCCCTTTTCCCAAGGTCAAAACCCTTTTTTCCTAGGAAAAGTGAAAACTTCATGTTAAATCCCCTTTTACCCGAAAAAAACCCACAAAAAGATGTTTACCCTAAGTATTAATGCATATATGAAAAGCAAATAACTCATAAAAAGCATTATACTTAGGATATTTCCCCTGTTCGCGTATATTTTCCCTTTCCGCTCATATTTTCATATTAAATCTAACCTATAGCATTAAACCCCTAAAATTTCGTTTTCCCATATATATTAATTCCCTTTATTAAATAACTCGAAACCTTTAGCTTTATTATAAACTATGTATTTCATAAAATATCGCATCACAAGCCTTTCATATGAATGCACTCTCCTCCGATTGTGATATGCGATACGTGAAGGACCCGAACCTGACCCAAATATATTTCATATTTCATGCCATATCACATCCACCTCCATCAAAAGTCTCTACTAATAGCATTAACCTCTTCCATTGCGATCTTCGATATGCGATAGGAACCCGAACCCAGCACAGTATTATCCATGGTTTATTTCCTACATCGCGTCTGGCCCCTATCACATTCCTTTGCGATGGGCCTTTCCTTTGCTAAAATTTGATTGCGATATGCGATGAACCCCGACCCAATGACGTTTATCCACCTGAAATTATATTATTTCAAGTCCCCATACCGTGTTTTGGAAAGAATTTCTTTGTTAAAATGTTTTTATGTTTCTAATGAAGAGTCTGCCTAAACCTCCATTTAACCTCTAAATCTTAGTTTTAACCCATAATTAAGCCCATACTGCCATATTTAATTGTTGGTCCCCTCCTTACTGCTCTTTTGCTCCATAACTCTCTGATCTAATGCATTCAAATCCAACGGCCCTCGGCAATTTCATGTTGACTCTCTATACGGGCATTACCCACCCGAAAAGTGGTATTTCACCGACCTTCCCTTGCTACGTGTCAAGCTCTGGGCTATATCGGGTAATTACTCCCAAAACCAACTGTACCTTATAAGTGGTGTGATGCAAAACTGCCTCCCACATAATGACAAAATTGCCACTGTTCACTTTGTGCCATATTTCAAAATGTAGACTGTTTTTCCGTTTAAACGCAAAAATCACCATTTTGCTCTGTTTTGCTTGTTTTACACAGTGAAGCCTTCATAAGCTGTTGCGACCAATCAAACCATCACTTTTACCTTTTGATACACTCTGGACTCCTTCCAATATTATTTCAAGCTCAGTAAAGCCATTGACGACCTTCTCTGTCACCCTTGTTTTTCTTAACAGTTTCTGTGTTTTGCAGGTAAAGACTCCTATTCTAGGCTTACAAAGAAAAAATCCTACATATAGTTTGAAGACAAATATGAAGATCATATCAAATTACTTTACCATGTGACATAAAGTCTAAAATGATTTACTGTTGAAAGACACAGTAAAAACCTGAAATGCACAGTAAAGGTAAAAGAACACAGTAAAGGCTACTCAGCAGGGTCAAAAGATATTCATAGAGTTTAAAGAGTATCAGATGAAAGATCAAATGAAGGAATCAACTATCATAAAGGATACAAACAATCAAGCAGCTTAAAGGGGAAAAATATCAAACAACTAATCCAGCACAACCTGAATAAAAGGGACAGCAAGAAGCAGTTAAATAGCTGCCCCTATCTTCTCGCATGAAGATCTTTTCCTTTCCTAGAATAAATCTTAATCGGTTTTAGGATATTTTCTTAGTTTCATTATTGTATAAATAACTCTCTTCTTGAGATGTTGATGGTTCAAAGTTCAAGATTCATGGTTCATTGCTTGTTAAGTTGTGACTGTTCATTCTACTTTGAACCTGGAAGCCACCTTTGAAGGAAGCTTTTCTAGACACTTGATGTACTCAGTTTTTCTGGAACCTTAATACAAAGTAGAGGATTCTGAATCTAGTTTTACACAATTTGTGATATCCTGTAATTTTTTATCAATCATTATGTTTTTCTTCATATGCTTATGACTTATAGAGATATCTAGGTAGGAAGGATTGTGTCTCAATTTATTCCTATAAACTCTTAAAGTGATCATCTATTAAGAGAATGGATTAATGAACTGTCTGTTGAGCTAATCCCCTCTAATAAATAAATCATCAGCATCTTGTGTAAGTTTAAGTATATTGCCTTGAATCTTTGGAACGTAGTCCAGAAGGTTTTCACACTTATGATTGTTCTGTTTTACAGTCTGGAAACTGTGATAATCATATTATTTTTTGTCATCTTCTCACCACTACTTTGATCTATATCACTGTGTAAATCTTTATAGAAGCCCTTTGATGAGATATTAATATTATCCAAAGGATTAAGTATTTCAATTCAACATCTATCTTCATTCATTGGTCTTCCAAAAATAAAACCAAAAACCCCAAAACAATTATTTTAGATGCTTTGGAATTGGTAGCTGACCTACTACTATCTCAGAGGTACAACATCAGACTGGAACCACTGCTGGGGATTCGAATTTCTTTTAATTTTCCCTTGGGACAATGATATTCAGTCATTCTTTTCCTTTAAAGGTGATTAAATGGTTTAGAAAGGTTAAAATCATTCACCTAGGCGACTCCACACTCCCAAGCTAGCACCTTTTAAACATACCAGATCTCGTTCAGAAGTTGACATAGTTAGTCCTCTGTCAGATCCTGAAAGGCTTCTGAGAAAAGCCAATTCTAAAAGGGGACACCAACCATCTTCTTCTTCCTCTTCAGTCCTATAGTCTGAAGAATTAGAATCATTTGACCCCTATAGTAATATCCCATCTGATCCTGATTACTCCCATTTATCACCTAGGGTTGCTGAACTTCTAGATAAAGGAGTTGATTTTAAGTTAGCCTACCTTATTCATTCATTAGAATCTCATCCAATGCCCACACTACCACCAGCATCACCAAAAAACGGATCTGATATGGGTGTTAATCTACCAAAATATAAACCCACAGATTTCATATCCCCTACCACCTATCATTTTCTTTCCATTTTTGACCGACCTGAAGCTTCTTCTTTTAAAAAATCTGAGGCAACTTTCTCTATATATTCCAATCCTCTCTTTGAAGCAAAAGAAGGTATTCCTTTACAGGTCCCAAAGTTAGTTCTTAAGACTCCTTTGAAGTCTTTCAGGAGGCCTCCTCCTCTTTTTCCTCCAACTAGTTCATCAACCCCTGAATCACCATCTTCTTCCTCTACTTCTTCTTCATCTTCTAAATCCACTCAAACACCACATACTCCACCTGGACAACCTCATACACCTCAAGCACCTTGTTACACAAAAATATCGTCACCATGATTATTTGCAGTCAGTATTGGTCTATCATCACTTGTACTGTCCTCCTAAGCAAGTCTCAGACCTCAGCTCTTCAAGTCAAGCTTTGAGAATAAGAGAAAGACATTAAAAATTAATGAAACTTTGGTTCCGCACTTTCTCTCACTGTTACCTGCGGTCCCACACCTTCTGTTTACAAAAACTGTGGACCTGCCCGCTCTATCACTAAAGGTGTGGGTGCGGACCCCTGTGAAAGTTAAAAAGGCGCAAGTTTATTATAAAAAACTCACTTTGGGTTAATTCTAGATGATTCTAGAAGGAATTTTGACGTGGATTGGCCGCTCTTAGGTGGTTCATGCATCCCAAAAGAGAAGGAGCTAATCCCTTGATGAGAGGAGCTATCCCTTTGAAGGAGGGCTTTATCTCTTTGAAGGAGGACCTAGTAACCTCCCTCCGTTGCACTATAAATTTAGGCATTGGGCTGGTTGCTGGGGAGGTTAGAAGCTGAAGATTTTTGAGGGTAAATGCTGGTGAAATTAAGACTTCCTAGTTGAGCTTAAGAGGAGAGATCACATACCTTTTTGGCTTCATTGGGAAGTGAGTGAAACTTGTCAAAGTAGAGGAGACTTCTTGCTGGACCCTGGGAAGAGCTTGTACAACGTCAAGGCACAGGTTGTAAAGTTCTTCTTCTTTTGAATTAATACAATCAAACTCATTTTTCTCAACAAGTATCTCATGTTATTTGTTTCATGGACTCCTTGAATTTCATGTTGAATATGTTTTATGATATTGGCTTTTCAGGTGCTATTTAATTTGTTTGCTTGTTTGTGTTTTCAGATTCGCAACGAAGGAGCTCATTTGGATCGAAGGAGCGAGAGAATCCACAAACTTGCATTGGACCTAAGGTAGGCCCTAAAAACACTTGTTTGCCTTTGTTTATTAAAGCATATTTAGAGAAAGATAGTGTCTAGTTGGTTTGCTTGTCATTAGGTCTTCTTTAGATTCTAGGAAGGTCCATCTTGTCCGCAAGATCGACTTATTCCGTGTGACAAAATGGTGACTCCGCTGGGGACTTGATTGTTTTCCTTGTTTTTACTTTGACCTGAGAAACTGTGTTTTTGTTTCTGTTTTTGGCTTGTTGTGTGTAAAATTGGGTAGAGTTCGTAGATCTAGGGTTATTTTTCGTTTTTCATAGCTTTGGGAGAGGACCGCACCCTAACCTTTTGACACAGTGCGTACCTATTGGCACCTTTGCTTTTAGCACAGAGCAGGACCGCACCTGTGTTAACTGTGGGCCTGCGGACCCTGTCAAAATTTTGAAAAACCTAAGATTTCCTCTATTAGTCAGCTTAGTTTTTGTTTAGAAATTGTTATCCACTGCCCAGACTTGCATATAACTTGTCAGAAGCTTTCCTTAGGTTGATTTCATTAGTGTTAGGGTTTTAGGTGAAATTCCTAGGAGTTTTTCTTGTTGGGCTTGTTTTTCATTTTGGTTGTGTAGTGGCTTTGAGCTTAGAAGCTATAGGGACTTTAGATCACCTTGGTGTCTACCAGACTTCTTATGAGTCTAACCATTTATGAAATCTCCCCTTGTTGAGGAATCTGCTTTGAGTTTTCTCTTTACAAAACTTCGAAAAGCTTGTGTTTAAAAGTTTGGATTTTCATTTTCAAAAAGAAAACAAAATTGGTTGTTCTTGACTGATTTGTGATTCTGCATAAATTGGTCCTTAGCTTACATCTAGCTAAGTAAAACATCCTTAAAAAAGACATCTTGTAGGCTTTGACTTCAAATAGGTTTTTATAGTTTATAGATCTCAAAGTTAGTCATTTCCATAGTTTTGAGTGTTTTATAAAAAATAAAAAAATCTCTTTTGGAAAAAAGTTCGTTTTTGTAGTGGTTGAGTGCTTTGAAACGAAAAAGGGAATTTTTTTTGAAATAACTAGTTGTCTCATTTTGAGTGCATTGGAAAGGACAAAAGCTCTTCTTTTAATTTGTTTCTTAAGAAGGATTTGTGTTTACAAAGTATTTGCATTCTCAAACTCTTTCTTAGTTTAGAAGTTCATCGAAGAGAAAAGATTGTTTAAATCATCTTAGGTGCATTTTTAGTGATTTTAAGTCGAGTCTTCATACCACGAGTTTCATCTCCGCACCTTTTGACTTAAACAAAAACCAATAAAAAATAACTCTTAAAGTAAAATTCATCTAGTAACATTTTTATTTCTAGGGCTCTGATACACCAACTTAGCTTAGGCTAGTGTCTTGGAGTAGGAGAGTAATTAACTCTCCAAGACAGTAAAAACAAACAAGTAGTTGTATCTTGTGGTAGGGAAGAAATCCAATTGTTGCATTTATGCTCTGGAAAAGCTCCTCTTAAAGGAGAAGCACGAGATTGTGTCCAAACCAGTGTGGGAATCAATCCTTCCTCATTGGGAACGACGCTAGATTTTCACGTATTAAAAATGGTAAACCTCAGATTAACCGTTGTCGAGGAGCCTGGGGTCACTTGTTGGTAAACCTTGGATTATGTCAAGGAGCCTTCAAGGGGATTGAGCTTGCTACTCTGCCCTTGCGTGCGTATCGGATCATAGACTGTTCCCCCAGGTATATTTGTTTCAGTTGGTAACGTTAGTGGCCATATTCTTTAGTATTCTTCCTAAGGTGACAGTGGTGGGAAGATCCCACTGTACCTGGAGCAGACGTCGGCTAGACTCACTTGGATTTTCTGGGGGGTTCTCTTCACTCGAGACGGTTAAGTGGAGGAACTTGTGCCAGTCTATTCATTAAGTAGGTTGCCAGGGTAACTGTTCCAACCACCATTTCTGTATTGAACTCTGCGACATTGGATTTCATCATCAACTAGTGTTTTCAGTATGGAAAGTTACTGTTTGTGTGTGTTTGATCTCCTAGATTCTTTAGGTGTGCGATTCAAATTTGTTTGGTTCTTTAGAGGCTTTAGGTGGTTTTCATTGAGATTTTACTTTGTTTGTGTGTGAAGTAGTTAAAATCTTTTAACCGTGGCTGAATTACCGAGGAAGTCCCGTAGACTTCGGGGCCAACCTCTAGAGTTTTCTCCAAGCCAGCTTGAAGGCTTGAAAGTCCTCGTAACTCCTAGAGACAATAGAGTTGGATCACCTGAAGAAGGAGAGTCTTCTTTGATAGTACATCCTGATTTTCAAGCGTTAGTAGCAGATTACAATCCGCAGTCAGTGTCTGTTTCCGAAGTTACTCGTAGCTTTTCATCTACTAGTGATATAGGTGAGGAACCTGAAATATCCGAGCCTGGAAGTGAATTTGTTGCTACTCCGACATCGGGGTTTGCTTCTCCAGCTTCTAGTGGTCCTGGTTGACCTAGGGTAGAAAGAGTAATCACCCAAGATCTTCCTTCTGGACTTATAGCTATTGAAGAACTTGCTACTCCAAAAGAAGAAGTAGGCATCCTTATCCCTGAAAATCAACCTGTTATTGAGCTAAGGGAGGGTGAATCAATTTTTTACAGTCCACCTAGGAGCAGTACTTGGTATCTTTCTTTGACTAATTTCTTAGAAAACCTAGGGTTAAGTTTTTCACCACCTCACGTTCCTTATCACCCAATACCTATAGGTTATCATCCTCCGTTAAATATGTCAAGACAGTCGTCCATGTTTACTCAATCGCCCGAATCCTTATTGTACGGCGGTCCTGGGTATCAATCACTTTCTGGTACTTTTGCGGGAGCATCTCCTCAACCCATTGAGCAAGGGTGATTAACTGGAAGCAATGGTACTAAGCTGTTGAGTGTAGAAGACATTCAAATGATGTCAGGTTCTATTCCCAATCCTCAACCTCAAGGTGGCCAGTTATGGCTTGGGGGGCAGCCTCAATTATCACATGGGGGGAAACCTCAAGGTACGCAATTTGCGTCTGGGGGGCAACCTCAAGTACAGTACATACCTACGGGACAGTACGTTCCTCAAGGTCAACCCCAGACTCAATATGTACCCCAAGGTCAACCCCAGTATCAATTTATACCTCAAGGTCAACCCCAGTATCAGTACGTTCCTCAAGGGTATCAACCTCAAGGTCAGTACTCGAACCAAGGTTTCCAACCACCCTCCGGTCAAACGTATGTTCAAGGAACAGGAAATGTACCTTTAAATTATCAATCCTACCCTCAACCCGGTTATGGTCCTCAATATTCTCAACCTGTTATGGGTCAGTACCCTGGAATGAATATAGTGTGGGATCCATCACAAACTCAACAAGTGTTGTAGCCAAATGTACAGTTGTCATCTCAAACTTGACAACCCTTAGTTTCTGGTACACCCCAGCAACCAGTCCAGTCTAACATTCAAACTTCTGTACCTTCGATAGTTTCTCAACCTGGGCCTAGTACACCTCGTACTCCGCCTCAAACGACTGCTAAAACGGCCGCAAAATCTGTTCAATCTACCCCACCTACTTCTGGAGTATCGACAGCTCCGGTTTCTACTGTTCCTGTATCTACTCCTCAGACATCTTTACCACCATCTGGGTCTACGATTCAAACTTCTGTTCAGATGCCTGTAGGACAACCTGGTTCAAGTACGGTTGTCACAAGTCAACCACAATTTACTTATCAACCGTACCAGGGACAGTACCAATTCGGTCCTGCTGTGCAGTAGCCAGTCTATCAGTATCAACCATACCCTCGGTACACTTATCAACAACCTTAACAACCCCAGTACGGTCCGGTTAATCCTGGTTTTCTAGGAGGATACAATATCCCAAATGCAATTACTATTCCAAGTTATCCAGGATATCCTCCTCCTGGGGCTAGTCTCATGACCCAGAGTTTTAGGGATCCTAATCGACAGTTACCGTTTATCGCAACTTTGGACTTACTAGACTTGTCACGCCTAACGAACAATCCCATTAATTTTCTTCTGTTCTGGTCGCCAATGCCGAATAAGTTTCCCAGTGACATTCCTAAGTTCGAAGGTAAATTAGGAGAGGACCCGTCGAACCATGTGATGACTTACCACCTCTGGTGTGCGTCTAACTCGATTTCAGATGATTCAAGCTGTCTTAGACTTTTCCAGCGCACTCTAATTGGTCTCGCGGCCAAGTGGTACATTGAGTTACCATGAGGCACTTTTTATAATTTTAGTCAGTTAGCTACCTCGTTTTTAACTCATTTTCAGTTGCCATTCCGATATGACAATGGCACGAAATTGTTAACTTCGTTAAAACAATCAACATCCACTTACATTTTAGATCATATTCATGAGTGGAGACGTCGACGGCGTTTAGTGAAGGTTTTTATTCTGGATCAGATCTTGGCTGAATGGTTTGTAAAATCTTTGTTGCCAAAGATCACTGAAGATGTAGCTAAAGCCGGAGTTGTTATTGAGGAGCAAGTAATTGCTCAAGCACAGTACCTTGACTTGGTCTATACTCAGTCAGGTACGTTACACGAGAAAATCCCCGATCTTCCCAAGCAAAATCAAATCGCTGCAGCTCCTTCGAGATCTCATGCCACCGATGGTATGATCGGTATGGTTAACACTAAAAGTAAGAAGAAGTATTCCAAGAATTCTTCTCCTATCGTAACCTTGCCTGATTCCCCAACAGGAGATTCTTCTGTAGAAATTTCCGCCGATATTCACGTTGTAGAGTCATCTACAACCAAATCAAAATCTGGTGGGAAGAAGAAAGGAAAGAAGAAGAATAAAACGGACAAAAATTCAAAGGAGAAACCTGAAAAATCGGAATCCAATGATGAAAAGCGCAAATCTCGTTATCCTTGTCTCATTTGTGACGATGAACATTTTACAAGAGACTGCCCTCATCGTGCAGAGGTTGCGAAGATTGTCAAAGGTTCCCAAACTCCTTCTGTTTTGAAGGGTCCTTTTCTAGCTCAAGATAGTAAGATGATAGGTTCTTCCTCGAGTGCCAATGAAGAACCCATACTGATGATGTCCCATGTTAGGATTGCGACTCGATTGCAAGATTATGGTAGTAAAAGTCCTATTGATGGTAAAGAAGCAGAATCTTCTCATTCTAATCCATCAACCTCGGCTCCCGGTTCCGATCCACTACAGATCGAGAAACCTAATCCAGACTTGGTAATCAAACCACCCGCCAAGGGTATACTTCGAAAGTCAGCTTTCAATCCACATACAAGAGCGGCTCAGAACTATAACATTGTTGAGGATTTAGCTGTTTCACCCTCAGCAATGTCGGCTTTGGAAGTGCTGCAATCATGTCGAGCACAACGTAAATTACTTTTGTCGGCTATATGATTTGTTGATGTTCAGGACTCGAACCTAATAATTTTCGATGTAGAAAATAGTACACCACGTTTGCCTCATCAAATGGCTTTCCAGATCCCAGTGATAGTAAAAAACAGGCCTATTCATCGGACTGTAATTGACGAGGGAGCCTCAACGTGTATTATGTCGAGAGATCGCTTGGTTCTCCTTCGCTAAATCAATCCCCGACGATTCTAAAGGCCTTTGATGGCCGTGGGTTTCATCCTTTTGGCATTCTATAGGATTTTCCTATAGGGGTTGAAGGAAAAGCCGTTAATCTAGATGTGGAGGTGGTTGATGCCCCTCTAGATTACAACCTTTTCTTGGGTCAAAGTTGGTCTTACGCTACGACAGCGGTCGTTTCATCGGTCTTTCGGCTGATAAAGTTTCCTCATAATGGAAAAATCGTAACAATAGACCAGGTGGCTTACTTTTCATTCGACCCAGCCTCTTCTGAAAGTATTCAGCATGTCGGTAAAACGACTATCCCATATAAGGATGTTGGAGTAGGACTAGTTAAAGATGTCGGTTTACTGGGACCTTTTCCTTTTCCTCCGATCAACGCATCATCTTCATTTGCAACCATTCATATGATTATGTCAGACACCATTGTTTATGATGATCCTTGGATCATTCCTTCTGAATCTGAGATAGACTCATTTGGTGATGTCATGCCTTTGAGTCCATATGAAATTGCGTATGAGGCCGTGCAATCGTTTACCGACCCATCTTCAACCGAAATTGACTTCATGAATGTGGTCCGTGAGGAATCACTTTTCACATCAAGCTTGGATTTAATCACGTTTTCTGAACTTGTTCACTCTGATGAGAAAATTCGTGAAATCCTATGTGTAGATGATTTACCATGGGAAGATCTCCATCACAGATCTTCGTTTTTACCTGAGAATGATCATTTTGAAAATGATTTTTCATCAATTTTTACAACTGAATATGTCAAGGAACCTCAGAATCCAATAAAGCATCCTGATTCAGAGTTAAATTTTGGAAACATCTCTCGAACTATTCCTATTGACATTTCGGTTAAGTCTGGAATTGTTGAGAACATTCATATAGGTGCCTCGTGTACAGATGACGAAATTCAGATATATAAGGCCCTATTTCAAGAATTCCGCGACGTGTTTGCCTGGTCCTATGAGGAAATTCTAGGAATTGATCCTGCGATTGTTGTTCATGAGATTAAGACTTACCCGGACGCTAAACCCGTCTGGCAACGTTTGCGTCAAATACACCCAAGAAAAGCTACTGCAATTAAAGCAGAAGTTGAAAAATTACTGAAAGCAGGTTTCATTTATCCAATCCCGTTAACGGATTGGGTATCGAATATTGTTCCGGTTAACAAAAAGTAGGGAACAATAAGAATATGCATCGACTATAGGGACATTAATCGAGCCTGTCCAAAGGACAATTACCCAACTCCCTATATCGATCAAATCATTGATGATTGTGCCGGCAGCGAAATATTTTCCTTCATGGATGGTTTTTCTAGATACAATCAAATCAACATTCTACCTGTCGATCAACCAAAAACGACTTTCATTTGTCCATGGGGGACATTTGCTTATTGCAAGTTACCTTTTGGGCTCAAGAATGCTGGAGAAACTTTTCAAAGGGCCATGTCTTATGTGTTTCATGACATCAAGCACATTGTGCAACACTATCTCGATGACTTGCCTGCTCATTCATTACATCGAGCTGATCACCTCGTCCATTTACGAGCAATCTTTATGAGGTGTAGGCATTATCAGATTCGTTTGAACCCACACAAATGTGTATTTTGTATAGAAACGGGTCGATGGGGTTTGTAGTTTCGAAAGCCGGCATTCACGTCGATCCCTCGAAGGTCGAAGCTATTGTCAAATTGCCTCCTCGTTCGAGTCTTCGCCAACTCCAAAGTTTGCAAGGGAAAGAAAACTTTTTACGACGATTCATTCCTAACTACGCCGAGGTTACAAAGGGTTTTACCCGGTTGTTGAAACAGAATACTCCATTATTTTGGGACGAGATAGCTCAAAAATCTTTTGATGCACTCAAACACGCGTTGACCCATGCACCGTTATTGCATCCTCCCAACTACAACCAGGATTACTTCTTGTATCTCGCCGCCTCTCATTCCACCATTGGAATGGTCTTAGTCCAGGAAGATGAATTCAGAACTGAGCTAAAATACTCACATGTGGAGAAATTGGCATTGCCAGCTATTCAAGCTGTCCAACATTTTCGTCACTACATTTTACTATGTAAAACTACCGTAATTTTGGATTGCAACCCTATGATCTAAATTTTGACTAAGAAATTGCTAGGGGGAAAGTACTCTAAGTGGATTGTTATCCTACAGGAGTTTGACTTGGAATTTGAGAAATCTAAGTCTAAGAAATCTTTAGTCTTTGTGGAGTTAATGTGTGATTTCCCGCGTACTGATACGGAAACTGTGGCGGAGGAACCCATTGTGGACGAATCCTTATTTCTAATCAGTACTTTAGATCCGTGGTATGGGGTTATCATCGTTTATCTCCAGAACCAATCCTTTCGTCCAGAAATATCAAGGTCAGAACATCGGAAAATACGATTCCAGTCCCAACAATACAGGATTATTGGAGATACTCTTTATCGCCGTGGGGTGGACTCTGTTTTTCAACGTTGCTCAACTCATGAGGAAGCTGAAAGGGTTCTAAATGACTGTCACTCTGGAGCGTGTGGCGGTCATATGTCTGGGTATGCCACAACCCAAAAGATATTGCGCGCTGGCTACTTCTGGCCGTCTTTATTTAAAGATTGTATTACGGTGGTCCGAAAATGCCACAACTGCCAAATTTTTTATCGAAAGATGCGCGCTCCACCTGCCCCTCTCCACCCTATAATTTCCATTGGTCCTTTTTCCAAACGGGGTATCGATTTTATTACATGTAACCCTCACCCGGCCGAGGGGCATGCGTATATCGTCCTTGCGGTATATTATTTTACCAAGTGGACCGAGGCGATGCCTACATTTGAGGCAGACGGCAAGACAGCTGTAATTTTCGTGTTCAATCATATAATTGCTAGGTTTGGTGTCCCACAAGCGATAATCACTGATCATGGGCGTCATTTTCGAAACGTTATGATGACTGAACTTACAGGCCAGCTTGGTTTGCGTCACGATAGTTCAACCCATTGTTATCCACAAGCTAATGGTCTGGTTGAATCCATCAAGAAAGTTTTAGTCATCATGATCCGACGAATAATTGGGATTCATCGGTCGAATTGGCATAGCATGCTATTTTCAGCGCTTTGGGCGTACCGAACTTCAGTAAAAACATCAACAGGGTTCATTCCTTTCCAACTAGTCTATGGTCTGGAAGTTGTGTTACCCATTGAATGCAAAATCCCATCACTGCAAATGGCCATCGAGTTACTTCCAGCCACTTCCGAAGAGGAAAAGCGTTTGTTATACTTGGCGCAATTAGATGAGAATCAACGTGATGCTGCATTAGCGATCGAGACTCACACAAAACGTATGAAAGCTCAGTATGATCGAAATGTGACCCCTCGAAATTTTTCGAAAGGAGATCTAGTCTTAGTTTACGATCAAGCTAATGATAAATTAGGCGCTGGAAAATTCGTTCCTATGTGGCATGGTCCCTATGTTGTCAAGCGAAAGCTAGCAAAAGGGGCCTATGAATTGGTAGACTCTGACGGGGACTCTTTAGGTAAACCCAAAAATGGTCTTTACCTGAAGAGGTATTATGCTTAAAGAATGGGTATGGAGATTTTTAGTTAGGATAGCTTTTCTTTCTAGCTGGTGTGTTTTAGTTTAAACAGTATGCTTAGCTTAGAGAGTGTTTTTTCGTCATTATTCTGCTTATTTTGGTTTTACTCTTGATATTGCAGATGTCGATGCCTCTCCAAACATACATTGGTTTCACCGATGGTGCTTGTCGTAATAGACAGAACATTTCTTCCGCAGCTTGGGTTATCTATTCACCCTCTGACGAGTTAGTATCTATGCATGGGGTAAGCCTCGGTCAAACAACGCACAACATTGCCGATTATAGTGCAGTGATTGAGTTATTATCTGAATCTATTTCATTTGGGATTCGGAGTTTGATAGTAGATTCTGAACTCGTTGTATTACATCTTAATAGAGTGTATGCCATTACAAATCCAGTGTTATTAAGATTATTTTTGAGAGTGCGTCTCTTGGAACGTGAATTTGATTATATTGAATATCAGCATATTCCAAGATCTTTAAATACATTAGTAGATGCAATTGCTTCTCGAATGTTAAGTAGAAATTTGCGATAATCATACATGTAAATTTAAAACCATTCCATAACATGATTTACAAGATAAGCCGGTAATAGTGATATATATATATATATATATATATATATAGGATTGTGTCAAAAAATACATCGTCCTCGATCATAGGTTGAAAAACACCTTATGATCGGGAAAAATGATAAGTACAAAGAAAAAACAAAAATGTCATATGTGCCCACAATAGGCGATCATCCTATCACTGGTGATGATCTCGATAAGAAACCACTACACGAGCCACCTTGCAAAGGAACCTCCTAAAAGGTCATGGGACCCCAATCACATAGCTCTGAAGTCGACGAGGAATGTCATCTATAGTGGTCTCCGGAATATCTCCTGTCAAGCGCTCCAGATGACCCTCCAACTCAGCCAAAACCTCTGCTGATTCGTCCTGTGGGGCTGGCACGACTGCAACTGCTTATTTCATCTTGTAAGGCCAGAGAGGGTCACCACGAAAATCTACCCCAGCGTAAGGGAAGTCCTGAATAGAAAATACCTGGTTTTCCAACCATTGGAAATATTCAGGATTGAATCGAGCAACCTCTGTCCTCTCGTCCAGGTGACGGGCCATAACTGCGACCCATCGCATCAGTTTGGGCTCTCGAGGAAGCCCAGCTCCAACAGTAAGGTGCTGCGGGATCAACATGGGAACCCTCTCCAGACCAAAACTCACAACCAAAGCCCCATAACCAAAGGTCTTTAGCTGTCCGTTCTTGGACCTGGTCAGTTGGCCTTTCACATTGGCCAACACAGCATCGCACCAGTTGAAGATGGTGCCTCGAAATCAATCAACTGCGATACGCATCTGGGATCCGGTGGCAATATGTAATGTGGAACTCCCGCAAAGTCTGGTGACAGTAAACGCGATCACCATGAGTTCAGGACGGGATATGGTTTTTATGTCTATCCCTTTGTCTCTAGCCTGGCTGTTGCAGAACTCTAGCCGGAGGCTATCGACAGACTGGCCACCTGGCCTAGCCCCAAAAGGAGTCAAGTCTTCACCTCTCTTAGGCAAACCAGTCAAGAAATATATGTCCGCCAGCTCGATTTCGAGCTGGTGGCCACCAATGAAGAAGCACTGGTCCTGTATGCTCCATCTGTCAACCAACCACTGTAAGAAATCCACCTCAGCCCTCATGCCAGGAATGGCCCAGAATTTGTACAAGCCGCACGCCCTCAAAGCATCAAGTGAAGGTTGATGGTTCCATGTGGCAGCATCCACGTCCTCATGCTCTCATTCACACCAATCTAGCATGATGTACTCTCTGCATCAAGTAAAAAGATAAATTAAAATGCTAGAAATTATTTTGTTTGGTCCAATTTTGAGAATTTTTGGGTTAAAAGCCCTTGCAACGGGGACCACACCCTCCGGGTTAGACACAGTGCATGGGACCACACCTTGTCTACATGGAAGGTGCGGACCCCTGACTTTTTCCCAATGGAGAAAAAGTCGGGGTTCGCAGGCCAGCAGTGGTAAACCTGCGGGCCCCCGCGCACGGGTTTTAAGCCTAAAAACCCTCCCAAAAATGAAATGAATTCCTAAAACAAAAAATGAAACGGTTAAAAATGAAGAGTAGGATGATGTGGATTACCTGGAAAAGACGGCGTTCAATTCCGACGGTTGGATTTTCCGCAATCTTCACGGGAAGTTTTCTGAACAAAAGCACTATTTTCTCACCCAAAACTCAAACGGTAAAAATGAATTGACGAGGGCCCTTTTTATAAGTTTTTTGAGTAAATAAATTGGAAATTTGATTATGTTTCACTTTGAAAAGGTATTTTTGTGAAATTTTTATCCATTTCAAACAGGTATGAGTAATGTTTGCGTTTTATTCAGGATAACGGAATATTCAGGTGAAATCTATCATTTTCGACGAAAAAACATTTAGAGTCACCTTTAAGCTCTTTTATGACTCCTAAAACATGAAAAGATCGTCGAGTTTTTCTTTTAAACTCGTTAAAATGGAATTAAAATATGGTCCACTTACAGCTCTTTTCCGACCGTAAAAACATGAAAAGATTGCCGGATTTTTGTCGTTTCAAATTCGATATTGGTTATAAAACGACATGTCATTGATCACATTTTTACTTTTTCGGGTCAAGGGCACTAATGACGAAAAGTACTCCTTGGTCGTAAAAGATCAAGTGGTTCTCTCAAGTATTATTTTATACTTTTTCGGGCTTGGGAGACAAAAATTTACGAAAAAGGTCAACCCTGGAGTTTTCTTAAGTTTTTTCAGACTCTCTAAAATTGAAAAACGCCGAGTTTCTCCTATACTGGACTCATTAAAATTTCACAGTAAAGGACCTGTTCAATTACAAACAGGAACGAAACACTCCTTCTTAGGGTTCGAATTTAAACTAAGTTGGACTCATCCGAAGGATGAGATTATAATCAAGCAAATGTTATCCTCCTCAAGCTTGTCAAAAATAAAGAGGTACTTGCCAAAAATGGTGGGGGAAAAGAGAGAAAAATGAGCCTGTTTGTCATACTTTGTAACCACTCTTGAACACGACACTTTTATTCACCTGGGTTGGGAAATCCTTTGCCTAACAATTGATCAAACCACATTGAAAGTCTTCAGCCGGTTTCTGGGTATTAACTTTGGGTCAATTGTCACCAAGCCATCTGTCGTGTCGTTATGTGTTCAAGAGGTCACTGCCAATAAGCCATTCATCTGCAAAATATCGGTCATCCATCTTGACCATCCCTGAGTTAGTCCTTGCAACTAAATTTCTTCAACTTGATCTATGATTTCGTGTTGTGGGTTTGCCTGCGATGGATCGCTTTCTATCGACTTCAGCTCATTATCTAGAAAGTTGATCTAGAAATCGTCAGTACCTTGGGATTTGCATGCCTCAATGGCATGTTTCTCGCCTTTGACGACAGGTTGCATCATTGACCTTCGATCAAAGGATTCTGTGACATGTTCGACATCAACACATTTATTCACATCTCATGGATTGTACTGGGTACATTGAGAGCCAATGACATCACTGGTGGCTTCTCTCACACTTGTTAACAGTTTACATCATTTACTGGTAATCAAGTGGTTTCTACCATGTTCGACATCAATACATTCATTCGCATGGATAGAATCGTACTGTTTCGGGAAGTAGAAATGAAGACCCTGGATCTAGTTTCCACAATCCAGGCTGCGAGGAATTTTTTATTCATTATATAATGGACTATTCATAAACAGATGGCTGCATCCATACTGTGTCCACATGAGTCTATATTTGTGATGTTTTACAAGATCATTCCTGTATCAGAGCAGTAGTTAGTTTTCTAAGTCAGTTTTGATCTGACTATGGGAATGCCTACCTCAGCGATGATATGATCTCATATATATATCTTGCATTGAATGTTTTTACAGGTTCCAACTGGGCTCTCCACAAGATGATCCTCGAAATGATAAAGTACTTCACTCTTCCTAAATGATAAATGAAATCCTCATCTACTATAGACTTCGCACTTTAGGGGGCAATCTGTTACACAAAAATATCATTACTATGATTATTTGTAGTCAATATGGGTCTATCATCACTTGTACTGTCCTCCTAAGAAAGTCTCAAACCTCATCTCTTCAAGTCAAGCTTTGAAAATAAGAGAAAGACATTAAAAATTAATCAAACTCTGGTTCCGCACTTTCTCTCGTTGTTACCTGCGGTCCCGCACCTTCTGTTTACAAAAACTGCGGACCTGCCCGCTCTGTCCCTAAATGTGTGGGTGCGGACCCTTGTGAAAGTCAAAAAGGCACAAGTTTATTATAAAAAAACTCACTTTGGGTTAACTCTAGATGATTCTAGAAGGAATTTTGACATGGATTGGTCGCTCTTAGGTGGTTCATGCATCCCAAAAGAGAAGGAGCTAATCCCTTGATGAGAGGAGCTATCCCTTTGAAGGAGGGCTTTATCCCTTTGAAGGAGGACCTAGTAACCTCCCTCCATTGCACTATAAATTCAGGCATTGGGCTGGTTGCTGGGGAGGTTAGAAGCTGAAGATTTTTGAGGGTAAATGCTGGTGAAATTAAGACTTCCTAGTTGAGCTTAAGAGGAGAGATCACATACCTTTTTGGCTTCATTGGGAAGTGAGTGAAACTTGTCAAAGTAGAGGAGACTTCTTGCTGGACCCTGGGAGGAGCTTGTACAGCGTCAAGGCACAGGTTGTAAAGTTCTTCTTCTTTTGAATTAATACAATCAAACTCATTTTTCTCAACAAGTATCTCATGTTATTTGTTTCATGGACTCCTTGACTTTCATGTTGAATATGTTTTATGATATTGGCTTTTCAGGTGCTATTTAATTTGTTTGCTTGTTTGTGTTTGCAGATTCGCGACGAAGGAGCTCATTTGGATCGAAGGAGCGAGGGCATCCACAAACTTGTGTTGGACCTAAGGTAGGCCCTAAAAACACTTGTTTTCCTTTGTTTATTAAAGCATATTTAGAGAAAGATAGTGTCTGGTTGGTTTTCTTGTCATTAGGTCTTCTTTAGATTCTAGAAAGGTCTATCTTGTCCGCAAGATTGACTTATTTCGTGTGACACACCTCATACACCACATGCTTTCATGGCTTTCCGACCTATTTTACAGGCTAGATATGCTGCCTTAGTCTTACCTAATAACCTTGATGCATTCCCAGCTGGATACTTAAAATACCTTCCCAAGTACAATGGAGAAACTAGTCCCTTAGCTGAGGACCATCTCCAATCTTTCCTAGACTTCGTAGACAACATGAATATTGAACAAGAAAACGTTTATATGAGATTTCTTGTACAGTCACTTGAAGGAAATGTGAGGATTTGGTTTAGGCAGTTACCAGCAGCTTCCATTAGAAATTACGAAGAGTTTAAAACCATATTTAAAAATCAATGGGGTGTGAAAAAGGATCCTCTTTACTTCCTCACAGAATTTGAAGAGCTTAAAAGTAACTTCGGTGAACCAGTAACAAATTTTATCAAAAGATTCAATAAACTCTATCACAAAATGCTTGTTGATTGTAAGCCCCCTGTAGCAGTAGCTAAGTCTAGATTTTCTAAATCTTTTGATGATGACTTTGTTGTTATGCTATGAGAGAGAACTTCAAAAACTCTTGAAGATATTGTAGAAATTTTGAATAATATAACACTTATTCACAGATATTATCCTGATTATAAACTATTGCAGAATGCATGCATAATACATAACCTCCTCTACGTTGATCATCAATTTTGCGGAATTAAAAACAATGAAACATCAATCGCATGCGCACATTAACACAGTATGTAATGGGGAAAGAATATAGCTGAAAACCCAAAACTATCTGTATATTATAATGATAGAGAACATGTAACAATACATAGTACAATACTCCTCACAAGTACTCAGTACTATCTCCACCTGTTACACACAAACTAGCTCAGATCTGAATCAAGTCACAGGTTCAAATCTCCTCCACTGTTTGCCTGCCTCTACTGCGCAATCCAATGTGAGAATAGAAATGATCCAAGTTCAAATTCCATTTTGTTGTACTACGCAATCCTCATTGGAAATCTCAATCAATGATTGTGCAAATATCATGCATAGCTATAGTCACAACTGATAGCAGTCTCACTCTTTCACCCACCTCTAACACTTGTCTCCACTGAACTGTCCATGCATTGAGTTGAATGATGTATTCTTTAGTTGCTTTATGAGTTAATAATTAGTGAATTAATTAATAATTAATTCACATCACTCATCACTAGTGTATTTGCAGTTAGACTAAATACAACTAGTTCAACTAAGTCAAACTGAACACAACTCCATCAACTCCTCAATCAACTCCACCAAACTCAACCACTTGAGTTCTAACTGAAGTCCATCATGCAATAGCTCAAATGACCCATAAGAAAAGCATATTTCCTTCTGACAGTTGCATGTGCCACATCTGTAGCTCGAACTGAAGTGCTCCAAGACGATAAGATAATGTTTATAGTCTAAATATTATTAAGAGATAATAATATTTGACTATTCTATTTTTAGACTAGCAGTCTAAAAATAGACTCTGCCCATATGTCTAAAAATATAAGTCCATCTATTTTTACCAACATGACCAATCATCCATAAATAGCATCCTGCAACTCATAGACCATGATCCATATGTCTAAAAATAGACATTGTGGCAAAAATAGCTTGCGGGCCCACTTAGTGAAGGCAACTTCTTTTCACTAAGCTCCATCATCTTGTTGCATTTTCAACACTCCCTCTCAACAAGATATGGTTTATCTGCAACCCCTATCATGCAACTCTGGAATGTTCTGCATGCAACACATTTACCTGGTCCACTTGTTCCAACAACACTTGGAACAAAAACACTCCCAACTGACCACTCTGTTGGGCTAGGAACATACTCTGATGTTGAAGCTCTACCTACTGCTGACAAGTGCTCCCTCTCTGAAATCTGCGCTACTACAACATCTCCATGCATCTCGCACCATTGCACACTTCTCTGTGCCACCTAGCACTGTGCAAAACACTTGTGCCTCTCGCATTGCTGCAGCCTGCTAGCTATGTGCTGTCCTGGGATTCCCTACACTGTCGCTCTCTCTGTCACTCCATCCGCATCTGTCTCTACCCAATCAGTTAGTTCCTGCTACTCCACATCGAGGCTCCCGTAGCAAGGTCTCATCCAAGAGGTTGGGTACCTCAAGGATCCTACCCCTCCTCCTTGGGACGATCACTCTATATCGCCCCATCTCCTACCTGGAGGTATGGCTGTATGTGATCCCTCAGCCCACCTGGCTTGAAGTTTCCCCCTACTAGAGGTCTCTGCATGAGTATATGTCTCTACTCGATCTCCTCTCAGCTTCCCTTGTTGTGGCTGCTCCACACCTCCTGAAGTTGCTGCACCAATTGTGGCTCCTCCACAATTGTCTGAGACTTCTTCTGGCTTTGCATGTTGAGAGGTAATATACGCTCCCTCTCAACCACCAAGTCTCCATCAGTTGCCTCACTGCTCAAGGCTTTGCATGCATCTTGAAACTCAAGAGCATACAGGTTCTTGACCCATGAACCAATCTGCTTCACCTGTCTAGTGATGATGTGTCTAAGGAAAACCTTTCCATTACTGAAGACTACATCATAGCCTCTGTCTTCCAGCATCGTGATGGACACCAAGTTTCTCTTCAGTCCTGGTACATACTTAACATCGGTCAAGGTAAGGCGAGCTCCATGCTCCCTCTGAAAAATAACTGTGCCTACACCTGAGACACTATACTTCTCATCATTACCCATCGCTATGAGTATCTGGAGATCTTTCTCCTCCAAAGTACTAAACAAACTCTTGTCACCGGTCATGTGGAAAGAAGCTCCATTGTCAAGAAACCAACCACTTCCCACCATGGATGAAACCATGCATGCAAAGAGTCTGAAATCCAACTCAAACTGTGAAGAAAGTGCCTCACCTTCAGATCCTTCCCCGGATCCCTTCTTGGATTTCCTCCGTGGACAATTTTCATCATAATGACCCACCTCATGACAACGAAAGCATCACACTTTTGTTTTGTCAACCTTATTCCCATCATTGGAAGAATTAGATTCGGAAAGAGAACCCTTCTCCTTCCCCTTCTTTGCTTTGGCAGCCAAAGCGCAATTTTCGTCATCAGATGCCTTTGATGAAGATCCGTCCCCGGTATTCTACCTGATCTCCTCTTGCACAAGATCCGACCAAAGTCTCTCCCATCCTGGAAATTTCTCTCGACCATTGACAGAGTCCTGATAGGAATGTCAACTCTTCGGAAGACCAAGGAGAGCCAAGCTCACCAAGTCCTCATCATCGACAGTCAAACCCACACTTCCCATCTCATCCCGACATTGAGTGAACTTTGTGAGATACTTGGGCATACTGTCTCCTTTCTCACACATAATGTTTCTGAGTTTATCCTTGAGTGCCAACTTCCTCTGGTCGCTCTTGCTTTGGAATAGATCTATCAACGCTTTCCACATCATGTATGGAGAAGCCTTTCCATGCATGCTGGATACAATGTGATCCTTCACGCCCTCCAACAGAATCCTTCGACACTTTGTTGTCTTCTTTTGCCAAGCATCAACGTGAGCAGCATCAGTAAGCTTTGGGAACTCAGCCTCTATGAAATCCTTCAACCCATTGTCATCTAACACCGCCTCCATCCTGTCTTTCCATGCAATATAATTCGAGCTGCCTTCAAGGGCATACTCCAATCGCAATTCGTTGAAAGACATTTCAACTTTGACACCAAGAAAACACTGCTGCAAATTCGAATTCCACCAGCTCAAAACTCAACCGCTTCTAATCTAAAATTCATGAGAACAAAGTATTTCTCATACAAATATTGACTGTATGGGCTTTTATCAGATATCTCACCTTCCAAAAGAAGGATGAATCCAGAGGCTACCTGGCTCGATTACAGACTCTGCCTGAAGAAATAAAATGTAATCACTTTCTGAATAATAGATCTGATGATCAACTCTGCTCTGATACCATGTCGAAATTTTGAATAATATAACACTTATTCATAGATATTATCTTGATTATACACTATTTCAGAATGCATACATAATACATAACCTCCTCTACATTGATCATCAATTTTGCGGAATTAAAAACAATGAAACATCAATCGCATGCACACATTAACACTATATGTAATGGGGAAAGAATACAGCTAAAAACCCTGAACTATCTATATATTATAATGATAGAGAACATGTAACAATACATAGTACAATACTCCTCACAAGTACTCAGTACTATCTCCACCTGTTACACACAAACTAGCTCAGATCTGAATCATGTCACAGGTTCAAATCTCCTCCGTTGTTTGCCTACCTCTACTGCGCAATCCAATGTGAGAATAGAAATGATCCAATTTCGAATTCTCGTTTGTTGTACTACGTAATCCTCATTGGCAATCTCAATCAGTGATTGTGCAAATCTCATGCACAGCTATAGTCACAACTGATAGCAGTCTCACTCTTTCACCCACCTCTAACACTTGTCTCCACTGAACTGTCCATGCGCTGAGTGGACTTATGTATTCTTTAGTTGCTTTATGAGTTAATAATTAGTGAATTAATTAATAATTAATTCACATCACTCATCACTAGTGTATTTGTAGTTAGAATAAATACAACTAGTTCAACTAAGTCAAACTGAACACAACTCCATCAACTCCTCAATCAACTCCACCAAACTCAACCACTTGAGTTCTAACTAAAGTCCATCATGCAATAGCTCAACTGACCCATAAGAAAATCGTATTTCCTTCTTACAGTTGCATCTGCCACATCTGTAGCTCGAACTGAAGTGCTCCAAGAGGATAAGATAATGTTTATAGTCCAAATATTATTAAGAGCTAATAATATTCGACTGTTCTATTTTTAGACTGGTAGTCTAAAAATATACTCCGCCCATATGTCTAAAAATATAAGTCCATCTATTTTTACCAACATTACCAATCATCCATAAATAGCATCCTACAACTCATAGACCATGATCCATATGTCTAAAAATAGACATAGTCTAAAATAGACTTTGCGGCAAAAATAGCCTGCGGGCGCACTTAGTGAAGGCGACTTCTTTTCACTAAGCTCCATCATCTTGTTTCATTTTCAATAGATTTGCAAACAAACGCTATAGGAGTAAATGCAAATAGGGCAGCCTCAACTTCTTTAAAACTTAAGGAAGAAAAGGCCCAAAGAAAACTCAAATCTGTTCAAGAAGCCTCTAGTTCCTCTAAGACTAAATCAGAAGACTCAAAAATAGATGAAATAACATCTCTTCTTAGAAACCTATCAAATAGGATTTCAAAGATTGAAACCCAACCTAGGACAACACAAAAAATAGTTACTAGACCTCAAAACCAAAATCAAGGTTAGTATAAAAGAAATCCACCACTACAAATTCTGCAGAGACCTAGCAATGATCAACAGGTTCCTACTCCTCTATCGATAAATGACCAACAACCTGATGATAATACTATGACAATTATTGAAGATATTAATAGTATGGATTCTTCTTCCAATCAAACAGCCATCATTCCTCTCTCACAGCAAAATCAGGTTCAAGAAGATCAGGAAGCTTCACAAGTCTCTTAATATCATGCTTCCTCTGAATTTTTAATTGCAGAGTTAAACAAGAGATATGATCTTAGGCCTAGGCCTGGTCCTGGGAGACCTCCAAAGGAAACTCCAATAATTGAACCACATACCAAAACTGCTGAAGCTCAAACAACTCTTATTTAGCCCTTAGATTAGTTAATTGATACTACCCAAACTGGTAAAAACATTTTGACTACATTTAATGTTGAAAAAGAATTAGAGAGGGTTAAGATCCCAATTCTACTGTCAGAGCTTTCTAAAAACCCTGGTTACAAAATCCAAGTCACAAAATGGATACAAAATACCTCGGTTCATGCTGAAGGTGATGTCATAAGTCTGCAAGTTGAAAAACCAGCAATAGTTTTTGGCCCTAGTTCAGACATGATAGATGAGATAGTGCCTCCTTTCTATGTAACTCTTAAAACAAATGATTCTATATTGTACAATTGTATGCTTGATTCAGGAGCATCACACAACCTTGTGCCAAAATCTATCATGGACCATTTGAAACTCGACATAACTAAATCCTAGCATGACCTGTACATCTTTGATTCTAAAAGGGTGCCTTGTTTCGGATTGATCAAGGATCTAGTGGTTACCATTGCCCAAATTCCAGTGAAAAGTGTAGTACTTGATATTTTTGTCACAAATATCCCTCCCAAGTTTGGAATTATCCTTTCTAGGTCTTGTTGTGTCAAATTAGGGGGAACTCTACAGATGGATATGTCATACGCTACTATTCTTGTTTATGGAGGAGAGCAATTAAGATTGTATAGAGAGGTAATATTTGTACATACTATTTGTAAGACTGACCAACTAAGGAACCATCCAATTTATGCAATAGATCAAGACTTTGGTTGTTTTCAACTCTCTTCAAACCAACATAAAACTCAAGTCAAAATCGAAGAGGTAGTTGAAAGTCATGAACCAAACCAAACTGATATTTGGAAACTATTCTTTGATGGCTCTTGCATGAAAGATGGGGCAGGAGCTGGAGTGCTTTTAATTTCACCTGAAAAATAAAATATAACCCAACCATGTAAATTAGACTTCGAAGTTACAAATAATGTGGCTGAATATGACGCTTTCCTTTTAGGATTGCAATTAGCCAAAAGCTTAAAAGTTCAAAACTTAAGTGTCTTTACTGATTCAGAACTTATTGTTAAGTAAGAAATGCTTTCCAGACCAAGCACCGTCGACTTAGGTCCTACCGAAATGAAGTATGGGATTCAATTGAAAACTTCTTTGATGCTTTTAAATTGACTCATATTCCCAAATATCAGAATATTCATGCAGATGCCTTAGTTGTCTCTGCTAGCTCTTTTAAAATTCCTTATCATACTGATGTACTCTATCAGATACAAGTCAAATATAGGCCATCTATTCCAGATAATCTGAAACACTGGCAAATATTCGAAGATGATGAACATTTGAAATCATTTCTACAGGTAATAGATGATTTTTCATTTCTACAAATTGATGAAGACAGAACTGAAATAAATGAAAATATAGATGGAAATGATACTTCATATTTTAAAATCCAAATTGCTAATCATGACATTATTCAATTATCTAATATTTTTATTCCAAAAGGAATTATTCCTTTAGAAAAATTGTTTGATCAAAATTATGTCCTCTGAAACCCTCAGTCCATTTCTTCAGAAGATGAAAAAGAAGAGATTAACATTGGAACTAATGAAGATATCAAAAACATCAAAATATGTGCATCTCCAGACCCTGAGATCAGAGCTCAATATCTTAAGTTACTGCAAAATTATAAGGATGTTTTTGCTTGGACTTATGCTAATCTAAAGACCTATGATACTTCATTAATACATCATAAGATTCCTTTGAGGCCAGAAGCAAAACCATATCAACAGAAACTTAGAGGGATAAATCCAGCCCTTCTACCAGCTGTAGAAAGGGAGATTAAGAAAATGTTAGATGCTCATATCATCCTCACTCTTATATATTTTAATTGGGTTGCAAATCTAGTTCCTGTTAGAAAGAAAAATGGAGAAATAAGACTCTGTGTGGATTTTAGAAATTTGAACAAGGCATCATTAAAACATAATTATCCTTTTCCCAAAATGGATCAATTACTTCAAATGGTTTCAGGAGCACAAAGACTTTCTATGCTTGATGGTTTTTCAGGTTACAATCAGGTGAATGTTGATACAACAGACAGAGAGAAGACAACCTTTACTACACCCTAGGGTACATTCATGTACGCTAGGATGCCATTTGGCTTAACCAATGCTAGAGAAACATTCCAGAGAGCTATGGACATAGCTTTTATGGGTGAGGTAAATAAATCTATGGTTATTTATCTTGATGACATAACAGTTTTTTCTAAATCTAATCATGAACATCTAAAGCACTTGATGAAGGTTTTTGACAGGTGTAGAAAATTTGGAAAATCATTGAACCCTAAGAAGTCCTTGTTTGTTGTCAAATAAGGAAAACTGTTGGGCCATATAATTTGAAAGGAGGGAGTAGTAATTGACCCCAAACAAGTATCTGCCATTAAAACATTGACCTTACCTAGAAACAAGAAGGAGATTCAAGCTTTTCTAGGCAAGATTAATTTTTTAAGGAGGTTTATTCCCAATTATGCAGAGATTGTAAAAGATATAAATGACATGCTTCGAAAGGACCATGAAGTCAAATGGACTCCCTCTTCTAGGCATGCATTTGAACAAATAAAAAGGGCTATATCTGAAGCTCCCACCTTAGCCAACCCTGATTATACTAAGCCATTCAATATTTTCTCTTTTGCCTCTGAAACAACCCTTGCTGCTATTCTATTACAGAAAAATGAGGATTCCCATGAGCAACCCATAGCCTTTTTTAGCAAGGTTATGAGATATGCTGAGCTTAAGTATGACATCATTACGAAGCAAGCTTATGCCCTCATTCAAGCCCTAAAGTCATTTAGGATGTATGTCCTACATTCACCTATTACTGCTTATGTTCCTAATAGTGCTGTGAAAATTGTCCTAACCCAACTAGACACTGATGGGAAAAGAGGTAGATGGATCACTCAAATTCTGGAGTTTGATCTAACTATCAAGACTACCAAGCTAGTAAAAAGTCAAGGATTAGCCAAGCTTCTAGCTGAATCCAACTGCAAAGTACTTGGAATCAATTCTGTTTTAGAAATACAAGGGAAGAATACACAAGAACCTTCTATCCTTGTAGAAGTGGAAGAGCTTTACCTCCCAAATGCACCCTCGACACACTTTTTCTGCGGTTGGAAGGCTTCAACTGCACCCATAAGCCATCCTGCATGCAGTTATGACCGAAATATTCTAGTTCTATGCATGCGGTGGTGGGATCTATGTAAATTTTTCAAGGTTGGCCTACAAGCCACTGGCCATAATTGATCATAACCTTCTAGAGTCAAGTCTCAGGTGATAACAAATCTAAACAACCAATACTCAAGCAACATCTTAACCAATATGCCTAATACATGATACACATTTTGTTAAACAAATAGTAAACATAGAAGCTAAAGGTCATGAATGCATATATGATCATAAAATTATGAACTTCATCATAGAATTATCAAGAAGGTACAATTCCCTCTCAAGATAGCTACAACAACACTTGTTAGCCTATGAATTCATCAACCATTCAATCAATTATCAAGTCATGAACACAGTCAATAGCAAGAGCGCATCATATAACCAAAAAATAAGGCATAAAAAATTAGCCATAATATCAACATAATAACCAGTACATGTGCTCACCATTCACAATGGGGATAATGTCTCATGTCAATATATGCAAAAAACAACCAAGATAGGGACTTCCATGTACCACTTGACAATAAATTGGGTTGAACCAAATTTCTCTTTTAGCCAATCACCCCATTGCCATATTCCAAGCATGAATTTGGGATCACATGGATTAAACCAAACTAGAACAAACAAGGTCTTCAAGAGGCCAAATCATCTCAACCCTCAACCATAGTGATTTCACCTAAACCAGTCCATAAATCACTAACATCAAAACAAGCTTGAATGCCTCCAACTTCCTTCATCAACTCCCACGGAATTTTCCTTTCTCCACCCATCCATCGAGAGTTATAGGAGAAAGCCCATCTCCACCCTTGACCCTTGGTAATTTTCCCAAGACCACTTCAACCAAGATCCAAGTCTACCAAACATCGAAATCTTAATCAAATATAGAACCCACTAGATCATGGCTATCGAGGAAATGACAAGGTAGGGTTGAAACCACTATCAAACCAGAAAAATCCCATGCCAGTGAAGACAAAATAACCAAAGAATAATATGCATGTACCATGCATCTAGATCTTGGCAAGGAAATCACACATGAAACATGTTACTTGCAATGAACTCTAGTTGTAGCTGCTAACCCAACCTTCTCTCCACTGCTATAAGTCCTTTTCTTGTCCTTTTCTTTCTTCTCTCCAAGTCCAAGTGAGTGCTAGGATGCTCTGGGAATTATCTAAGTGTGCAAGAGTGTAAGAGTATGGAAGAATATAGACAAAAGATAAAATGGAAAAATATGGGAATTGTTTCATTTATGTCCTTTCATCATTAATGTCTAGTCTCTTCCTTTCCTTTTTCCTTTTTAGTCATTTTCCGTTAATTTCTCTTTAATTTCCCTTGCATGCATATTTGTCTCTTCATCTCCCTTTTCTCCTTTTTTCCTTCATTTCCTTAATTAAATTACATTTTTTGCCTCTTTCCTTCGCCAATGCCTTTGTCAATTTCCATAGCCATTAATAAACCACAAGTGATAACCACTATAATGTTGAACCACTATTCACCTTGGAATACGTGTCCCATCACTGTGGCCTTATTTTATTTGCATGGAAAATCAACTAAGGGTTGTTCCAAAAATAATTAGAGTAAGCACCTCCATTAAATTTTTGGGAAATAGACCTTGAATATGAAATAGATCTTGAATAATAGTTCCAATTTTGCCAAAATTAATGAGAGTTGCATTCAAAAATCCCAAAAGGGAGAATGAAAGGAATTTAAATTAGTATTATACTATTATATTACTTCAAAGTTACTATCACTTGAATAAAGATTTCATCAATAAAATATATGTGAATTTTTTCTCTCATAATTCTATAAGCAACTAGTAGAGTTTCTAAATTATATTAATTCAATGATATCGATATCTTGCTTTAGCACTCCGTTTGATTTAGCACTTGAGAGTATATTAATGATATTATTTTTAATGGAGTGGTTTTCTTACAGGAGGAAACTATGGTCTTGAATTGAGATTTTGCAACATGGCTCTATTCGTAGAGACAATTATATATCAGCTCTAGTGACATTAGTTATAAAATTGAATGTAAAATACACTCTCTCATCTCCATTATCAATTTCGTGCTGACAAGAAAGGAGAAATATTGACTTAGAGTGGTCCAAAAATATCAAACACACTTATTTTCAATGATATATGGGATGACATATTTGAAGGAGAAGTAGTTTTTAGCAAATGTGAGAAGGACAACAGACCTAATAAGTTTACATCAAATAAGGAATTAGCCATATGCAAAAGAAAAAAAGAATAAAACAATTTCCCTAATTGTTGCATCGATAAGTAAAGAAGTGAACCATCGTATTGTATCCATTATAGGTTCATATGGTGCTTGAAAGAAGTTAAAGGAATTATATGAATTATACTAAAAACTAGAACTTGTACAATTGTTGATACAAGAACTATCGAGAGTGGTCATAAAAATATCAAAGAAACACTTATTTTCAATGATACATTGGATGGCATCTATGAAGGAGAAGTAGTGATTAGAAAATGTAAGGAGGACCATGGACCTAATATGTTTACATCAGATAAGGAGTTATCCATATGGAAAAAAATACAATAAATCTTATACCCTAATTGTTGAATAAGTGAGCCATCATATTGTTTCCATTATAATTTATTCTGGTTCTTGAAAGAAGTTAAAGGAATTATATATCTCACACTTAAAACTATAATTAGTACTATTATAGGTTAATCTATTCAATGTTAAAGGATGATGATCCCATGTTCATGGCTTTAGAGATCAAATTCATCATGCATGGCATAGATGCCCCTACAGTGAATATAGATATTTCTTTCATAACCTCCACCAAATACAACTACCCTACATAGTCTCACTATCATGAATCCATGCAAACTAGTGAACAATTAAAGTGTATTACATTTGATTTTATGGTGGATGTTAACACCCAGGTTTTTCCCTATGACTCCCAATGGAATACGGCCGGGGTAACCACTAACCAGTCTTTGGATTGCAGCCTCTAGCCAAGCTGTAATTAGAGAGGGCTCTCTCTTTAAAGTTTAGCTCTGTTTTGATAGTATTTTAGGCTAGCTATGATGTTCAAGGTTTTTGTTTTTGAAATGTGTTTGGTGATGATTCCAGTTAATATATATAGGTACTTACTATCATGTCTTAGTCCATTGGGCATGGAGTCAGTGGTCCTTTAGTTTGTCTGATACTGTGTGATACCTTAGTGATGCTGCAGAGCCAGATTTGTGTCTGAGGAAAAACGTTCATAATAGTTATTAAGTGGGTGTATCCAGTTTATGTAAGGCAATTTAAGAATCTCACAGAAAACTGCTAAAGAAAAACGGTAGGAATATCAATCTAGAAGCAATGAAGAATTTCTAGTTAACATTGACACATATAGAATTAATAGACACATGAGCAGTTAAGAATTCATGTATATCGTTAACTCTGAAGATTAACATTCACAGCAGTAAAAATTGAGCACAAGGTGTAATGAAACAAATCCTGTACTATTCTTTTTCTTTACTTCTAGCTTAGTACAACATAAGTATGGTTTGATAAACACAAGAAGACAAGAAACAGAGATTGAGGAAAACTTGTTATTTCATCAGACAGCACAGGAATTCTGCATCAGCACATCTAGCATCATCCATACATCAAATACTTCAGGAAATCACTGAGCTGGTCCAGCCCTCTGTATTAGATAAAACTGAAAGTATACAATAGATTCTCCTTGGAGTCAAAAATCACCAACCCCTTATGCGTTACTAAGGGGAGTATTTATACAAAATTTACATGTAAAATATCAAGAAAAGGAGTTAATGGCTCATAAATGTTATGCCAACTCCTGGAGCTTGGTAGCTGAGAAAGTAAAAGCTGTAATAACTTTTCATTGCTTTAGCTGTCAAAAATAGTCAGAAATTAATGACTTGGTGGGTGTCGAAGTCGGCTGAGGCTAAGCTGTCCAAATATGCACATTTGCTTATCCTTTAGGCTAGCTGTCATTGTCCTTATGCTGAGTCACCCTTTCAGCTACCTTTATTTCTGACTTTTTCATGCTGTTTGTCTTGTAGTGACCTGGAGCTGGCAGTGGCTGAACAATAGAGGCTACCGTGGCAAAATCTGAAGCATTGCTTGCCACCAATCCTCCTTAGGCATTTGATGCCTCCGAATTTTTATCAAGGTCTCATCGGCCTCTGTATACCTATAAAAATTAGGAGGAGTTTCAAACAGATGATTTACCTCATTTTCAATGAAGAACAGGCCTTCAAGTTTTTCATACAAGCTCTGTCCTGTGGGGGGCCCTGTTTGCTCAGATGTACTGCCAGATGCAATAATCTGATTTTCAATAGTGGTTGTTGTTCTGTTGGTAAATTGATCTCGAGAGATCAGTCTTCCTGCACCACTTAGGAGGCTGGGCAGTCCCTTTGATTGCAGCACTGCCATCTTGACTTTATATTCCTCCACCTCAGCTTGTATCTCATAGAACTTCCTCTCCACAGTTTGTACATAGTTCCTGAGAGTTAGTACCTTCTTAGCAGTGAGGACAGCCTCGGTTCTGTTGGCAATGCCTATTGCTGCCAGTTCCTCCTTTTCTTGCCTGTTCAGGAAGTCTATCATCCTGTTGGCATGTTCTGGCTTGTCTCCCAGTGTTTTCTTGGCCTTATGGATTTCTGCTTGTGCTTGGCCCATTAAGTCCATCTGTTCATGTATTGTTTTGATTGACCTCCATTGTTGATTGATGGAATGGCCAATTTTGGCCCATAGAATCCTCTTTATGTCGGCCATGGCAGTCTCTCGATTCAGTTCCTTCTCTAAGGCCTTGATCTTGTCTTTTAGGGCCTTTATTTCTCTGCCCTGCTCTGCTACAGTTACTTTTGACTTGTCATATTTGGCATCCAGTTCTGCCAATTTTTCCTTGCCCTTCTTTATTTCAATGGCCTGGAGCTCCATTTCCTTGATGGCCTTGGTCAATTCTTCTATACTTGCACTGGCATCTGGAGCTGCTGCTGTTCCTGCTACTTCTGTTGTGGGGGCCACTGCTGCCCCTGAAGTTGTTGCTGTTGTTGAAGTAGTTGGAGGAGCTTGGGAAGTGGATTCTCCCTGTTTATCTTGTAATGCTCCTTCCAGCTCTTTCTCCAAATCCCTGATCCTCTGGTCTTGCTGCATTATGAGGTCTAATTGGTCATCAACCTCTTTTTGCTTTTGAAGTTCTGCGGTTTGAGGGTGCTCTATGGGCTGCAGCTTCAACCTCTTCTTTAATGCATTCAGGTCATCATATTTCTTCTTCATAAGGGCCTTCACACCCTTTGGATCACTAGGATCATGTCCTAAATCAATGATGATGTCCTCAAGAGACTTTATTCTATTGTCTTTAGCCAAGGAGGACATTCTCTCAAAGTCCAACTGTGTATTGGTGTTTTTCAGGGACTCTTTCAGCTCATGGGCCATGGTTGCCCTCTCCACCAAGGTTGCATAAACCATTTCTCCAGCTTGCTTGTGGAGTTCTATTTGGTCCATGGGATGGATGTCTTTGGCCATGACCTCCACCCTTGTCTTCACAAAATCTGCAGCCGACTTAGGCTGCGGTATTGTAGGCTTAAAGTGACTGAGGATTATTTTTTCCTCTTTAATGTCATACACAGACATTAGCCTTTCTTGCTGGGCTGGTGTTGCATCTATAAATTGCTTGTAGACCTCAGCCCTCAGCAGATCATTCTGAGCTTTTATTTGTTTGAAAGAAGCCTTAGTGCTCTTGGGCTTCTTGCTCTGCTGGGAGGAGGAAGACACCTCCAAACCAAGTTGCAATCCTTGCTCCTGCTGAAAGGAGCTTGTCCCTGTGTGCTGGCTGCCCTCCCTGTTTTTCCTTGAGCTGTCAAGGAATTCTTCAGTGATGTCTTCTACCTCTGGGGAGTCTAGCCTTTGCCTTTTGGCTCCTGGTTGTTGGGAGGATCCACTAACTGGAGTGGACTCTTCTCTATCTCTTTTCATACCCCTTTCTTCATGTGCTGGGGTCTGCAAACTTGGAGCAGTCAATGGCTCAGTTTGTGGAGGTGGAGTTTGCATTACTGGAGCTGCTGGTAGCTCCGTTTGTTGAGGGGCAGTCTACTCTTGCTGTTGTTCTGTTTGCTGCCCTTGTTGGGGCTCTTGATGCTGCTCATTTACAGGGGCAGGCTTTTCTTTCACTGTTTCCTCCTCTGCACCCATTATCCCTTTGCCTTTGTCTGCAGCTGGTGCTGCAGTGGAAGGTGCTTGTGTAACTGGTGCAGTCCTTGAGGCCGAGGTCCCTTCTCCTGTTGAATAAGGCCGCTTGAAAGGTACCTGCTGCACAGAGTCTAGGTCAATGGTTTTTTCAAGCTCCTTCATATTCTTTAGCATTATCTCTTCTTCAGTTAGCTTTTCAACTAGAGTACCCTGCTGCCATTCTTGCTGGTTGGCATATCTTTCAATGTGTGGGTATTGACAATGCCTATAACCTAGAAGCCTGTATTTGTTTCTTCTGGCAGTAATGAAGCCCTCAGGGTCATAAGGAACCCACCGAAAACTATATGATAGTTTATATTTGTCCTTGAGGATGAGGTCAGCATCTTCCCATCCTTCTTTTTTATTCATGATGAAGGGGCCCAACTGGTGTTTGAACTTGAGGTGGGCCTTCTTTCTGGAGCTGTGGAAATGGGTGAGGTCAGACTGAATCAACTGCCTATAATATTCCAAGGCAAATATCCTCATGGGCACATACTTTGGGAGTCTGTAAGGACAGAGCTCACAGCCATAGACTCTGATGACTGTGTGATCCTCATATAGGTACCAATCACCTATTTTACATTTTTTGGAAAGCTGCAGAGCCTTCTGTATCTCAGTTGACATTCTGGGAGGAGGGGACCTCATCAATAGGCAAGAGACTGGATACACAAATTGGTCAACAAACTCACAATAGGAATAGGGTGAGTTTGTGACTTTGTGATAGACAGAGGTCCACAAGATCACAGATCTTCTTTCCCCTCTATAATCCAGCTTTTTGATATAGCATGAAAAAGCCTCAGACTGATAATACATAAAGAGGTGATAAATATAGGCTGAGTACTTGAAGACCCCCTGTCTATCCACTGCACCCAACTGATCATGGATTTTGTTAGCTATAAACTTGGCAAAGTTATATTTGCGGGCAGGGGGTTGTCCTGGGCTGTAAACAGCTAGTAATACCAGCATTGTCTCATCCACATGTTCGCTGGTTCTGTATCCCAGCACATAAGCAATCATGTCCAGGAGTAATCTGCCTACTTCAGTGAAGTGGACATCTAAATAAGGAGGTGGTCCTGCAGGCTGGCACTCAGGTCTCATGAATGTCTTGGTGACCTTTTGAATTTCCTCACTGGTCATCTTGGCACCAGTGTCCAGCAGATAGTTCATGGAGAATGGGATTAGCAGCTCTGTCTGATCAAAATGTAGCATAAAATGTAGCATTTTGTTGATGGACTCCGGATTAATGTAGAAGAGGATCCTCCCAGATGGGGTGCTGATGGCTCTGTGCTGCACATCATAGTTTTCAGCACATAGGCGAATGATTTCAGGAAACACATTTACAGAGGGGAGACAATAGTATGGCAGGTTGGACTCCCATATGCCATATGTATCATGACCATTCAGGTAGTCCTCTCTCAACTGCCTAAAGGTCTGCAGAAAGTCCCTGTCTCCCACATAGTCTTCAATAAGGTAGTCCTGGTCAGCAAGAGGCAAGGACTGCAGGTCTTTATTGGGTGGATTTAATGGAGCAACACTGAGAGCTGTGGGTGTAGGGGTAGCCATTATATGATTTGATTTTGAATAAGATGAATGCAATGGTTTGCAAACCTCTTAAGAGCTCAAATGATAGGCCAACTGTAGACAATGTCTGAAATGTTCTTCACAGTGGAAAAGGCAGGCTTGGCAAGCTTGCTTCCACAGTTTTTAGTAGATTCACAGGGATTGTGAATTGCTAGGGGTAAATTGAAGAGGGTATGTGAGGTTTACTTTGGTAAAAACTGCTGCTGGTCTACACCCGGCAAAAGGGAACAATGCCGGGCCCCTCGAGGACAAATTTAGAATCTTGGTCCGCGTTTTAACTGTTTTAGTGTTAAATTATGGTTCTGGGGTAATGCAGGTTACCTTAGCTCTCTTTTAGGTAGTAGATAGAGCTTGTATGGAATTTGACAAGTGCTTTAATGGTGAATTTACAGAGAAATCGTATGCATGGGCCAAATGGAAGAATTACGGTGAATACCTGGATAAAATGCTTGAAAAGCCTGCGAGCCGAGCTGTGGAGGCAGAATTGATGAGTTGGTACGGTTGCAAATTTGAATTTGGAGGTCCGGAGGCACTTTGGTAGTGAACCAGCTGCAACTGCTATGTCTTCTTTTGCGCGAAAATGACATAAAAACGGCTCAAACCGTGACTTTAACGACAAATTTGGAAAAAATAGGTAATTGGCGCCTTTCCGCCGATGACGTCAGCATGACGTCATGGCGGGCCCGGGTACGGGGGTGACGTGGCTGCTGAGGTGTAGGCCAAGGTGGCAGGACACGGTGGCGGGTGGATAAGGTGGCAGGACTACGTGGAGGGCCACACGGCGCGGGGGCGGGGAAAGGTGCTACGTCATGATGACTTATGCATGACGTAAGGGGGAGGTGGTAACGGGATGGTGGTAAGCGGTTTCCCCGCACCACCTTTGGGGAAAGGCGGTATCGGGGAGGGGGGCTTCGAACAACCCCGCCGCCTGCCACGCGTCCCGTGTACGGGGCGGAAAACCACTGTTCCCCGGACGCTAAAGGTCGGCAGATCCGACACTGAAAATGCCCGCCCACTGTTGGATCGTGGGTGGCAGACGATCGACGGCTGGCGGGCCTTCCGACGGATCGTGCAGGTTGGGGGGGGTCCCGCCAGCATATTAAAATATTCGTTTTAATAATCTGGGTGGAGAACCTTAGGTTTAGTGCTTTTTGTGGGTTTTTTCGGGGCAAGGTTAATCCAAGGGGGGAAAAAAGGTTTAAAAGTGGGTTTTGAGCAGAGGGAAGGGGTTCTTGTGGAATTTATTGGACAGAGGTGAGGTGATGGCTTAGGGGGAGGCTGTCACTCCAACCTGAGGTCAGAGCAATCCCATGACAGGGTTGACCATAGTCCCTGGTGGACTAATGTCTCCCTTGACAAACTTATTTAGCTATAGTGCTAAAGGGAGGATATCTATACAATGCTGGGATTTATACACCATAGTGTTATTATAGTAGGGAAAGGGGGACATAGGGGATTTAGATAGTAAAGTTAAGGGTTAATATGGATAAAAGAGGTGAATGAGGAATGAAATCACTAAGTTTATTTGAAAACCACTTAGTTTTAGGGAGTAGATCAAAATGAAAAGAATTTTAGACAAGAAATGTGGCTTTTAAAGGAATAAGCACCAGCATAAAACCTCAAGTTCTCTTATGAACACAACTGATGAAGGGATGTTAGTTATGAATGGGAAAAAGGAAAATGGAATGTTAGACATGCTCCTTTGCTTTGCTGCCACCTGATGGAGAAGAAGAGCTTCTCAATCCATTGATGCTCCTTGGTGAATAGGTTAGCACATTTTCAATTGTAAGGAATGACATTTCTGCAACCCCATCTGCTTACCCATCTACTTGCCTAGCATTTTTTGTTTCTTCATGGAGGGTGCACTTAGACTTGCAGACCCTTATTTGCCTTTTCTTTTCTCTTGGCCTTTTCTTTTGATTTCCTATCTAGAACTACCCTTATTGCTTCCAAGGTCCCAGATTAAGCAGTTGGGAACCTTAATTCTCTACCTAAGCTACTAGCCTGCCAAGATTAAACGGTTTGGACAGACTTCTTTCTCTATTCTACAACAGAAAATTGAAACATGGCATGATCCAGATTAGGCTTTTTGGACCATCCATCAAAATTGAGTCACGATAAAGCTATATACACACAGTGTCTTCTCTTGGAAATATGGGATCTTTGCATCATCAAAGCAGAGCATATTTGGAACTTTCTTTGCCAATCATGAAATATGAAACCTATTGGTATAGGTAGCTAACAGTGGCTCCACATCGGGATGGTTTTTCCATTTGAAAGACCAAGAACAGCAGGTCAGAATGCCTTGGCCCTTGACTGCTTTTACCAAAACTTGAAGTATGCTGCTTTGAAATGCCAAAATTGTGCTCTTCCCACCTTGGTGGATCTCTAAACCTATTTTCCTTTTGCTGACAGTTAATAAAACTTGAGAAACTGCATTTTTATATTTTAACAGAAAGTAATATATACACCTGAATATGTACAAGGGAAACTCAGGCTGCACTTATGGGTAGTGGTCAAAATAGTGCTTCAGCATCCTGCCATTCACAAGACCTTCATCCAAATCAGTTTCATTAAGACTTTTAAGGAAATAGGTATTGTTTCCTTGTACTTCTTGGACAGCAAATGGTCCTCTCCAAAGGGAATCAAATTTTCCATGTTTTCCCTTATCCTCTCTTCTTGAGTCCCACTTGAGGACTTTGTCTCCAACATTAAAGTCTTCTACCTTAGTTCTTCTGTCAAAAGCTTTCTTTAATTTTTCTTGTAAAACTTGAACTCTGCTGAAAACTTGGTCTCTAGTTTGCTGCAAACATATTATTTGATTTATCCTTCTCTGCATATCATTTGGTTCAGCTTGACTTTCTTGAAGAAGTTTCATGACAGGAATCCCTAGTGATGAAGGGAATTTAGCTTCTAATCCATAGACTAACTCATATGGGCTGGTCCCAATTAATCTCTTGGTTGTTAGTCTATCTTCCCATAAGGCATTCACAAGCTTCTTATGCCAATTCTTTTTGTTTTCTTCTAGCACTTTCTTTATGATGTTTACCAGGCTTTTATTTGATGATTCAGCAAGGCCATTTCCTTGGGGATAGTATGCAGTAGAATGACCCAAGGTAATGCGAAATTTGTGGCAGAAATTCACTATCTTCTTGGATCTAAAAGCACCAGCATTGTCTGTTATTATCTTGTCAGGACAACCAAATCTAGCCAATATGTTATTCTCCAAAAACTGAATGATTGTTGAATCATTTGCTTGTCTGCATGGAACAGCTTCAATCCACTTAGTGAAGTAGTCTGTAGCTATTAGAATCCATCTATGTTGGCCTGAAGATGAAGGGTGAATTTCCCCAATGAAATCCAAGCCCCATTGTTGAAAAGGTCTCTCTGTTGCAATAGGCCTCAAAGGGAGTGGCAGTAATTTTCTCTTTCCCTCAAACACTTGACATTTATGACATGAGGTGGTGAATTTCTTGACATCAGCGAACATGGTGGGCCAGTAGTAACCAGCTCTCAATATTTTATCCACAGTGGACTTCCAATACAAATGTCGACCACAATTGCCTGCATGAAATTCTTCCATGATTTTGTTAGTCTCATTGTCAATTAAGCAGTTTAACAATATACCCTCATGGTTTTTCCAAAGCAAATTTCCATTCATAACACAAAACTTTGAAGCTTTCATTTTTAGGAACCTACATTTAGTTCTGGACAGCCCTGGGGGAGCACACAGGTTTTGTAACACATAACAGATATTTGAATTCCAGGGGGATTGTTCAAAGGCTACATTGATCTTTGGAGTCGCCAGGTCCAGTTCACTGTCCAGTTGGTTGATGTCCAAGGCTTGGAAATTTGTTTCAGACATTAATTTAGCCAAACCTTGTCCTTTTATCAGTTTGGTAGGTTTTATTTCAATGTCAAATTCTAAAATATTTGCAATCCATTTTCCTCTTCTGCCCTCTAAATTCTCTTGAGTAAGTATGTCTTTGACAATTGGGCTTGGTACATAGGCTATAACATGGGAGTATAGGATGTAGATCCTAAAGTTTTTAATAGCTTTGACCAAGGCATATGCTTGCCTTTCCATAATCTGGTATTTCAGGGGTGCATCTCTAAGAGCTTTACTAAAGAAAGCAATGGGTTTCTCATTTCCTTGGTCATCTTTCTGTAATAAGACAGCAGCAATTGTGTGCTGGGAAGCAAAGGAAAATATGATAAATTCCCTATCAAATTGTGGATTTGTTAGGACTGGAGTTTGGGTGAGGGCCAATTTTATTCCTTCAAAGGCTTGACTTGCCTCTGTCGTCCATTTTACTTTTGAATCATTTTTTAACATGTTATTCAGTAACCTGCTCAATTCGGCCAGATTTGGGATAAATCTCCTCAGGAAGTTGATTTTACCCAAAAAGGCTTGTAATTCCTTTATATTTCTTGGGTGAGGCATTTGTAAGATGGCCTGGATTCTATCTGGGTCAATTCTTATGCCATCCTTTGAAATGATGTGTCCTAACAGCTTACCTTCTTCCAAACCAAACAGGGATTTCTTGGGATTCAAAGAAATTCCATATTTCATGCATGTTAAGAAGATATGCCTTAGATGTTTCAAATGTTCTTGATCTGATTTTGAGAAAGGTGTGAGGTCATACAAGTAAATGACTAAAAAGTCATGAATCTCCTTGGAAAAAGCAATGTCCATTGCTCTTTGAAATGTTGCCCCTGCATTTTTCAACCCAAAAGGCATTTTTACATATTTGAAAGTTCCCCATGGGGTTGTAAATGTTGTTTTGTCCTGATCATCAGGATGAACTAAGATCTGGTTGAAACCTGAGAATCCATCAAGTAGAGAAATTCTTGAGGCCCCCACTACTCTTTGCAAGATGTGATCCATCTTGGGTAAGGGGTAATTGTCTTTCAAGGAAACTTGATTCAAGTTCCTTAGGTCAACACATAGCCTTATTTCACCGGTTTTCTTTCTTGTAGGGACTAAGTTTGAAATCCAATCAGAGAATCTGATTGGTGCTATGATGCCTGCCTTGAACATTTTCTGTACCTCTTGTTCCATTGCTGGGAGAAGCATAGGATTGATTCTCCTCAATTTTTGTTTAAAGGGTTTTTGATCTGGCTTGAGAGGGATAGTGTGTTGAATTACAGAGGTGTCATAGGATTTTAAATCCTCATAACTCCATGCAAAGACATCTTGGAACTCTTTAAAGAGGTCAATGTATTTAGGCTTTTGGTCAGGAGGTAAGGAAGCAGACAATTTTATTATTTTGGGTTGTTCAGCAGTCCCAATGTTACATTCTTCTATGGCAGTGTTGAGGGGCTGCATTTTTTGGTTTGTTGGGAACATCATTGGAGTCGAAAATGTCTTCTAAAGGAGCTAAGCCTATTGGAAGAAAATTGTCCTTCAATTGTATCACTTCAGCCTCATCTTCGGCTGTCTCCTCATAACTAATTTGTTGAATTTCTTGTATGTTCTCCTTGTTGAAAATGGTTGGATTTAGCATTTTTTTTGCTGTTTTGGGTGATATTGGGTGGTTAGTCTGTTCAAACTGTATTTGTGATTGAATTGCTCTTTCAAGTATTTGTGATTGACTTGCTCTTTCAGTGTCAATATTTAGTCCTGCAAATTCTTGTTGCAAAGTCAAGAAGTTGTTTATTTGTGCATCATGTTCAAATACCTGCCAGTCCTTGACATTGTTTGGGACAGAAGGTCTGTGCTTTACCTCAGCTGTAAAGCAATGATGGGGCTCAAAAGGTAGCTTGCAGGTACTTGCAAATGTGGCTAAACTATGAGCGTGAAGATTATGGGTCCTAGAAATTTTGGTGATTTGGAATTCAGAGAAGAAGCTTAGTATTTCAGCCACAGCAGACCTATAAGACCTCAGTCTCTTGCCATTGGTGACAAAATTTCCCTTTACTTGTTGGATGACTAAATCTGAATCCCCCATAATTGAGACTTTTGTGGCTTGTAAGAACTTTACTAGCTTGAGGCCTAGTAAAAGAGCTTCATATTCTGCCATATTATTAGTACACTTGAAATTCAGTCTATAGGCTCGGTCTTCTGTATGACTGTCTTGTTTATTGTGTATCCAAACTCCAGCTCCTGCCCCTAATTTGTTGACTGACCCATCGAATTCAAGGAACCATAGGATCTCTTGTTTCAGGGAGAACTTAATGACCTCCTTGTGTGCTGGAATTGTAAGTTGAAGCTCTGGTTTGCCATCTGGTTTGTTTTCTAGGGCAGTCTCCTCACTTGATGGAGCCTGTTCGCTTTCTTGAGCAGCAGCTGTGTTTAATGTTTGCTTAATCATTGTTTCTTGGGTAGCAGTTTGCTCATTAGTGTCTTCCTCTTGTATGAGTGTCTTGGGTTCAACCTCATTATCTGAGAGAGTTGTATTATCATTGAAGAGAATGTATGAGTCTATGTCTGAATGGACAGCATATATGGGAAATTTTTGAGGCTTTTCTTCACTGCTGACCATGTATTTCATTAATGTTTATCTGTATAATCTCTTTGGTTGCCCAAAAACAGTGATGGTGGCATATGACATATCTAACTGCAGGGAACCTTGAAGTTTAGCCCCCCATGACCTTGATAACAGCATCCCATACTTGGGTGGGATGTCAGCAACTACAACATCCATTAGAATTGTTTTGTTTGGGTACTGAACAAGAGACACACATAGATCTTTTATTAGGCCTAAGCACTTGACTTGGCTGGAATCAAAGGAGAACAGGTCCTTGTATGGTCTTGTAATATCCAGGTTTAGTCTTTCCATGACTGATTTGGGCATCAGGTTGTGAGAGGCACCCGAGTCAAACATTGCATTGTGTAATATCTTGTCATGAACATGCAGGCTGACATAGAAAGGTAAAATGCCTACACCTGCTGTCTTTCCATCCACCTCTGGACCGAAAAGTAGCTCTGGGGTATCATCCAACACATTAACATCATCTTTGTTGCTAGTAAGTTGGAGGGATTTCCTGATTTGTTGTTTGTAGATGCTGTGTTTGGCCAATTCCGAGAGAGGAATTGCTATCTTTAATTTCCCAATTTCAGCCTCTAAGTCAAAAGGTTTATCAGGTTGAGTCTTTGTGTTGTGGATGACAGGCTTTTTCTTGTTCACTAGGTCTTCTTCTTGATTGTTGTCTTGATCTTGAGCTTGAGACCTATCCTTGTTGCTTATCTCTTGGGGAATAATACTTGGGTTAGGCTGCAAGGATGAGGGATCTATTGGCTGTTGTTTTGAGGAAAAGGTTTCAGCTATTTCCTCAACGGTTACCTCATCTGTATTTGGACCAGTTTTGTTACTTGGTTTTGTGACAATGGCTCTTTTGGGCTGCTGGTTGTCCTTTGCCTTTTCAGGCTGAGTTACATTTACAGTTCTACTCCTTAGCTTGTATTGTTTATGGACTTCATAAACAGCTATGTCATAGCCCTGCTTAAAGTCAAATGACTCACCTGATTTGGTTTGGAACAGCTTGATTTCATCATTCTCATGATCTTCTTGTGTTAAAAAAACTTGACTTTCACCATCCAAACCCATTAGATTAATGTGGGGATCTTCATTGGGTTCACTTGCTGTGGAAGTCTCAGCATAATTCTCTTGGAAAGGGGGTCTTATGTCTGGGTCAGAATTGGCCTTGCCAACGTTTGGATTTTGAGTTCTCCTAAAATTTGGATTCCTAGGAGGGCTGTTTTGTGGTGCTTCCCATGATGACTTTCTCTCAACTGATTCCACTCTATCTCCCAATCTCTTCATACCAGTGAGTATTGCATCCAGTTTTTGATCAAAAGCTGAGGGTTCTTCTTTGAAGGTGGTTCTCTTTTCCAACCTTGCTCTGTTTCTTTTGGCAATCAGGTTAGCTTCCACTGTGACAGCAACCTTTTGGGCATCTGCAAGGGTTTCAGGAGCTCTCTCCTTCAACTGGTAGGCCATATCAGGATCAAAACCATCAGGAAATTTGTATAAGGCCAAATCAGGGGGAGGTCTTAAATTTTGTGGGATTTCATTATATACATTGTTGAATCTTGCACAATACTCAAAAACAATCTCTTGGGGACCTCTTTTGATAGTGTCATACTCACCAAGTATGTGCAGAGGATCTTTCTTTTTCTCCCATCTGTTAGTAAAGGCTTGATACAGCTCATCAGGAGTTGTGATGGAATTTGCATTCAGGGATCTGAACCAAGTTCTTACATCCCCAGTCAGACTTTGAACAAACATCCTCATTCTCACACTGTCATCATCTATTTCATAGGTCTCAAAATGGTCTTGCATCCTTTTGGCATGCTGAATAGCTGTAAAGGGGCCAGTGGAGTGAAAATATGAGATTTTAGTTTGGTAATCTTGGGGTAGAGCTGCAGCATTAGCTGGTAACTGCAAGGGTGCATATCTGTTAGCCATATTCACAAGGTTTGGGGGATTCACAGGAGCAACTGGGATAAAAGGAACGATGTGTACCATTGGGGTAACAGGTGTAGCATCACCTAGAGTGTTGGTCAAGGGGATTTGTGCAGTGGGTGAAGATGTGAAAGGAGGGCTTTGAGATGTTGATGGTGAACTAGGGGAGACAGGAGTTGACCGAAACAGGACCTTGATAGGAGTTGGAACTGTTTCAGGGTAAGCTGTCTCAGGACTCAAATCACTAGGATTTTCCTGCCTTTGCTGCTTCCTAATTATTTTGGGAATTGTGTTTGGATTTTCAAAAACTGCTGGTGGATTTGGGTCAGGGTTTGACCTAGTGTGCCTGGTTTCCCTTTTAGGAGCCAGCTTCTGAACTTCTTTTTGGTATTTTTAAGATATTTTTTAGGACTGTTTTAAGGGACTGCTCAAGCTTTTAAAACCACTGTCTTGGCAGACAACAGTTGAAAAACAATATGCTCAGTTCCCCAGCGGAGTCGCCATTTATGTTAACACACAGGTTGTTCCCTATGACTCCCAAGGGAATACGGCCGGGGTAACCACTAACCAGTCTTTGGATTGCAGCCTCTAGCCAAGCTGTAATCAGAGAGGGCTCTCTCTTTAAAGTTTAGCTCTGTTTTGATAGTATTTTAGGCTAGCTATGATGTTCAAGGTTTTTGTTTTTGAAATGTGTTTGGTGATGATTCCAGTTAATATATATAGGTACTTACTAGCATGTCTTAGTCCATTGGGAATGGTGTCAGTGGTCCTTTAGTTTGTCTGATACTGTGTGATACCTTAGTGATGCTGCAGAGCCAGATTTGTGTCTGAGGAAAAACGTTCATAATAGTTATTAAGTGGGTGTATCCAGTTTATGTAAGGCAATTTAAGAATCTCACAGAAAACTGCTAAAGAAAAACGGTAGGAATATCAATCTAGAAGCAATGAAGAATTTCTAGTTAACATTGACACATATAGAATTAATAGACACATGAGCAGTTAAGAATTCATGTATATCGTTAACTCTGAAGATTAACATTCACAGCAGTAAAAATTGAGCACAAGGTGTGATGAAACAAATCCTGTACTATTCTTTTTCTTTACTGCTAGCTTAGTACAACATAAGTATGGTTTGATAAACATAAGAAGACAAGAAACAGAGATTGAGGAAAACTTGTTATTTCATCAGACAGCACAGGAATTCTGCATCAGCACATCTAGCATCATCCATACATCAAATACTTCAGGAAATCACTGAGCTAGTCCAGCCCTCTGTATTAGATAAAACTGAAAGTATACAATAGATTCTCCTTGGAGTCAAAAATCACCAACCACTTATGCGTTACTAAGGGGAGTATTTATACAAAATTTACATGTAAAATATCAAGAAAAGGAGTTAATGGCTCATAAATGTTATGCCAACTCCTGGAGCTTGGTAGCTGAGAAAGTAAAAGCTGTAATAACTTTTTATTGCTTTAGCTGTAAAAAATAGTCAGAAATTGATGACTTGGTGGGTGTCGAAGTCGGCTGAGGCTAAGCTGTCCAAATATGCGCATTTGCTTATCCTTTAGGCTAGCTGTCATTGTCCTTATGCTGAGTCACCCTTTCAGTTGCCTTTATTTCTGACTTTGTCATTCTGTTTGTCTTGTAGTGACCTGGAGCTGGCAGTGGCTGAACAACAGAGGCTACCGTGGAAAAATCTGAAGCATTGCTTGCCACCAATCCTCCTTAGGCATTTGATGCCTCCGAATTTTTATCAAGGTCTCATCGGCCTCTATATACCTATAAAAGTTAGGATGAGTTTCAAACAGATGATTTACCTCATTTTCAATGAAGAACAGGCCTTCAAGTTTTTCATACAAGCTCTGTCCTGTGGGGGGCCCTGTTTGCTCAGATGTACTGCCAGATGCAATAATCTGATTTTCAATAGTGGTTGCCATTCTGTTGGCAAATTGATCTCGAGAGATCAGTCTTCCTGCACCACTTAGGAGGCTGGGCAGTCCCTTTGATTGCAGCACTGCCATCTTGACTTTATATTCCTCCACCTCAGCTTGTATCTCATAGCACTTCCTCTCCACAGTTTGTACATAGTTCCTGAGAGTTAGTACCTTCTTAGCAGTGAGGACAACCTCGGTTCTGTTGGCAATGCCTATTGCTGCCAGTTCCTCCTTTTCTTGCCTGTTCAGGAAGTCTATCATCCTGTTGGCATGTTCTGGCTTGTCTCCCAGTGTTGTCTTGGCCTTATGGATTTCTTCTTGTGCTTGGCCCATTAAGTCCATCTGTTCATGTATTGTTTTGATTGACCTCCATTGTTGATTGATGGAATGGCCAATTTTGGCCCATAGAATCCTCTTTATGTCGGCCATGGCAGTCTCTAGATTCAGTTTCGTCTCTAAGGCCTTGATCTTGTCTTTTAGGGCCTTTATTTCTCTGCCCTGCTCCGCTACAATTACTTTTGACTTGTCATATTTGGCATCCAGTTCTGCCAATTTTTCCTTGGCCTTCTTTATTTCATTGGCCTGGAGCTCCATTTCCTTGATGGCCTTGGTCAATTCTTTTATACTTGCACTGGCATCTGGAGCTGCTGTTGTTCCTGCTGCTTCTGTTGTGGGGGCCACTGCTGCCCCTGAAGTTGTTGTTGTTGTTGAAGTAGTTGGAGGAGCTTGGGAAGTGGATTCTCCCTGTTTATCTTGTAATGCTCCTTCCAGCTCTTTCTCCAAATCCCTGATCCTCTGGTCTTGCTGCATTATGAGGTCTAATTGGTCATCAACCTATTTTTTCTTTTGAAGTTATGCAGTTTGAGGGTGCTCTATGGGCTGCAGCTTCAACCTCTTCTTTAATGCATTCAGGTCATCATCTTTCTTCTTCATAAGGACCTTCACACCCTTTGGATCACTAGGATCATGTCCTAGATCAATGATGATGTCCTCAAGAGACTTTATTCTATTGTCTTTGGCCAAGGAGGACATTCTCTCAAAGTCCAACTGTGTATTGGTGTTTTTCAGGGACTCTTTCAGCTCATGGGCCATGGTTGCCCTCTCCACCAAGGTTGCATAAACCATTTCTCCAGCTTGCTTGTGGAGTTCTATTTGGTCCATGGGATGGATGTCTTTGGCCATGACCTCCACCCTTGTCTTCACAAAATCTGCAGCCGACTTAGGCTGCGGTATTGTAGTCTTAAAGTGATTGAGGATTATTTTTTCCTCTTTAATGTCATACACAGACGTTAGCCTTTCTTGCTGGGCTGGTGTTGCATCTATAAATTGCTTGTAGACCTCAGCCCTCAGCAGATCATTCTGAGCTTTTATTTGTTTGAAAGAAGCCTTAGTGCTCTTGGGCTTCTTGCTCTGCTGGGAGGAGGAAGACACCTCCAAACCAAGTTGCAATCCTTGCTCCTGCTGAAAGGAGCTTGTCCCTGTGTGTTGGCTGCCCTCCCTGTTTTTCCTTGAGCTATCAAGGAATTCTTCAGTGATGTCTTCTACCTCCTGGGAGTCTAGCCTTTGCCTTTTGGCTCCTGGTTGTTGGGAGGATGCACTAATTGGAGTGGACTCTTCTCTATCTCTTTTCATACCCCTTTCTTCATGTGCTGGGGTCTGCAAACTTGGAGCAGTCAATGGCTCAGTTTGTGGAGGTGGAGTTTGCATTACTGGAGCTGCTGGTAGCTCCGTTTGTTGAGGGGCAGTCTGCTCTTGCTGTTGTTCTGTTTGCTACCCTTGTTGGGGCTCTTGATGCTGCTCATTTGCAGGGGCAGGCTTTTCTTTCACTGTTTCCTCCTCTGCACCCATTATCCCTTTGCCTTTGTCTGCAGCTGGCGTTGTTGTGGAAGGTGCTTGTGTAACTGGTGCAGTCCTTGAGGCCGAGGTCCCTTCTCCTGTTGAATAAGGCCGCTTGAAAGGTACCTGCTGCACAGAGTCTAGGTCAATGGTTTTTTCAAGCTCCTTCATATTCTTTAGCATTATCTCTTCTTCAGTTAGCTTTTCAACTAGAGTACCCTGCTGCCATTCTTACTGGTTGGCATATCTTTCAATGTGTGGGTATTGACAATGCCTATAACCTAGAAGCCTGTATTTGTTTCTTCTGGCAGTAATGAAGCCCTCAGGGTCATAAGGGACCCACCGAAAACTATATGATAGTTTATATTTTTCCTTGAGGATGAGGTCATCATCTTCCCATCCTTCTTTTTTATTCATGATGAAGGGGCCCAATTGGTGTTTGAACTTGAGGTGGGCCTTCTTTCTGGAGCTGTGGAAATGGGTGAGGTCAGACTGAATCAAATGCCTATAATATTCCAAGGCAAATATCCTCATGGGCACATACTTTGGGAGTCTGTAAGGACAGAGCTCACAGCCATAGACTCTGATGACTGTGTGATCCTCATATAGGTACCAATCACCTATTTTACATTTTTTGGAAAGTTGCAGAGCCTTCTGTATCTCAGTTGACATTCTGGGAGGAGGGGACCTCATCAATAGGCAAGAGACTGGATACACAAATTGGTCAACAAACTCACAATAGGAATAGGGTGAGTTTGTGACTTTGTGATAGACAGAGGTCCACAAGATCATAGATCTTCTTTCCCCTCTATAATCCAGCTTTTTGATATAGCATGGAAAAGCCTCAGATTGATAATACATAAAGAGGTGATAAATATAGGCCGAGTACTTGAAGACCCCCTGTCTATCCACTGCACCCAACTGATCATGGATTTTGTTAGCTATAAACTTGGCAAAGTTATATTTGCGGGCAGGGGGTTGGCCTGTGCTGTAAACAGCTAGTAATACCAGCATTGTCTCATCCACATGTTCGCTGGTTCTGTATCCCAGCACATAAGCAATCATGTCGAGGAGTAATCTGCCTACTTCAGTGAAGTGGACATCTAAATAAGGAGGTGGTCCTGCAGGCTGGCAATCAGGTCTCATGAATGTCCTGGTGACCTTTTGAATTTCCTCACTGGTCATCTTGGCACCAGTGTCGAGCAGATAGTTCATGGAGAATGGGATTAGCAGCGCTGTCTGATCAAAATGTAGCATTTTGTTGATGGACTCCGGATTAATGTAGAAGAGGATCCTCCCAGATGGGGTGCTGATGGCTCTGTGTTGCACATCATAGTTTTCAGCACATAGGCGAATGATTTCAGGAAACACATTTACAGAGGGGAGACAATAGTATGGCAGGTTGGACTCCCATATGCCATATGTATCATGACCATTCAGGTAGTCCTCTCTCAACTGCCTGAAGGTCTGCAGAAAGTCCCTGTCTCCCACATAGTCTTCAATAAGGTAGTCCTGGTCAGCAAGAGGCAAGGACTGCAGGTCATTATTGGGTGGATTTAATGGAGCAACACTGAGAGCTGTGGGTGCAGGGGCAGCCATTGTATGATTTGATTTTGAATAAGATGAATGCAATGGTTTGCAAACCTCTTAAGAGCTCAAATGATAGGCCAACTGTTGACAATGTCTGAAATGTTCTTCACAGTGGAAAAGGCAGGCTTGGTAAGCTTGCTTCTGCAGTTTTTAGTAGATTCACAGGGATTGTGAATTGCTAGGGGTAAATTGCAGAGGGTATGTGAGGTTTACTTTGGTAAAAACTGCTGCTGGTCTACACCCGGCAAAAGGGAACAATGCCGGGCCCCTCGAGGACAAATTTAGAACCTTGGTCCGCGTTTTAACTATTTTAGTGTTAAATTATGGTTCTGGGGTAATGCAGGTTACCTTAGCTCTCTTTTAGGTAGTAGATAGAGCTTGTATGGAATTTGTCAAGTGCTTTAATGGTGAATTTACAGAGAAATGGTATGCATGGGCCAAATGGAAGAATTACGGTGAATACCTGGATAAAACGCTTGAAAAGCCTGCGGGCCGAGCTGTGGAGGCAGAATTGATGAGTTGGTACGGTTGCAAATTTGAATTTGGAGGTCCGGAGGCGCTTTGGTAGTGAACCAGCTGCAACGGCTATGTCTTCTTTTGCGCGAAAATGACATAAAAACTGCTCAAATCATGACTTTAACGACAAATTCGGAAAAAATAGGTAATTGGCGCCTTTCCGCCGATGACGTCATGGCGGGCCCGGGTACGGGGGTGACGTGGCTGCTGAGGTGTAGGCCAGGGTGGCAGGACACGGTGGCGGGTGGATAAGGTGGCAGGACTACGTGGAGGGCCACACGACGCGGGGGCGGGGAAAGGTGCTACGTCATGATGATGTATGCATGACGTAAGGGGGAGGTGGTAACGGGATGGTGGTAAGCGGTTTCCCCGCACCACCTTTGGGGAAAGGCGGTATCGGGGAGGAGGGCTCCGAACAACCCCGCCGCCTGCCACGCGTCCCGTTTACGGGGCGGAAAACCACCGTTCCCCGGACGCTAAAGGTCGGCAGATCCGACACTGAAAATGCCCGCCCACCGTTGGATCGTGGGTGGCAGACGATCGACGGCTGGCGGGCCTTCCGACGGATCGTGCAGGTTGGGGGGGGTCCCGCCAGCATATTAAAATATTCATTTTAATAATCTGGGCAGAGAACCTTAGGTTTAGTGCTTTTTGTGGGTTTTTTCGGGGCAGGGTTAATCCAAGGGGGGAAAAAAGGTTTAAAAGTGGGTTTTGAGCAGAGGGAAGGGGTTCTTGTGGAATTTATTGGACAGAGGTGAGGTGATGGCTTAGGGGGAGGCTGTCACTCCAACCTGAGGTCAGAGCAATCCCATGACAGGGTTGACCATAGTCCCTGGTGGACTAATGTCTCCCTTGACAAACTTATTTAGCTATAGTTCTAAAGGGAGGATATCTATACAATGTTGGGATTTATACACCATAGTGTCATTATAGTAGGGAAAGGGGGACATAGGGGATTTAGATAGTAAAGCTAAGGGTTAATATGGATAAAAGAGGTGAATGAGGAATGAAATCACTAAGTTTATTTGAAAACCACTTAGTTTTAGGGAGTAGATCAAAATGAAAAGAATTTTAGACAAGAAATGTGGCTTTTAAAGGAATAAGCACCAGCATAAGACCTCAAGTTCTCTTATGAACACAACTGATGAAGGGATGTTAGTTATGAATGGGAAAAAGGAAAAATGGAATGTTAGACATGCTCCTTTGCTTTGTTTCCACCTGATGGAGAAGAAGAGCTTCTCAATCCATTGATGCTCCTTGGTGAATAGGTTAGCACATTTTCAATTGTAAGGAATGACATTTCTGCAACCCCATTTGCTTACCCATCTACTTGCCTAGCATTTTTTGTTTCTTCATGGAGGGTGCACTTAGACTTGCAGACCCTTATTTGCCTTTTCTTTTCTCTTGGCCTTTTCTTTTGATTTCCTATCTAGAACTACCCTTATTACTTCCAAGGTCCCAGATTAAGCAGTTGGGAACCTTAATTCTCTACCTAAGCTACTGGCCTGCCAAGATTAAACAGTTTGGACAGACTTCTTTCTCTATTCTACAACAGAAAATTGAAACATGGCATGATCCAGATTAGGCTTTTTGGACCATCCATCAAAATTGAGTCACCATAAAGCTATATACACATAGTGTCTTCTCTTGGAAATATGGGATCTTTGCATCATCAAAGCAGAGCATATTTGGAACTTTCTTTGCCAATGATGAAATATGAAATCTATTGGTATAGGTAGCTAACAATGGAAAAGTTACAAAATATGAGAAATCCTTTGGAATGGAAAATATAAAACTCATCCCACTAGAGAGACCATACTCCTTTATTAGAAAGGGAAGAATCAATTACATGACTCTTCTAGTGGAAGTAGAAGAAAATGAGGACATGGAATAAATAATTCCAAAGAAGGGGGGGAGGGGGGCAGGCAAAATCAAGGATAAATAGTTGATCTTCATTGTATTTGTTGCAGAAGAATTTAGTTTTTAACCCTGTACATAAATTACCTTTAAAAAATTCTTAAAATAGAAAAATATTCAATGATGAGAACATAAAATATACATAAAGATTTTCTCCTAGAACCCAAACCGAGAAAATCAGATTGATTTTCCATTACGTTACTTTTAATGTTACAATACATTATCCACATGTCGAAGCATTCATAAAAGCCAATCCACTAACTATGGATGAGAACATAACCATAGTTCCCATGATCGGGTCTACAAAATACCATGGGAGAAAAACATCATGCTCAAAACTGTGTGCAAAAACTATGTGAAAAACCATGGGTAGGTCTGCCCAACTATTACTGGGTCAGCATATAAAAAAAAATCTTGGGGCACCTCCCCAGACCCCATGCAGGGGGGCGACGCCCCCTGTAAACCCCTCAATAGGGGGGCTTCCACCTCCTTGAAACCTGCGCATTGCACTTGACACAAAATAATAATGTGTGGGACTAGTCATGGAAAGAATATAACACATAACCAACATTCTACCACTTGTTTTCTTTCCACATAGGGGGTCACAACAGTGCACAGTCATTACTACCACCTTGCATTGCCCATTCTTTCTCTACACCAAGAAAAATTCTCAGTTCTCACGGACTTTTTCAATGCATCTGCAACATGCTTCAAATTTTCCACCTTAACCAACACCACCTTTTTCTCTTCAACCATATCCCCCACAAAGTGATACTAAACATCAATATGATTTGTGTTTGAATGATATGAAAGGTTTTTTGCCAAGAAAATTTCACTTTGGATGTCACTATCTCTTCTTATAGCTCATTGTATCAACCCCATACTTGAACACAATATCTGCAACCAAATTGTGTGCTTGCTTGCATGAGTAGATGCCATGTATTCAACTTTTTAGTTGAAAGTTCCACTACAGATTTTCTCTTACTCACCCAACTAACTACTCCTCCAAATAAGCTAAACATGTACCCAATTGTGGATATTCTTTGATCCAAATCTCCATCCTAGTCAACATCAACAAAGACATGCATGTCCAACACTCTATCTAGTCCTAGTATTCCTTGCTACAACATAACCATAATCACTATTGCCATGCAAATACCTAAAAACCTACTTCACTGTTGTCCAATTCTCCTTCCATGGTTTTGACATAAACCTACTCAATACTCCCACTAAATGTGCAATTTCTATTCTGGTACAGACCATTGCATACATTAGGATACAAACTACACTCGCATATGGAACACAGGACATGTCCTCTTCCTCTTCCTATGTCTCGAGACGATATTCAATAGATAATTGTGTACCTATAGGAATAGCAAACTTCGTCATTTTACTAATATGAATATTAAACCTATACATTATTGTCTCGACATACTTCCTTTAGTTTAACTAGAGCTTCCTCTTTTCTCGGCCTCACTTAATTTCCATGCCCAAAATATAGTTTGTAGAACTAAGATTCTTCATGTCAAATTTAGAGGACGTTTGGGTTTTCAAATCCTGGATAATTTCTTTGTCATTTCCAATCAACAATGCATCATCCATATAAAATACCAAATAAATAACCTGGTCACCAATTAATTTAAAATGCATAGTGATCCTTTTTTATCCTTGTGAATCTAAGTCCCTGTATATATGTATCAAATTTTTGATACCACATCCTTGATGATTGCTTTAGGTATAGGTCTACTCTTGTAGGAATTTCCAGGGTAAGTTCCTCAGAAAGAACACCAAAAGGACACCGCTCACAACCAGATCTCAAATCAATACACCAGTATTTTTGACGTGGTTAAAACCCTCAAAGAGGGAAACAGTCCACGGCCTGAGCCAACGTGGCCACTTCAGGCAATTTATTAATCAAAGAATGAAAATTTACATAAGCTTTCTCTCATAGACGGATTACCCGAACAATGACCCTCCATGCGCTTTAAATAGAACTAATGGACCAATCGGGTGTCAAGCCACGGATCAAGTGTCGGTAATACCGAGGAGAGAGTGAACCGTCGGATCACTCCATATCGTGACCGTTGGATTGTAAGTTACAAAATGTACAACGGTAAAGAAACACACTTTACCTAACTCTATACCTAACTCTATACTAGACCAAGTTGAACTTAACTATTTCCTATGTGTCGGAATATCCTAACATCCCCCCTTAAGAACAACTTGGGATAGGATTGAAGGATTTACAAATATGACACAATAGGAGAAGGAAGGAGGCACTAGATCCTATCCCCCCTTAGTGACAACTTCCTGAACTCCAAGCATATATCGAAGTTTAGTGGACTTCACCTCTGTGAGAGCCTTTGCGAAGATGTCTGCAACCTGATCATTTGTTGAACAATATTGCACTTCAAGAACATGGTCATGAATGAGCTTTCCGATGAAGTGCATGTGTAGTTCAATGTGTTTGCTGCGCTGATGCTGGATTGGATCTTTGCATAGCTGAATGGCACTTTGATTATCACACCAAAGTGTGGTAGGATGCTGCTGCTCAAAGCCAAACTTTGATAGGATCTGACAAAGCCACAAGGCTTCCTTACTGGCTTCCACGGCACCACGATACTTTGCTTCTGCTGACGAAAGAGAAATGGCAGGTTGTTTCTTACAAGCCCATGTAATAGGTCCTGAACCAAGAGTGAAGACATAACTGGCAGTAGACTTCAGATCATCAGGGTCACCAGCCCAATCAGAATCAGTGAAACCAACTAATAGAGGAGCTGCTTTGGCACTGTAATGAATCCCAAACTATACTGTACCTCGAACATAACGAAGTATTATTTTAGCTGCTTTCCAATGACTTTCATGGGGGTTTTGCATAAAACGAGCAACAAGGCCAACAGCAAAGGAAAGGTCAAGACGAGTATGGGTTAAATACAAGAGTTTTCCTACAAGTTGACGGTATAAGGTAGCATCAACTTTAGGAGAAGTACAAGAGACTGAAAGTTTGACTCTAGACGGAAAGGGAGAAGGGGCTGGCTTACAGTCTTCCATGTGAAAATGACGAAGAATATCACAAGCATACTTGGACTGGGAAAGGGAAATACCCTTCTTGGATTGCAAGACTTGAAGACCGAGAAAATAGTGTAAGTGTCCTAAGTCTGTCATTTCAAATTTCTTTTTAAGGCTGGACTTCACATGGTTTATAAGGTTGGGATCACTACCAGTAAGAATAAGATCATCAACATAAAGAACAAGGATGATAAGAGAGTTGCCCACTTTCTTGGTGTAGACAGTATTGTCAGAATAACACCTAGAAAAGCCAGATTCTAAAAGAAAGCTATCCATTTTGGCATACCAAGCCCGAGGAGCTTGCTTGAGACCATAAAGGGATTTCTTAAGTCGACATACAAGGCTGGAGTCTGTTTGGATGAAGCCAATGGGTTGTTCCATATGGATTTCTTCATTCAAGTCCCCATGCAAGAAGGCAGATTTAACATCCATCTGATGGACTTCCCATTTTAAAGAGGCAGCAAGAGAAAGAACAAGGCGGATAGAGTTCATTTTGGCAACAGGGGAGAAGGTTTCAGTGTAGTCAATGCCTTCAATTTGTGAAAAGCCCTTAGCAACAAGACGAGCTTTATGTTTATCTACTTTCCCATCTGGTCCATACTTGGTTCTGTAAACCCATTTACATCTAACAAGTTTGCGTCCCTTTGGTAGAGGAACAAGATCCCATGTATCATTTGCCAACAATGAATGATATTCTTCATTCATAGTTGCTTCCCAATGTGGATGGCCTGAAGCTTCTGCAAAAGTGTCAGGATCATGATTTACTGGAGCTTGAGCCAGTAAAGAAGAGGCTCTTTCAAACTAAGAACGTGTACGTCGTTGATCTGTAGGATCACCGGCAAGATCACCTGCTGCATCCCGAGTAGCACGGACCCATCTTGGAAGTTGAGGATCCTGAGAAGGTGGGGAAGGATTTTCATCCTCACTTTCATCATCTGAAGAAGAAATGTTTTCAAAAGTAGAAGAGATAGGAAGAGGTGGCACATCCGCCGGACTAGGCTCGCAGGCCGATTTATTTTCATCAAATTTTACATCTCTTCTAATGATAACATTTTTGGACTTAAATGGAATAAGTCTATAACCTTTTACATCTTCAGAATATCCAACAAAAGTACATTTCTCACTCTTAGGTTCTAAAGCTTTATGCTTTTCATCTGGAATATGGGCCCATGCTTCACTTCCAAAAACACGAAAGTGACTTACATCTGGTTTAATGGAACTCCAAGCTTCTTCTAGAGTGATATTCTTTAGAACCTTAGTAGGAGTGTGATTGATTATATAATTTGCACAATTAATTGCTTCGGCCCAAAAACTAAGACTGAGTCCTTTAGATTGCAGCATACAATTAGCCATTTCCTTTAAGGTGCGATTTTTCCTTTCAGCTACACCATTTTGTTGTGGAGTGTATGGAACAGTATGTTGCATTTGAATTCCATTTTTGGTGCAAAAGTTGATGAATGTGTTTTTAACATATTCCCCACCATTATCAGTTCTTAGCTTAAGAATTTGATGTCCAGATTGTTTTTCAACAAAGGCTTTGAAGGCCAAAAATGTGTTAAATACTTTGCTCTTGAGTTTTAAGAAGTATACCCAAGTGCGTCTGGAGAAATCATCAATGAAAGTTAAGAAATACTTGCAGCCAGAGAATGAAGCAACAGGAAGTGGACCACATAAATCACTGTGCACAAGCTGTAAAGGGGCTGAGGCGTGCCAAGAGGCACGTTTTTCAAAACTGTCCCGATGATGTTTTCCAAGTACACATCCCAAACAAACACCATCTCTGCAAGATACCATAGGAAGACCTGTCACCATATTTTCTTTACATAGATGCTGAAGGGAGCGATAGTTTAAGTGACCAAATTGCTCATGCCAAAGTTTGCTCACTTCATCATTATGAGCAACAAATACTGAGGGAAGATTTGATGACCCAAAGTTGTGAAACTTATACAACCTTGTGGAATCATCAGCAATACCAGTAGCTAGAATCTGTTTAGGATCTCTTAGATCCTTGATTACAACATCATGAGGTGAAAATTCAACAATTTTACCTTCACCTGAATGAGTTCTCTGATATACAGATAGAAGGTTGCAGGATAAGGTTGGAACACATAATACATCATTAAACTGACCATTGTTTAGATGAACAGTTCCAGTCCCTACAACATTAAGAGATCTATCATCACCAACATATATATTTTTGGTGTTACAATCATTTAAAGAAGAAAACATGTCTTTGTTTTTGGCCATGTGATAAGAGGCTCCAGAATCAATGAGCCACTCATGAGAATGAGAAGAAGAAGATACATTTAATGCATAACCAGACTGAGATGATTGACAACGACATGCAGAAAGTGCCATTCCTGAAGATGAAGTTGAAGTTGAAGTTGAAGAATGCTCCACATGGATGTTATGTTTCTTCATTGCGGCTTCCAAGGATTCCATCTTCTTAAAGCATTTAGATTCTAAGTGGCCATCTCGATTACAAAAGTTACAATGTCTATCAGTCTTCTTCCATTTGTTTTTATTGGTCCTATCATTTTGCTGAAATGATCTTTCATTTTGAGGCTGAGTTTGCTTAGGACCCTTGTTTGGTTTAGGACCATTCTTTTTAGGATATGACTTCTTAGGATTCTTTGAATTTGGTTGTTGTTGGGCGGCTAACGCTTTCTTGGAAGAGTTTCCAAGATTAAGAAGACCAAGGTGTAAGAGTTTTTCTTGTTCTCTTATTAAAGAATCACAAAAAGAGTCAAAGGAAGGGGCCTTGTAGTCTTTTCCTTGACAAATGAAAGCTTCCCTTGTAGAATGGAAGGTGGAAACAAATACAGAGTAGGCTGGTCCCAACTTAGTAAGGATGGAATAAATAAGGTTACTATCTTCTTTCTTAACCTTAACACCTTCCAAGAGATATCTAAGGGTCTTGAATTTGGACAAGAAATCTTCAATGCAATAAAAATTATTAGGATCCAATGTAAGCAACTCATTTTCAAGTTGATGGGCTCTAATTTCATTTTTAACCCCAAAAACTTTAGTGATTTGTTCCAATGCTTCATGAGGAGTATCAAGTTCTGCAATATGGAATCTAAGATCAGGAGAAATAGACATCCCTATCAAACCACGTGCTTGATCTTGTCTATTTTCCCATTTTGCAGCCTTGTCTTCATCTTTTGGTTTCTTCTCTTGGCCTGTGGCTATTCTGTAGAGACCTTTACTTCTAAGTAAATCTTCCATGTAGGCTATCCATTGGAAGTAGTTAGTGCTGTCAAGAATGACTTGGCATGGAATTTCCATTTTTTTTTTAAAACTGAAGCTGAAGATGCTGAAAGTAAGTGTTCCAATGGATAGATCTCGAAAAATTAGGCTGTTTTAAAAAAAACGGCTCTGAAAAAGGCTTCCGGATGAAGAAGTTATGGCTTTTTGAAAAACAAATTGTTGAAGTTGCCGGCAAAGTGCGCGAATGTGCGGGAATGAAAAAAAACGCCCCCACAAAATGGAGATTTGAACCCAAGACCTCTACTCTCTTAAAATAGCTTTGAACCAATTGAGCTATACAAAAAAATTGAGAGAGAGAGAGAGAGGGGGGGGGCATTGGGTTGCGTGCTTGCCTTGAGAAAGCTCTTTTTTCCTACAAAACAAAAACACAAAACCCAACACGAATATGCAAAGAAAAATGAACCTTACGGCTCAAAGTTAGCTTTAGCCGGAAACTAAATATTTTTCTCAATGTTTCTGATTTTCTAAGATCACACTAAGGTGCAGGGAAAAGAGCATACGCATGAGAAAAAAAACTTCATTTATGTTTCTAATTTGCCCAGATCGCACAGAGTCGCAGGGCAAAGAGCATACGCAGAAATGAAAGGTATAGATTTGGTAATAAAAAAAGCTAAATAAATAGAAACCGAAATAACCAGAGAGAAAATAACAGTAAACTGCAGATAAACACTGTATACCTCCAGATCTTAAAAATGACGCAGATAGGGCTACCGGAAACCTTTTCGCGTGAAATGAAAGGGGTTCCTCACTGGAACAGATGCTCCGAACACAACAGAGCAGTCCTCTCGGCCCGAAAGCAGTCAGAAATACTAGATCTAGGAAACGACAACCACATGCAGTTCTACCGGCTTCAGATTTGGATCACCAACGGATGCGGCCCTCAAATAGCTCTGATACCATGTAGGAACTTACAGGGTGAGTTCCTCAGAAAGAACACCAAAAGGACACCGCTCACAACCAGATCTCAAATCAATACACCAGTATTTTTGACGTGGTTAAAACCCTCAAAGAGGGAAACAGTCCACGGCCTGAGCCAACATGGCCACTTCAGGAAATTTATTAATCAAAGAATGAAAATTTACATAAGCTTTCTCTCATAGATGGATTACCCGAACAATGACCCTCCATGCGCTTTAAATAGAACTCATGGACCAATCGGGTGTCAAGCCACGGATCAAGTGTCGGTAATACCGAGGAGAGAGTGAACCGTCGGATCACTACATATCGTGACCGTCGGATTGTAAGTTACAAAATGTACAACGGTAAAGAAACACACTTTACCTAACTCTATACCTAACTCTATACTAGACCAAGTTGAACTTAACTATTTCTTATGTGTCGGAATATCCTAACAACCCTTACAAAGACTTTTTTTAACTGCATACTAGTTCTTTCTTACCCTTCACTCCAAATCCTTCTCATTGCTTCATGTAGATCACTTCTTCCATATCCTCATAAATAAATTTTGTCTTCACATCCACATGTTCCACCTAAAAATGAAAACCAACAACAGTAGATAAAAGTAAGCTAATAGAAGCTAACTTGGCAACATGAGAAAAAATATCACCAAAATCAAATCCAGACACCTGGGAATAACCTTTTGCTACCAACTGAGATTTATGTTTCTCCATCTTTCCTTTTTCATTCATCTTCTCCTTAAAATCCCATTTTCTTCTAATGAGTTTCCTTCTATTTAACAACTCTTCCAAATCCCAAGCCTCATTTTTGTCCACGGATACCATTTCTTCAATCATGGCCTTTTTCCATAGTTTTCCATCCTATGAATCCACTTCCTCCCTTACAATTATGGGATCATCAATAGTAATTGATATTGAAAAATTCAAATATAAATTAGATGGAATATACCTATCTTCCTTTCTTCTCTCTTGAATTGATCTCCTCAAAACTGGAGTATGTGGCTCTTTCTCTTCTAAATCCTATTCTGCTATAGAGTCTGATTCTTCCTCCTTCATTTAAAACTATATCTTCTCTGGTTCCTTTTCCTTTAACATGACTTCATTTTTAATAACATCTTTCACCTCTTTGAACACTTCATCTTGATTGTACACAACCTTCCTTGTTTCTAGGTTCCAAATCGTATAACCTTTTAGACCATCCTTATACTCAATAAAGATGCACCTTTCAAATTTACAATCCAACTTGGTTATTTTCTCCTTTTGAACATGTACATATGCATCACATCCAACTTGAGATATGAGAGATAGGATTTCTTACCACTACATACCTCATGTGGAGTCTTATCCTCCAATTTTGATGAAGGTGATATGTTAAACATGTAACATGTAATATCCACTGCCTCTGCCCAAAATCCATGTCCTAAACTGACACCACTGAGCATGCTTCTTGCCTTTTCCATTAACATCCTATTCATTCTTTTTGCAACTCCATTTTTCTAAGGTGTGTATGGAGTAGTATTATGTCATGCTATACCAAAATTCTTACATAAATATTCAAATTCCTTTTTGCATAAATATCCACCATTGTCTATCCTTCACACCTTAATCTTCTTCTCTGTCTGGTTTTCCACTGGAACCTTAAATCCTTTAAACCTTTCAAATAATTCAGATTTCATCTTGAGGAAATATATCCATGTATTCCTCGATATGTCATCCATAAATGAGACACAATACATAGACTTACCTAGTGATAGAATCAACACAAGTCAAAACACATCACTGTGAACAAGCTCTAATATCTGTTTCGCCCTCTTAGCACCAAAGGGTAAAGTCACCTGATTTTGCTTCTCGTATACACAATGTTCACATAAATTGAAATCCAAATATAAATTAGACAAACCTTATACCATACCATTACCATGCAGTATTCAAAAGTTCCTCTCTCCAATATGTCAAAGTCTTTGATGTCATATCATAGTCTCTTCTCCAGATACCACTATATTTTCTGCTCCACTTTCAAGAACCACATAACTAATGCACCCATCAATAATAGTGCTACCTAGAAGCTTGTACATAGTTCCAATCTGAACTCCCCGCATCAATTACAGTTCTCCCTTAACCATCTTATAGGTACCTTTCTCGAGCACTATTTTTACACCTGCATCATTCATCTTGCTTACAGAAATTAGATTTATGGCCAATGTAGGAATGTGAAAAACACTAGGAAGTGTTCTAATCTTTCCACCTTGCAACTTCAACTTCAATTTCTTGCATCCTATGATTCTGGTCTTCCTGTCATCCCCTAGGAAGACATCACCACCATCATATTTATCGTACTCATAGAACCACTCCTTATGATGAGTCATATGAAAGGATGCACCTAATTTAATCAACAATGCCTTATGATCTACATGTGTACTTAAAGAAGAAGTCGAGTACACATCCCCACCTTTATATGAGGCGGTTTTCACCTCTACAGAAGGAGAATCATCATATCCCTTTTCTTTCTTAAGAGTTTTAGATCTACAATTCTTTTTGTAGTGCCCTTCTTTTCCACATTTCCAACATACCTTTACAAATTTTACTGTCGATTTAGAGCTCCCTCTAGATTCAGATCTCCCACTTGAGTAATTATTAATGTTTATGTTCTAGGAAAATTTTCTTATAGATAAGGCATCCCCATTTTGGCTCTCCATATTTTTCTGTCTCATCTCCTCTGACAACAAGGATGAGACTATTTCATCAAACTTCAAGGTAGTTGTATTACTACCTACAACAACAACCAAACTATCTCACGAGTCCGGTAGATAACGCAACAAACTGATTCCCTTATCTTCATCTAAAATTTTAATACCAATAGATAAAAATTGACTTACCAAATTATTGAAGGAATTTATATTCCAAGTCTCCATCCTTCATCCTCAGGTTATATGGTTTTTTTCATAGGAACAATTTGTTCAGTAGGGACTTAGATTGATAAAAAGTCCCTAACTTGTCCCATAAAGGCTTTGACATATCTTCCCCTGATACATTCAACAATATTGAATCTAAGAGACACAATCTTGTTGTGCTCTTCACCTTCTAATCTAACTTGGCCCAGTCTCTTTTCAATAGTCCCATTGTTGTTGTGCCCGAGTCTACAACAATTCACTGATCTCTTTCCACCAACAGGTTCTCCATCTTAAGCTTTCATGACTCAAAGATTTTTCCATTGAATTTCTTGATCTATATCTTTCCAACATTTGTCATCTCCTTTCATTGCATGAATCGATCCCACAGATCTCCCACTGTGACAGGGTCTACTACAGACCCGAGAAAAAACCCCTCAGCCGCAAAGGTGTCCCCTTGAATTTGAAATATTCCTAATACCAGATGTATGTCTTAACTATACATAAGTTACCTGAAAATAGATTCTTAAAATAGAAAAATATACAATGACAAGAACATAAAATATACCCAGATATTTTCTCCTAGATCCCAAACCGAGAAAACCAGATTTATTTTTCATTATGTTCCTTTCAATTTTACAATACATTATATACATGCCAAAGCATTCATAAAATCAAATCCATTAACCCTGTAATAGATCATAGCAATAGTTCCCTTGACCATATCTACAAAATACCATGGAAAAAACCTATCATGCCCAAAACCACGTGAAAAGACAATGTTCAAAACCATGGGTAGGTCCTCCCACCATCCTTGGGTCCATCACCATCCTTGGGTCCACATATTTAAAGAAACATTCACTGGGCACTGCCTTAGACCACGTGCAAGGGGGATATCACCCCCTTGCAAACCCCCCCACCTCTACCCCACACACACAATGTAATAAGTTGTGGAGCTAGTTATGGAAATAATATAACACATACCGAACAAAGAAATGGACATGATGCATCACCATGTAGGATCTCCTAGGAGAATATCAAATAAAAATAAGAACATAAAGAAGATAGAGGTAGAACACTAGATCCATTGAAAGGTAAAGCACTTGAACTTGCTAATTACATTGTTTCTCATTGCAATATTAGAGTAACTAAAAATGTGTTTCATCCCTAATTTACTTATTAAAGAGATATGCGTACTTGTCACAAGTGAAACATTCAACATGACCTTCTAGAGAGACTTTTTTTATGATTTTAATGACAATACAGATGGCATATTGTATTTTGTAGACAATTCAAGTATTAAACCTTCGAGACTTGGAAACATAAAGCTTAAATGATTTAGATTCCCTGATTTTCTTCAACATTATGTGCTCTATCTTCCAAATATGTGAAGGAATTTGTGGTCCCTTGTACACATTCAACAACAAGCCAATTCCATTCATATTTGTAATGAAAAAGTAGAAATAAGGAAGGCATGTCATAATATGGTTTTCATGACTAAAATTGAAGATGAAAGAATGTTGAAGCTAAAAGACGCATCTTCTCATGCACAAAATTCTGCATACCTCTCTCATCATGATGCAAACACATTTCCATCTAGTGTTTTGTGACATGCTAGATTTGGACATATTAATTATAAAAACCTTCGTTTATTGAGTTTTTTTTGTTTTCCTACTATTCCTAGGAAATTGAAGCAATGTCATCCTTATATCCTTGAGAAACATAGCAAACAACCCTTTCATGGTTCAACTTCTAGAGCATATAAAAGATTTGGACCAATACATTATGATTCGTATGGTCCCATGCATGCTCCATCTAATATTGGAAATAAATATATAATTACTTTAATTGATGATTAACCAAGATGTGTTGGGTACACTTGTCAAAAGATAAATATCGAGATTTTGTAACTTTTAGATATTTTCATGTATGCATTCAAATGAAGCACATTCACATATTGGCCCCCTTTGAAATGATAATGGAGAATAATATACATATAATGAATTTGAAAAATGATTCTTTTCCAATAGATTCAACATCAAACATTTTTCATAAACCTCAACAAAATGGTGTATCTAAAATAACAGATAGGACTATCATGGATATGGTTTGTTCCATGAATTTTTTTTAAAATGTAAAGTTTATGTTTGAGGTTGATGGAGTTCTATGTGCAAAAAATGTGAAAATATGTTTCCATATGATGCTCTTAAAGAGAATACTCATTAGGAATTTTGGTATGGTTTCATTCCTTCAATCAGTCATCTTAGGGTCTCCAGTTCTACCTAGTATGCCTTGAGGGCCTAAGGAGAAAACAAACAAGATTGATGAAAGGAGTCAAAAGCACGTCTCCTTGCGATTTTCAAATACCACCAAGGTTTATTGTATTTGTTATGGGGTAAATAATAAGTTTATTCTTTCCATATATGTAATTTTCTTGAATCTTCCAAGAATGAAAACATTGTTGGCATTCTTTTTTATAATATATGGATATATTTGTTTATGTAAAGAGGCATCATGAATCTTGTAATGGGTTTCTACATATTGAAGGGGGTTTTCCTATATATAGTCAATCTCTAGAATATCCTTTAAAAGCACCATCTCTCCCTTATGAAGTCTTGACCATTTCATCACATCAAGGAGATATGTTGAATCATGTGGTTGAAAGGATTGAAAATATAAATATTGATGCAAAACAATCTCAATCAATGAAAAAATTGTAACATATCAAAAAGGTTCACCAAAGTGGACTATCAAACACTTGAAAGAGTTCATCCCAATGTGCTTAGAAAAACAAGAACTAGAGGTCTCAACAACAAGATGGAGGTGATGTCAATAATTCCAATTCAGATGATGTAGATGAAATGGATGTCTCATATGATTGTGAGTTGAATTTATTCACTAATTTTGAACCAAGTTCCTTATTATAATTTGATATTCATGATTAGTGGAAAGAATAAATAAAAAATGATTATGACACTCTCATCAAGAATGAGACATGGAATTTGGTTGAATCTCCATTTGGAACCATATCATTGGGTTACATGTGGGTCTACAATAACAAGTACAAATAAAATGGTTCACTTTAATAGCACAAAATTTTTTTCATGATAAATGGGTTTAAATAGAAAGAAGTTGTTTATTATGAGGAGATTATTGCCCCCAAAACAAAATGGGATACCATTTACATTCCCTTTTCCTTGGCAACATGTAATGGATGTGAAGATTTCTTTCTTGAATGGAGACTTGAAAGAGAATGTATTCATGTATCAACCACAAGGTTTTGTTATGAAGGGACACTATCGTAACTCATCAAATCCTTATATGGACTAAATCAAACATCACAAGCTTGGTTCAAGCACTTTAGTTTTAATGATGAAACTATGTTTGTCAAGAAAATTGGAAAAAATATTTTATATCTTCTAGTGTATGTAGATGATTTGTTGATGATAGGGAGTTACAACGGAAATCTATATTGCATACACAAAGAAATAGTTGAAGAAGGGATTTCAGATGATAGATTTGGGACACCTTCACTACTACTTGGGAATTGAAGTGAAAATAGAAAATTGGAGAATTGAAGAGTATACATATTCATCTCCCAAAATAAGTACATTGGAGAATTGTTGAACACCTTTCAAATGGATAAATATAACCTTGTTTCTACTCCAATGGAACAAAATTTTAAGCTCACACCGAAAGAAGGCAATGAACTTGAGGATACAACCAAGTATAGATAGATTACAGAAATTCGATATACATTACCACCACCAAACTAGATATTTCATTTTCTTAGGATTATTTCTATATTTATGGAAAAACCTTGTAAAGGACATTGGTCTAAAATACTTAAAAGGAAGTCAATATTTTAGACTCAAATATTCCCAAGTAGATGAATTCATCATGACTGGACATTATAATTCAAACTTTAATGAGGATGAAGAAGATATAGTATCAATTTCAAGCTATCTCATGAGTCTTGGATCAATAGTTTTCTCTTGGAAGTCATGGATTATTATTCCATGGCTTTGTATTTATTTTTTGTTTCAGAAGATCCTATGAATATGCAAAAGAATCAAGAATTTGCAGTGAGTGTTCTTATGGGGAGATCCCAAGAAAGAATGGAAATTAGCACTTGTGTCTTAGGACAAGGTATTGCATCCAAAGGGAGAAAGTGGCCTTAATTTAAGAAACCAAATTATAGTGAGAAAATCTTTGGATACTAAACTATGGTGGTGATGGCTAAAGAGAAAAATGGATCCATGGGAGAATACATGGAATACAAAGTATACTCCTAACCTACTAGAAAACTCCTTGGTTTTCTTGGATGGGGATTTCCTTCGGTTTATTGTATGGAACAATGCATAGAAAAATAAAACTCTAGTAAAAAACCATTTTTTTGGGAACTATATAATCAAAATTTGGTCTTTAATTAGGAATATGCTTGGATAAATGAGCCTATCCTAGCTCAAAAACAAGACTTATACCCTATGAAACAAGAAATTATGGATGTTGTTTGAAAAAATATTAACCAATACTATTAACTAACAAATGAGACAAACTAGATTGGAATATGAAAATGGATCTCTAGTAAGCAATGGACTATTCAATGGGAAATGAAGATCAACAAAAAATAAATGGAATTCTTTGACTCCCCCCTGCATTAGCATAAATGAGAACGATGATGTCATAAATGGGGGTGATGAAGTGATGCTCAATTCAAGCTCAAAGAATCATATTGACTCGTAATGAGTTGTCCCCTTCCAAACCAATCCCAATAGTGGGACAAGGTTTCGAATTTAGAGTTATAGCCAAAAATCTCAAACTTTCTATGGTTTCTCAGCCTACATAAAAATTTAACCTAGGATAAGCTTATCCATCAAAGTTTTTTAGGCCCATCAAGATGCCCTTGTGTTTATTAATGGAGGAAACCCAAAACCATCTATTTATATATTGTAAGAAATTATGTCATCTATTGGATAAAGGGGTGATACTCTTCTACCAATCATATTGAGCTCACATAGAGATCCTTGCTACCATAGATTTATGGAGGAAATATCCAATTAAGAACAACATTATCAAATTAGCTTGGAATTTCCTCATGAGATTCTTGCTCTATAATGTATGGAAGCAAAGGAACAAGTGAATTTTCAAATTCAAGGCCTTTAGAGAGGCACAATTTTGGGAGCTTATTCTTTAAAACATCATAGCATTGTTTGATGGGGGAAATTTTGATCTTAAAGAAAAAAAAATATTTCGATTAGAAACACTAATTATGAAAAGTTTAATATCATGGATTCCATTTTCTAGTCTTCCTATCAGTAGTATCCAAAAGACATTTTCTCCCTAGAAAAATGGAACCCCCTCACTTTTGGTAAAACAAAGTTGAATTTCAGTGAGGCCCATAAAGGGAATCTAGGGATACTTAGGGAAGGAGGAGTATTCTAAAATCATGAAGGTTAGGTTTTTTTTATGTATTATGAATGGTTAGGATAAAAATCCAATAATGAGGTAGAGCTAGCAAGCCTCATTGTGGGCTTGCACCTAGCTTCTCATTAGGGATCACCTATTTCATAGTTGAAGGATTCCTACATTTGATTTTCTAGGTATTTGATAGAATTAGGGAAAGAACTAACCCATTGAAGATATCAAGCAATTGGACACTCACAAAATGATATAATAAATTGGCTTAATTATTAAACATTGTTCCTATACTCATCCCACAACACATCAAATGATTAGGTAATGCATTGGAAGGTAGATTTGTGAATGAAGGGGTTTCTCAACCCACCACTCTATAGATATGGAGCTCACTAGCAGAAATTCTAGTCCTACTCTAATAATTTTGTCTCTTGATTCACTAAAGATGCCCTTTATTGTAGCAAGTCTCATATCACAACACAAACTCAAGGAAATTAAAGGAAAGAAAGGTGAGGAAGGTTAGCATGGATGAGTCTCTTCATAAGATCGAGGGGCTTGCCTAATATGGGATTTCCCACCCATCACATTCATTGTACCTATAGTATCATTCCACATAAATCTATGACCGTGAGACTTATAAAAATTAACAACCCAAGTGAGGGAGGCATCCAACTTATTTGGTTCCTGAGGTAGGTACATGAGGAAATGACCTCCCACTGGATTGTGCCTTGGATATGGTTTCATAAGAGGACAAATTCCATGAATGAGTTGTCATATTTGAATATGGAGGTAGTAGAGAGGGTTAATGTGGTGTGGGTTCTTTATATAATTCAAGGTATGATTCATTATGTTATCTTGTGAAAGTCTGTCTTGAATTGATTATTTAGAGTTTTTCTCTAACTATGGTATGTCCAGCTTAGGTTCAATGACTCCAAACAATGAGATTTAAGAAATCTGAGCTTGTTTTCATGCGAACATCGGTTCTAGCATAACTCAATTTCAGAGATCGTGAGAATAGTGGCACTGAATCACTGTAGAAATTACAAAGGACAAAGGTTAGTCTCAAGTTCTAGGGCTTAAGATCAAATTTGAGAGTCTACGAAATTATATGTCATTCACACAGAACATGACATGGAGTAGGCTACTATCCAATTTCTATATAGGTTCTTAGTGGAGGGTAAGGTTCCAATAGATGAGGTCAACATGGTAGTGCACTAGTTGTGGGAAAGTATGGACATGAAACGACTGTTGTCGAAGACTCAATGCTAGTTATATGACCTAGTCAATTCATAAACTAGGGAAATTTGGTATTTTAGGCTAGTAGAGGTGTACTGGACAGTGAAATCCATGTTAGCATAGGTTATTTCTCTTAAGAGGGTCAAAATTATAGATCTTGAGTAGTGTTGATGGTACTGCACCTGCAAACTAGTGAGCACCAGTATTGCAGCAATAATGTTGCAACTCCTGGGCTGCTTACTTTACTCTTATCAACCTGGTAGTTCGTAACAGACTTGGAAGCGTCGGTGTTGTATGCACAAGTACTAGTTCTCATTGCAGGTTGTCACTTGGTCAGCCAGCTCGAGATCACTAGGAGCTCAGGCCAAATTCTATGGATTCCATAAGAAGCTCTATGTGTTATGGAAGGAAAGAAAGATTACTCTACGGATGCTATTCTAATTGCAGAAAGGAGAAAGACTGAAATGTAAAGCAAGCCTAGTAAACCCTAATCAACCGACTAATTCTATTTTTGCAGAAAGCACTATGAAAACCATGAAAGGAATGCCATTACCTACTCAAACAAGTAAACAACATCTAACTATGCTATTTCTGGAAGTAAATAAGCAAAGAACATATCTTTGGATTTTTATGTGAAATTGGCATGCATGTAATTTATTGTGTGTGAGTGTGGCAACAAATAGGTGGCTTTGGAGGGAAGTTTTGGTACTTGAGAGGATGTGGGATGGCGTGGATGGGTCCTAGGAGGTCTCAAGTGACCTTCTGGAGGCTTTTCCCACACTCGACCTTCAAAAGAAATCCTACAGGAAAATCTACAGGAGGACACAGGAAATCTCCAGGAGGAAAAACAACATTCTACAGGAGGCCTACAGGAGGCGCCCAAGAGCAGTTTTCACTATTTTGAGGGTGTGAGAGTGGGAGAAAAAGATGGATGAATGTTGGAATGAGGTGTTAGGGTGCCTATGGTCTACCATGAACCACCAGGAGAGAGAAAGATGATTGGATTTGCTCAAGGAGAGAGGAAGAAGTCCTAGGAAAAACGCAGGAGACTAAGGCAGAATTGAGGTGAGGTTTGGGAGACCAATAGGGCATGGATTAGATGGAGGCTGTTATTTATGATAAGCTAACCTACTACTAGAAGAGATCTGCTACAAAAGAACTGACAGTCAACCAATAAGATCAAACAAGCAATGAAATGAGTGCATCTATTAACCTATTGAAAATCTGCAAACCCTAGAAGTCCTATGAATGAGGAAAATCTGTGTTTTTGGGGCAGCAAGAGGGTCTTTTCCTCAAATCATGGTCCCAAAGGGAGGAAGAGAGGCCAAGGCATTGTTTCTAGCCTTTTGAATCTTCTCTTTATCACTGCTTAACCTGCTATAGAAAGCACAAATGGAAGCAAACTACTGAATCATCAAAATCAACCTATTCTTAACTATAAAAGAAATAGATCTAACAGAAACCTAATCTACAAACTGAAATATAACATACAAATACAAGTAAAGACGAACTTGGCTGCTTGGATTGGGCCCTAACCCAAGAGATTTATCCCTCTGAGGTAATTCAGTGCTAGCTTAAAAAGGATTCCATCTTTATCTCCAAAACAATAGCAATATTACATGAAACTGTCACAAAATAATAAGCTCGAAGTTGAGCAGAGTTTACATAAGCAAAAATCCAACAAAAATCTAAACCTAGTGAGGCCCTAGGCCTCTCTACTTATACAAATGAAGCTACCAATAGCTTCTTTAAAATCATGGAGGCTTGGCTCCCAAAACTCAAGATAATCATCAGTCATCCTCCACTTTCTCGGCTGCCTGCTAGTGCATGATTCGGTTGCTTGTACTCCGAGCTGAATGAAGGGGAATTCAAAGTGAGGAGCAACAAATGAGGGGGATTCCCTCCTATAAGTCCTCTCCTGTGTCCACTTCTAGTTATTTCTATCATTTTTCCACTGGATCCTTGACTTTGACTTTGAAAATCATCAATAATCTCCATTAAATACACATTACACCGCATGGCACAATAACTAACTCAACTCACTCTATAAGCATAAATATAATCAGAAAATCATGTAATAAGCTAAGATAATGGTTGGTTTGACTAGGTTAGGAGGTAAAATGAGCCCATATAATTACCCATTTATGAGGCTCATCATCACCCCCTACTGAAAGTGTTGCTCATCCTCTGAGCAACTTAGTCCATCTCCTCATCTTTTATGGCCCTGGTGGCCTTCCTAGCATCCGAGGCTTTTGATGTGGTCTGCTCTTCTTTGTCATAGAATCCTGCCTTTCTTTCTATCTCTTCCCACTGCTCCTCCTCTTCTTCTTCTCTTTTGCCTTCCAACATGCCTAACAGCAGTGGGGGACTCAGTTTGAGGCCAATCCAATTGACCTTCACCTTCTGCATGGAGTTCTTGTACATTAGCACCCTTCTTAATGCCTCCTTCAACCTCATGGGGGAATGATATTCCCTTATGCAGACTGTGTGGTAAGGTGTTCCATCTCCTCATGGATGCATGCACACAGTCATCCCCAAGTAGCCTTTGCATATCCTCAAAGTGTGCAATGGGTCGTGCCTGATCACTTAGATATCTAGGGGCAATCTGAGGATTATCAGTAAGTGGGTTGTGTGTGTTGATGAGTGCCATGGTGTCTAATGGCTTAGCTCTTATCATTAATGGCTCAATATGCTCTTTTATCATCAATCTTTTTATTTCTACTGCCCTCAACTCTTCATGGTTCATCCATGAGGCCATGGCCAATAGTTGCATGTCCCCTAGCCTGGCATTAGGGTTCCATAGATTCATGTCTGTGAGGGCCATGTTATGTAGGTAGAATTCTAGCATTTTTGCCTTATCCTCTGATGTGCTTTGGTCACACAGATCCATAAACTTCCTGTAATCTTGGAAGGGAATTGTGCCTCTTTGTGCCAAAGTCATTATCTGGAATTGTAACCATTGGTCCTTGAGATATAGGCCATAGGATTTTTTTGGTGTTCTACATTGCGATGCCTCCGTGGATAAGCTGACCCTGCATGCTAGCTGAGTCTCCTTCTCTTGCAATTGCCTCCTTAATAATTCATTTTCAGTTTCAAGGTGGCTTCTTATAATTACTTCCTTGTCTCTGATAACACTCAACTGTCTGCCCATTTCTCTGAGTTTGTTTTCCTTTTCTCAAGTTGTTGGGTCTCCTGTAGTTTTGACAGTGTCTCCTGTAGAATTGTCTGAGCCTCCTATAGGACTATCTTTGGGTCCTATAGTACTACCTTTTCTTTCCATGTGGAAGATCTAGGCGTCCCCCTTTCATATGTGATAGGTTCCTTGGAAGGGGATTCTTTCCCTTTGGCAGAGGGTGAATCTTCAATTGTAATTGGCATTTTTGAAGAGGGCTGAGGTTTGCCTGTTTTGATCCTTGTGCTCTTCCTAACCTTGCAATACATGGAGGCATGCCTTTTCCTCTTTTTCTTTGGCTTGATTGGTGTACTAAGGGCAGTGAGGGTAGCTACTGCCTCCCTTTCCAAAGTCTCAGGAGACCCTTATCCTTGTTCTGTCTTTTCTGCCTCTTTTCCTCCTTCTGTCTCTTTTTCTATCTCTTTTTGCTCTATTTCTTCCTGCTCTATTTCTGCAGCTTTCTCCTCGTCTATTTCAGTTCCTTCCTCCTTCCTTCCTTATTCTACTAAGTCACCAGTGGCTTCACCTTCTCCCCCTTGCCGCTCTTCCTCGTCACCGCCAGTAGGACTAACATCATAGGTTAGGGTCTTTATTTCATCCTTAGCTATCATGTTTCAGAAGACTACCCATGCTATAGGGAGTGTAAATGTATGGAGGGCTTCTTCCACTAAGATTTTGATTAACCCATGGTGAGCTAGCTACTCTAAATTCCCTGCTTGAACTTTAGTGCTGGATTCAATGAGGGACTACAAGAGGAAGTAGGGGATGTTGAGCTTCTAAGGTGCTGGTGTGTACATGCCATACCTTAGTTCATGGAGGATTCTAAAGTGATAACCGTAGACAATGTTGTACCTCCCCTCACAGGAAATGTATTTGATTATTTGATAGCTAACCTCATCTCAAGGGTATGGTATGCTAGCCCTTCTAATGCCATTTTTATCCTCTACAGGGGCTTCATTGTTTTGGAAAAAGTTTTTCTTGGCAGTCTGGCCAATTGGTTTCTCATCCTTACTCCAAGGCAACCTAATAGGAAGGGTATTGACCCTACTGATAAATTCAGGGTTTATCTCCATGGAAAGACCTCTAAAGGTGACATTGGCATGTGTTCTTGTGTGAGGGACCAAAGAGTGGGCAAATTCTTGGGCAATCTCCTCATCAAACCCTCAGAATTTCTCAAAAAAGTTCATCCAATTTGCTCTTGTGAATATGTCCACTACTTGGGGATGTGCATGGACCCTAGTGGAGTTAGTGGGCTCCTTTATCATAAACCCTCCTGTCATTTTTTTATACTCTTTTGCGAAACCAAATGTGGAGATGGAGACAACAATTTTTGAGAAAAACAGAGAAACAAAGGACACTGTGTTTTTTTTTTAATAAGCATAATTTTTTTTTATGTATTTTCTCCTCTCCTAAAGACTTTATTTCCTCCTCAAATTGAAACCACTTCTTGCATATATTGATATTCAATAGGGGGCATGCATGAAACGTACCACTTTAGACCGAGAATTGTGCAAAAAATCAAGTTTTCTCCCTTCAAACCAACTCACTGCCCCTCCTGTAGAAGCCTGTTGTCCCTCCTCTAGAATTCTTGTAGGCGCTCCTATAGAACCTGTAGGTACTCTTGTAGAAAACGCCATGAGTAGGAATATGGGAGAGATCGATGGAGGACGATGGTTACGAGGCTGTGGCGGCACAAGGAGACTGATGTAGCTGAGTTACGAGGAGAGAATGAAGGAAAAGGTGGTGAGAATGCTCGGGGAGTAGTACTTGTTACCCTTTATGGATATTTTCGATGATGGGGGGTGAGCTGGAAAAGTATACGTTGGCCATATTCGGACCGTTGGTCCCCACCTGCCTTGTTATCATGGCCCCTCCTCATAATCATCCCTCATGATTGCAACTGAGTTCACACTTCCTCCATTACCTATCCTTGACATATTTCTTGAGTTGACTGTGCGCACGTGTGGGTGACATCTCGGATGAGTGGAGTCAACTAGATGAAGGTGGCCAATTTAACTAGCCACCTTTCCCTCATTCAACCTCAACCATCTCATTGCTTTTGCATGACTTATAATTACACAAATGCAAACAAAGGAGCGGGTTAGTTACTTACCTGTAATCCAAATGTATTTGTTGTGAGGTATTGTGGCTTTCTCTCTTTTGCATGCCTTTATTTCTTTTGATGCATGTTGTCTGCTTGTTGATGTGTCTTGTGCAGGTTCTTCTCTGGCTAGGTTTGAGCTTTAGGTACCTTCTCAACCTTCATGTGTGCATTCTTCTACTGTTGGTGCTGGGTTTTGATGGGATCAATTGCGACGGGAATTCCTACAGGAGCTCCTGTATCTATTTCTCCCCTTGAAACTTCAACTTCTTTCTGTGCTTGGAGCTTTGAGGATGATGCCAGAAGTGTAGATAGAGATGGAGAGGTAGTAGGTAGGCTTCAAGTGAGGTGGATGGTGCTTCTTCCTCTCCTATTTTTGTTTTTTTCTTTTCCTGAAAAACAGTTTTTTTTCTGTGTTTCTCTTGGACAGGAAGAATAATGATGCTTGGGGTGTGATGTAGGCTTGGAAATGATGGCAAGGAGGTTTGAATACTTTAGGAGGGTTTATAGGTTCTTCACAAAGCTTCCCTATCCCTCGAACTGCCTTTTATATTCATTTCTAGCTATCTGTAATTCCTACAAGAACCTCCTGTAGAAAACACAGCTTTTGAAAAGGAAGCACAGTGGTGAAAGAAATGCAAAAAATGATGGAGAAAAGTGTGGAGAAGGTAGGATAGGTGCTAGTGTGGATGTCAGGGTTCCCTTGCCACCTTCTTCTACTTCTTGTAGTCCTCCTGCAAACCTACAATGCAAATGAAAATTCATTTTTCTTTTTCCCCATTTTCTCTTCTTTTTTTTTTTGAAAACAGCTAGGGCGCCTCAGGGAGGTTTTCAACCTAATTTCCTGCCCTGGGCACCTCCAAGGGAGGTTTTTACCTAGGGATCTTATTCGTTTTCCCTTTTTTTTTGGACATCACTAGGCCACCTCAGAAGAGGTTTTCAACCCAATGATGGGACTCAAGCGCCTCACAGAGGTTTTCACCTGAGTCCTTATTTTTTTATTTCTCTTTTTTCTTTTTCTTTAGTGATTGGGTGAAGTGGAGACTAATACATGCTCCACTACCATCACTGTCTTATTCAAATCTTCAACGAAATCTCGCTTGGAGAGGGATTTCTTGTAGACTTTCAACCGATGTCCATTGAAAAGCATGGGGATGGCTTCATCAGCAATGGTTCTGATCAGAACTGAACCATTGTCATTGCATTTATCCATAATGTAGGGTCCCAGCCATCTTGTCCTCAGCTTTCCTTTGAAATCTTTGTATCTTGAATCATAGAATAGTGCCCAATCTCCCTCTTGGAATTGCTTCTCCCTTGATATTTTTGTCATGCCATATCTTTCTCTGAAGTTGAAATACCTCTGTATGGAGAAGTGCTTGCAATCCATGTTCATCCAATCCATTAAGCTGAAGTAAACTTTCTTTCTGTGCATGTTTGAGGTCTAGGTCCAGCTGAGCTGCCATCCTTAGGGTATTGAATTCAATTTCTATTGACAGCAAAGCCTTCTTCCCATAGACTAGTTCATAGGGTGTGAACCCTATGGTGGTCTTCCATGTTGTGTTGTAGGCCCAAGTGGCGTCAACTAATCTGTTCGCCTAGTCTTTTCTGTTGTTGCTCACTACCTTGGTTAGGATCCTTTCCAATTCTCTGTTAGTGACCTCCATCTGCCCATTGGCTTGTGGATGGTAAGGGGTGGAAGTCCTGTGCTTGATTCTATGATGTGTGATCAGGTCTTCAATCAAAATTGGAAGTGAACTGACTGCCTTGATCTGTGACCAACTCTCTTGGATACCCGAACTTGTAGAATATGTTTTCTCTCAAAAACTCAGCTACTTTTTCCTTTGTCACTGCTTTGATTTCTTTTGTTGCTGCCCACTTCTGTCAGGTAATCGCTGCACACAATGACGTATTGTTTTTTCTTTGAAGGAGGGCTGATAGGACCCACAAAGTCCATGCCCCACTTCTCAAATGGATCAAAGGTCACTTGAGGTTGCATGGGCATCTCATCCTTTGGAGTAGGTTTCCCCATCCTCTGACACTTATCACACTCGCTAATATATCTCCTCACATCCTGATGAAGAGTGGGCCAGTAGTAGCCTGCTTGCAATATCTTGAAGGCAATTCTTTCTGCTGCAAAATGACCTCCATAATGCCCGTCATGACAGGTCAGGAGGCTATCAAAGACTTCCTCCTCCCTGACACATCTTCTCAAGGTCTGATCTAGGCCAAGTTTGAAGAGATTGCCCCCAATCTAGCTGAAAGGGGTGCTTTTCCTTACTATCTTGCTCTTCTCTTTTGAGGACAGGTGTGGTGGGAACTGTGCTGAAACCAAGTAGTTTGCTATATCAGCAAACCATGGAGAGAGTATTGAGATAGAAAACATATTTTCATCTGGAATTTGGTCATCCACCATTCCTTCTTCACCTGCAGGAAAATTTACTCTAGACAAAAAGTCAGCAACAACATTTTCTTTACCAGACTTATCAATAATGGTCAAATCAAACTGCTGTAGTAAAAGCAACCATCTAATAATGCGAGCATTTACATCTGGTTTGTTAATTAAATATCTAATTGTAGCATGATCAGTGTGCACAAAGGTTTGATAGCCTGTGATATCATGTCTGAATTTGTTGAAGGAATGCACGACAGCGAGGAGTTCCTTCTCGGTCACTGTATAGTTTAATTCTACCTTTGACAAGTTTTTGCTTATAAAGTATATGGCATAAGGTAACTTTTCATCAATTTGTCCTAAGGCTGCTCCTATTGCTTTGTTTGAGGTATCTATGTGAATGTGGAAAGGTAGGGCCCAGTTTGGGCCTCTGAGAATGGGGGCAGTTACGAGCTTTCTCTTCAAGGTATCTAGGGCTTCTTGATAGTTTTCCAACCATATGAACTCAACATCTTTTCCTAAGAGGCCAAACAAAGGACAGGCTAGCTTGCTGAAATCTTTAATGAATCTTTTGTAATATCCTACTAGGCCTAGGAAACTTCTAACAATTCTCACCTTTTGAGGAGGTGGGACCCTTTGGATGATGGCAATTTTGTTGGGGTCCACCTGTAGTCCTTGCTGAGATATTTCATGACCTAACACGGTCCCTTCAGTCATCAAAAACTCACATTTTTCCAAACTAAGGGACAGGTTCATCTCAATACACTTATCTAGAACTTTTCCTAGGTTAGATAAAGCTTCTTGAAAGTCAGAACCATAAGGAGTAAAATCATCCATGTATATTTCTATTGCATCATCAACCAATTTAGAAAATATACTCAACACCGCTCTTTGGAAAGTGGCTGGAGCATTGCACAAACTAAAAGGAACGACCCAATATGCAAAGGTACCCCAAGGACAAGTGAAAGTGGCCTTATCTTGGTCTTTTGTGCTGATTTGAATCTGATTGTACCTGCTAAACCCATCTAAGAAAGAGAAAAACTTTTTCCCTGCCAGACCGTCTAACACTTGATCTATGAAAGGTAAAGGAAAATGGTCTTTTTAGTGGCTTTGTTCAATTCCCGATAGTTGACACATATTCTCCACTTACCATTTTTCTTTGGCACTAGCACAAAGGAGAGACCCATTCACTGTTAGAGGTGGGTAGATGAAACCTGCAGCAAGCAATTTCTGTAGTTCTTCCTTAACAATATCTTTAAGTGCTGGATTCATCCTCCTTTGAGGTTGCCTGACTAGTTTTCAATCTTCCTTGATTTATATATGATGAGTAGATACTGAAGGGTGCACTCCCTTCATTTCCTTATAACTCTAGGCGAAGGCATCTAGATGTTTTCTTAGCAGGCTGCATAGCTCCTTCTCCTAGGAAGTAGATAAGGATGAATTGATTTTTAATGTCCTTCCTGGGCCGAACTCTATATTTTTGACATGGAGAGGAGTAGGATCGGCCACAGAGAGATCAATTAAGGGTGTGTTTTGGGTTTCTCTTACTATGTCTTCTAATGGTGATACACTGGGAGGTGGATTCTAAATCAAATTTTCGATCATATCATCCTCATCTTGCGGTTTTCCCCCCATGGTGGTTTCTAATGTACAAAGTGGTGCGGAATAAACTTCATCCTCATCTTCCTCCTCCAACTAGAGAGGTAGATCATGTTCTAGCAAGGGTTGGGCAAGAGGGTATAGGATTAACTGCTTGGACATGTGCCCATTCTTTATGGTTATGTTCCCATCTCGACAGTTGATGTAGGCATCGGTTGTAGCCAACCAGGGTCTTCCCAGAATGAGAGGATACCCAGTGAGCTTTGCCTTTGGTTGGAGAACTAATAAATTAGCAGGGTACTCCCAAGAATCAATGGAGACCATCACATCTTCCACAATCCCCTCAGGGGTCACTATGGAGCGTTTTGCTAGCTGTAGCACTGTCGCGGTCTTCCTTAAGGAGCCTTAGATGTTGAGTTTGAGCATTGTGTCCTTTGTCATCACATTAATGGTAGCTCCCAAATCAAACAAGGTATGCGGGATCATTGTGCCATTGACGTGGACATCAACTACTGGGCTTCCAGGGTCCAAATATTTTGGATAGATTACCTGCCCCAACATCAGGTCAGACAGTTGTCCTATGACATTAATGGTTGGGGAATCTCTCTTGCGCTTTCTTGGATGCCTAAAGCACTTCTCTTTGATCAACATATTATAGATAGGTACATCTTTTATGGCTTGGAGAAGTGGTATCTTTACACATAAATGTTTCAATTCTGCTAGGATTTTAGTCTCTTCTAGGGTAGGCTAGACTATTATGGATAGTCTCTCAGGAAAGGGTGGATTTTCTTTAGGTTCTCTTTCCTCTTTATCTTCCTCAACTTCCCTGGGTGGAGGCTGGCTATCTGGGAGAACTTTCCCAGATTGCAAGTTGATTTCTTGAATCTCCACAGCATAAGTTGGGCATAATGGTTCCCCACTATACACTTGCTGAGCCTGTCTATTGTTTGGGTTTGGATTTGGTTGGGCAGGCATTTGGGGCTGCCTTGGTGGAGCAGAAGGTAACAATTTTCGTTGGGCGGGTGGTGGAGGCATAAGAGTGGGAAGAGAGTTGTATTGGGGCCTCCACCCCTGATGAGATGCATTCCTGAGGCTGCGACTGAGCATAGGATTGAAAAGAATGGGTTCTTGGTTGGGCATGATATTGAGATGTGAAGGAACAAAGAGGTGGTGTGGACCAGGAAGGATGAGTAGGGAGGCCCCAAGAAGGTATGGAGGGCACTTGGTTGGGGTTGTAGTATGCCTGAGATGTCCCTTGCATCCCTTGCTGGTATGGTCTAGGTCCAGGTGGCCTTCTTTGGTTTATGTAGTAGAGTTGTTCAGTGACTCCCTCAGCCCCTTGATATACAACTTTAAGTCCGAGCAAGGAAGGGAACTTATCTGTAGAATGATTTTCTTCACAGACTGAACAAACCTCTATAGAGTTCAATGGGCATTCATTCCTAGGATGCCTCCTGGTGCATCTAGGGCAAAAAATGGCCAAAGCCCTCTCTACTTCCTCTTGTTTTCTTTTGATATGTAAGGTGTCCATTTGCATGGCAAGAGTCTGCAACATCTCACTCTTGAAGTCTTCCAACATGTTTCCAATTTCTCCTTTAATGGATGAGTTAGAGGAAGAGGTATTGCCTATGGGTTGGCTCCCCCTACCTTTCTTTCTAGCTGCTCTAGTATGGTTTCTAAAAATTGTCTTTATGTCCTCATAGGATAGTTGGTAGATGACTCCCATAGCCAGTAGATGGAGGGTGTCTAAAAGATCTTCCCGAATTCCCCTGAGCAGGACCAACTTCAGAGACTTAGGGTCAAGTGTACACCCAACCCTTTTGTAACTAAGCTGGAACCTCTCTTCATATTCTTCCAGGGACTCATCACTTCCTATGGTCATTCAGAAAAATTCTTCTTTAGTATCTTTTGACCTACAATAGTCTTGATACTTGTTGTTAAAGGCTTGCTGCATCTGAGATAAATTTGTGATGCTATTACCAGGTAGTCCCATGAACCAGGGTAGTTCTACATCCTTGAGAGTATAAGAGAACAATTTCAACTTTTTCTCATCTTCTACATAGTCATAAGTTCGACATATGACAACAAACTCGAATAAGAAGGTGTCAGGATCTTCTATAGTTAGACCATGGAAATGAGGCAGGGTGGAAGGGCTTATATTCTTCATTTTGGTGTCCCCATCGGTCTCTCAAATGGGAAAGGTACCCTCTATTCTCTCTCCATTCCCCCTAGCATTTCTGTTTTCATCCTTTGGCTCCAAAGGAATGTTTTCTTCTTCTTCTTCCCCTGTAGGTTATTCAAATATGTCTTGTTGTTCACCTAAGGGCTCTTCTTGATCACAGCCACCGAAGAAGAGAGAAGGTTGTTTGTGTGAAGCAGTGGGGGTGTTGGGAAAAATTTTTCCTGAGTTATCTCTATTCCTACGAGGCATGAAAGGAAATATTTTTGGTTGGTTTTTGATTCTTTTTTCCCCACACTGATAGTAGCTGCAAAAACTAAAATTGATTGAACAAAACAAATTGCAACTAGCTGAAATGAACTTGCTGAAATGAAATTTGCATAATTGAAGAGGAAAGAAAGGAAATGTAGGACTTGAAGGAAAATAAATGACTAGTATACTCTTGCTAAAATGAAATCTGTAGAATTGAAAAGGAAAGCAAGGAAATGTAGAACTGAAGGAGAATAAAGGACTAGTCTACTTTTTCTTAAATAAACTATTAGCAGAATATTGCAATAGAAAATAGAAGAAAGCAGTAATCACAGAATACTCTGACGCTTCCCTGGAAATGGCGCCAAAAAGTGGTGAGCACCAGTATTGTAGCAATAATGCTACAACTCCTGGGCTGCCTACTTTACTCTTATCAACCCGGTAGTTCGTAATAAACTTGGAAGCATCAGTGCTGTATGCACAAGTACTAGTTCTCACTACAGGTTGTCACTTGGTCAGCTGATGCGAGATCACTAGGATATCAAACCAACTTCTATGGATTCTAGAAGAAGCTCTATGTGTGATGGAAGGAAAGAAAGATTACTCTACAGATGCTATTCTAATTGCAGAAAGGAGAAAGACTAAAATGTAAAGCAAGCCTAGTAAACCCTAATCAACCAACTAATTCTACTTTTACAGAAAGCAGTATGAAAACCATGAAAGGAATTCCATTACCTACTCAAAGAAGTAAACAACATCTAAATATGCTATTTCTGGAAGTAAATAAGCAAAGAACATATTTTTGGACTTTTATGTATTTTTATGTAAAATTGACATGCATGTAATTTATTGTGTGTGAGTGTGGCAGCAAATAGGTGGCATTGGAGGGTGGTTTTGGTACTTGAGAGGATGTAGGATGGTGTGGATGGGTTCTAGGAGGTCTCAAGTGGCCTTTTTGAGGATTTTTCCACACTCGACCTTCAAAAGAAGGCCTACAGGAAAATCTACAGGAGGACACAGGAAATCTACAGGAGGAAAAATAGCATTCTACAGGAGGCCTATAGGTGGAGGCCGAGAGAAGTTTTCACTGTTTTGAGGGTGTGAGAGTGGGTGAAAAATATGGATGAAGGTTGTAATGAGGTGTTAGGGCACCTATGGTCTACCATGAACCATCAGGAGAGAGAAAGATGATTGGATTTTCTCAAGGAGAGAGGAAGAAGTCCTAGGAAAAATGCAGGAGACTAAGGCAGAATTGAGGTGAGGTTTGGGAGACCAATAGAACATGGACTATATGGAGGGTGTGATTGCTGTTAATCTGACCTACTGCTAGAAGATATCTGCTGCAAAGGAACTGACAGTCAACCAATAAGATCAAACAAGCAATGAAATGAGTGCATCTAGAAAAACAGAGTTTTGCATCAAACTAGTCTAAACCATGATCTATGAAAGGAAATGCTGAGAAATGATGCAAGAAAGGAAAGCATGAAAGAATACTATAGCAAATAAATAATTCAGCATGATGAAGAAGATCTGAAGCAAAGAAAAGCTAGACTATTAACCTACTGAAAAGCTGCAAACACTAGAAGTGCTATGAATGAGGAAAATCTTTGTTTTTGGGGCAGCAAGAGGGTCTTTACCTCAAATCATGGTCCCAAAGGGAGGAAGAGAGGCCAAGGCACTATTGCTAGCCTTTTGAATCTTCTCTTTATCACTACTTAACCTGCTATAGAAAGCACAGATGGAAGCAAACTACTTAGTCATCAAAAGCAACCTATTGTTAACTATAAAAGAAATACATCTAACAACAACCTACAAACTCAAATAAAACATACAAATACAAGTAAAGAGGAGCTTGGTTGTTTGGATTGGGCCCTAACCCAAGATTTTCAGCCCTCTGAGGTAAATCAGTGCTATCTTAGAAAGGATTCCATATTTATCTCCAAAACAATAGCAAGATTACATGAAACTGTCACAAAATTATAAGCTCGAAGTTGAGCAGAGTTTACATAAAAAAAAAAATCCAACAAAAATCTGACCCTAGTGAGGACCTAGGCCTCTCTACTTATAAAAATGAAGCTACCAACAGCTTCCTTAAAATTAGGGAGGCTTGGCTCCCAAAACTCAAGATAATCATCAATCATCCTCCACTTGCTCGGCTGCCTCCTAGTGCGTGATTCGACTGCTTGTACTCTGAGCTGAATGAAGGGGAATTCAAAGTGAGGAGTAATAAATGAGGGGGATTCCCTCCTATAAGTCCTCTCTTCTGTACACTTCAAGTTATTTTTGCCATTTGTCCACTGGATCCTTGACTTTGACTTCGAAAATCATCAATAATCTGCATTAAATACACATTAGACCACATGGCACAATAACTAACTCAGCGCACTCTATAAGCATAAATATAATTAGAAAATCATGTAATAAGCTAAGAGAATGGTTGGTTTGACTAGGTTAGGAGGTAAAATGAGCCCATATAATTACCCATTTATGGGGCTCATCACCAAAATTCAGGGGATCACCACAGTATGATGTTCCAACTAGACCTCACATCATTTGGTGTGGAAGTCCCATCTCGTATGATGGCCTGGTTGCCATTATCTTAAGGATTTGCCTCAACTCTTGCTTGTCAGCACAAGAGAGTGGTCTACATTGTCTTCGAGAAGTCAGGTTCATGTGCCTGGTGAGTGTAAGTGTTACTTGTGTCAACAATTATTTCACTGTAGAGGGAGAGAGGGTGAGAGTGAGCCCCAAGTTAGTTGGGAGAAGTCCCAACTCTGCTAGGAACACACAACATAACATGACATGCACAGCTTCTAGCAGAACAGTCCACATGGATGGAAGGGAAGATAACACATATAACACTCAGCGGATTAGTCTGCACGAGTGCAACGATTGTTATAGAAAGTGTTACGTGAAGGGTCTATCTGATGTCCGGGAGAGTAGTCTACATGGGTGAGACAACGTTAACAACATATACAACACATTTCCATTAACATGTGTGCATTATAACAAGTGAATTATTTCAAGTGTTAAACATAGGTTCAAGCAACATGCCTTATAAGTGTTAAAGATAAGTCTTACAACAGATACAATATGTGTGTGAAAATGTGTTGGCTTGTTAGCAGGCTTCTAAATTAAGCGAAAGTTCCAAGACACATTGTTACACCATACATCACTAATCTCGTGTCAGGAGCATTGGAGCCACTTCTCAGTCCTCAAAGAAAAGATAACAGAGTCTCTTGGCTATGTGGAGGCGCTAAGGTGAAAAGTCCTTTCCATGCACAAATGAGGGGGTCTTTATAGCTAAGGGTGAAACTGACCCTTGTGGCTATTCAACTACCCTCATGACTATTTGACTTCCATGAAATTTCGACTTTACATGACTCTTTGTACAAAAAGTGGGTCTCTTGGACTTCCATGTTACAGTACACTGATTTGACAACATGGCCCACAATGGAGATGTGGACAAAATGACTCATGACATCACTCGACATGACAGTGCTAGTACATTCGTGTTGTTGTTGGAGTGCATGTCAAGCTGCAGTGCTACTGGGTGATGGATGTCTTCATGGTGTATCATAACTTCACCTCTGCATGGCAAAGTGCGAGGAGTCTTCGATGGTCATTGGTTTTCTTGATGTTGCTTTGGCATGTTGCTCCTTGCTTATATGTTGGAAAGCTTGACAGGCTCATCTGTTCGCAAAAGGTGCATGTTCATCCATTTGTCCGTCCGTGAGTACATCTTGCATGTTTTATCTTACAACCGTCCGCAAACACATCTTTGCATGATCATCTGTTCACGAGCACATATCTTCACATCATCGTTAATTCGTCCGTTGGTGAACCCATCCTTCTACATGTGCTCCCTTCGTTCATCCCATTTGTTGTCACATCATGTTTGTTAGTGTATTCATGCTTGCAGCCACTCATGATGAGATGACATCAAATCCAGAAACCTCCTAGTCTACCATGACACATGATCATTTCAGATGTAGGTGACTAGGAGAGGCAGTAAGGTTGCGAGGCATGATGATGGCTCTGGGAACTGCTGATGAAAACTGCACAAATGTCACTGGGTGATGAATATGGGCAATCCAAGTTGACGATGACTGTCCACGAGGTTTGGCTTAGCTGAAAGGAAAAACTACACAAATTTTGGGAGGGACAATCTAGGTTGTAGGAAGGCAAGGTAGATAGAATCTGTGCATTTTCCAGAATGAGCAGGCAGTAGGAGCTGGAAGGAAAAATTTGCGCAATTTTCTGGGGGAATAGGTCAGGGTGCATAGAGGATTAGCAAGCATAAATTTTGCAGTTTTTTTGAGGAATTAGCCGAGAGCCTGGCAACCACAACTGCACAATTCTTGGAGGGAACTGGTAGCTGGTTGCTCGGTCACTGGAAGCAGAAACTGCACAACTCCCAAGGCGAACTGGCAATCAGCTGCCGAGAGCTTGGCAACAGAAACTGTGCATTTCATGGAGGGAATTGTTAGTCTCCTATTGGGAGATGCTAGTGAGAGAAACTACACTGAGGTTGGGAGGCCAGCCTGCTGATCATCTTTGTACAATTTCTAAGCTGAGCAAATTGTTGGGCAGTACAAGGCCTGCTCATGAAAACTGTGCAATTTTCTGGATGAGCAGCCGCTCAACTGTCGGGAGGAATGACTAGGAAAATTGTGCAATTTTCTGAGGGAGATAGGGATGGGCACTGGGTGTTTGTCTAACCTGTCTATGCAATTTCCTTAGTTAGCAGAGCAGGAAAGGTTAGCAACCTCTGCGTAATTTTTTAGGGGAGTCAGTCCCGGGGTGGCTGTCGGGTCCGAATCTCCTGGTGGCTAACATGGAGGTTGATTGGATTGATTGCGAGCAACACAACTTGAAAATACTTGCTTGGTGCTTTTACACTATTCTGGGTGATAGTCGATTGAGTCGATGGCGGGGTGATGGTCTAGATGTCAAAGGGGAGTCTGATCATCAAAACTTCAGCAAAATGATTAAGTGTGTGAACGAGTGAAAGATGCAAATGTGATCTTACAAACACACACCCACATGACTTCATGACGAGACAACTCAAACCAAACAGACACACATGTTCACATGACTGGCCGATGGTGTGAGAAACAAGTGTGACACTCGTGATTGATCATTGATCGACTGTGACAACACTTGCGTGACAATGAATGTGACTCCATGTGTGTGTGCGACAGATACTTCCATAGTGAACATAACATGTACACACGAAGCGAAGACCTTGAGCATGAAGAGAACATGGTCACAAGCATGACTTGGATACCAACATGAAAAAGCTTGGATGAAATGAACAAGCAAGGCAGATGCAAAGACTCACATTGGCTCACAAGGTGAACTCGAGTGTGTGCAGTCATCAAGCAAAATTCTCAAGGGAGGCTCCGAAATTGGGTGCAGGCCAAAATTTTGGAGGGTGGTTGTAGCCGCTACAACACTTGGTGACACACTGGAAGAACTCCAACTTCTCTACTTTGGTTCATTGATAGTACAGGTTTTTGGTCCGTCGGGGAGTATTGAATCGTTGTGCGAGTTACTCTGCCTTCCTCACTTACCCCATGGACATACATGGTTCACCTTTTTCCAACACAATCAAACACAATCAAAATTTCAGCTTGATCAAATTGTTTCAAATCCGGGAAGGGTAGTTTAGCTCGCGAGTTGAAAATTTTCAGAGTATAAGTTTTCATCTCTGGTGTTGCCTCGATGAGAGCAGGCCTGGATAATAACTTGGCAAAGTCATGCAAGAATGCTCACATTCCTCCACTGCCAACGAGCCTGGTCAGTACCCCGGTGGAGTTACATGCTTCACCTCTCTGTGTAGGAAGCTTTTCTCTTCTTTTTCCTTTGTATTTTTCAAGATGACTGTGCATAGTCACTTATTAATTTTTGGGGCGGAAGAGGGATCCCGACTTATTGAGAGCATAAGAGGATTTTACTTTAGAGAAGCATGTAAGACTTCTAATATAGGTTTTCTCGTTTAGATTTTCCCCTTCTCCGCTTCTACTAGTTGGATTAGCTTGAACACACAGAGCAGAAGACTGAGTATAGGCATGGGGCTTCCCAGTGTTGACATAGGTTCATGGTTGGGCCAAAACTTCCCTTGAAGATGGTTCATATTTTTTGTCAAGACTTCATCAGCCGAAGGTTGTAACCAAGCATAGGTAATACAGACATAAGATTGGCCAAGTGCTGCAGTGTCACAAGTCTCTTCCTATCTCAGCCACATACTCTATTCAAAAGCCAAAACATAGTAGTTGGCAACACTTATTTCTAGAAACAAAAATAGTAATATATCAAGCAAACAAAATGAATGTAAACAAAAATAGCAAGAAAAACAAACAAAGCAAAGCAAAAGAAGAATTAAAAGTGAAAGCAAAGTGAGTAAGCAAACACACAAGCAAGAAAACAAACAAACATGCAAAGCAAGAAAGAAACAAGCATGCAAGCAAGCAAACTAAAAGAAAACACTACTCCTACTCCTAAGCTAATGGTGCATGGGTCTGATCATGTGAAATGATATTTCCAATGTATCCACCAGCACATTGGTTGACCCATGTTGGTGAAAGCTTGGTCCGTGAGCAACCTAGTTGTGTGAACCAACAAATTTGAAAGATACAACACTGAAAACAGACACACTCCAAGCTAACAAGCTTCCACAGAGCAAAAATGAGTGAAAGTGCATGTTATGCACTCTGTGGACTTTCCATGGTGTTGTGCTACACTGCATGCAGATGTTGAGTGTATGCATTCCCTTAACCATGATATTCAAGCAAACGTGAGAAAGGTACACCAATTACGTTGCACAAGTGTGCTTGTAGTGTAAGATTCCTCCAATGCATGACTGATGGGATCATGTAGGTTGAGTGGAGGAAGTAAAATCTGAGTGCTATATTGATCTTGAGTGCATACAAATGAGTGATGAGGAGCCTTGATTTTTTGAACAATTTCTTGATCAGAAGTGAAACCAACCTTAGGACAGCGAGGGACTGACATAACCATCAGCTTGGGCTGAAGTGCCTCACTAGTCTGTGGGGTTTTGACTTCGTTAATAGATGGAACTTCATAGAATAATGGCTTAGATGGATTAACACTGTGTGAATCAACATCATGATCATATGACAAGGTGAAGAGATCATGACAACCAAGATCAAAAAATTCAGGATGTTGGTCGACATCCTCATGGTTTGATGAATCACACAGAGGGGTAGATGAGAAGGAAGGATGTTCACCCTCTGCATTTCTAGAAAGAACAGTTGAGGGTGAACATACGGTGTCCTGTGAAAGATCAACAATGGGTGCATCCGTGGACGGAGATACACATGAAAAATAGGGATGGCTGGATCAACAAGGATGCCAGGAAAAAATGAAGGAGGTATGGAGAGATAGGGATGTCCCCTGTTACCAGTGGATGTTCAAGATCCTCATCATGTTCTCCATGAATGCTTGCGCAAGTTGGTTTTGGAATGCAAACTGCGTTCATAGATAGATCCTCATTCAAAACAAGTGTAGAGTCCGAAATGGAAGAACACAAGACATTGTCATCCGAAGGATGATCAGAATATGAAGACATAGGTTGAGGTACAAAATACAAGTGATGAGGTATGGGGCTTACAACCAGCTCTACGCGAAAATCGGAAGGAGTGATGTCAGGAGGTCGTGACGGTTCAATAAATGTGTTTTTATGCTCTTCGGCATCACTCTGCAGTGGTGGAGATGTTTGATGAGGGGACGACAGACAGTCACTTGTGCCAACGACTATGTCCGTCGGTGATTGCGCAGCTCCATCACTGAATAATCCTTAGCATGGTTTTATCTTGAAATTCTTCTTTGGATGAGAATATTTCTTAAGATAGTACTCAAATCGGTCCCAAAGATAGAAAAATTTCATCTGTCTCTTCGGAGCTTGAAACTGAAAATTACAAAAGAACTGCCAAAAATCCATAGGTGATCCATGCTGAGCCTACCGTTGTTGTTGCAGTTTTTGGTCAAGATGTTCTGGATCAAAATGATAGAAAGTGTCTTCAATGATATCACATAAGTGCTCAAGTGAGTGCATGTTGTTAGCCAGTAGGCTGCAAAACCACCGATGTGGGGATTCGCGAAGTGTTTATGCAAGCAACAAACTGGCATGTTCATTAGAACATCCATCTTCCTCATGAAGCATGGAAAGAAATTCATGTAAGAACTCATGCCAGGCCACTTCAGCTTCACCATCATATGTGTAAATGGACAATAGATCAATAAACTCCCTCATGATGGTGACATCTTCATGATTTGAAAAACATCATGGAGGGAGAAGAGTGCAAGAATCCATGATAGATATGCAAAGGTTCAAAACAGGATGAGAGGACAAAACTTGTGATTTGGCCCTCCTTTGAGCGCCAGAAATGTTGATGGTGTTGGACCCACCAACATTCAAGGGATCACCCTGGTATGAAGTCCCAACTATACCTCATACCATTTGGTGTGGGAGTCCCATCCGGTATGATGGCCTGGTTTCCATTATCTTAAATATTTGCCTCAACTCTTGCTTTTCAACATAGGAGAGTGGTATGCTTTGTCTTCGAGAAGTGAGGTTCACGTGCCTGGTGAGTGTAAGTGTTACTTGTGTTAATGGCTCTTTCACTGTAGAGGGAGAGAGGGTGAGAGTGAGCCCCAGGTTGGTTGGGAGAAGTCCCAACTCTGCTAGGAACACACAACACAACATGACATGCACAAATTCCAACAGAATAATCCGCATGAATGTGAAAGTCACAACACACAAGGGAAGATAACACGTATAACACTTAGCGGATTAGTCTGCACGAGTGAAATGGTTGTTATAGCAAGTTTTATGTGAAGGGTTTGTCTAATGTCTGAGAGAGTAGTCTACATAGGAGAGACAACGTTAACAACACATATAACACATTTCGATTAACATATGTGTATTACAGCAAGTGAATTAGTCCAAGTGCTAAACACAGGTTCAAGCAACATGCATTACAAGTGTTAAAGATTAGTATTTCAAGAGATACAATACGTGTGTGAAAACGTGTTGGCATGTTATCTGGCTTTTGATTTAAGCGAAACTTCCAAGACACATGATTACACCATACATCACTAACCCCGTGTGAGGGGCATTGGAACCACTGCTTACTCCTCAAAGAAAAGATAACAAAGTCTCTTGGCTTGTGGGAGGAGCTAAGGTGAAAAATCCTTTCAATGTACAAATGAGGGGGTATTTATAGCCAAGGGTCAAACTGACCCTTATGGTTGTTCGACTACCCTCATGACTGTTTGACATCCATGACTTTTAGACTTTACACGACCCTTTGTACAACAAGTGGGTCTCTTGGACTTCCATGTTACATTACATTGATTTCACAACATGGCCCACAATGGAGATGTGGACAACATGAATCATGACATGACTCGAGATGATAGTGCTGGTACATTTGTGTTGCTGCTAGAGTGCATGTCAAGCTGCAGTGCTGCTGCGTGGTGAATGTCTTCATCGTGTATCATAGCTTCACCTCTGCATGGAAAAGTACGTGAAGTCTTCGATGGTCGTTGGTTCGCTTGATGTTGCTTTAGCACATTGCTACTTTCTTGTATGTTGGAAGGCTTGAAAGGCTCATCTATTCGCAAAAGGTGCATGTTCGTTTGTTCGTCCGTCCGTGAGTACATCTTGCATGTTTTCTCGTTCGTTTGTCTGTGAACACATATTTGCATGATAATTCGTTTGCAAGCACATCTCTTTGCATGCATCATTCATTTGTCCATTGGTGAACCTGTCCTTCTACATGTGCTCTGTTCATTCATCCTATTCGTTGTCGTGCCATGTTTGTTAATGTACCTATGCCTGCAGTCGCTCATGACGATATGACATCAAATCCAAAAACCTCCTAGTCTACCATGACACATGATCATTTCGGATGCAAGTGAGCAAGAGAGGAAGCAAGGTTGTGAGGCGTGATGATGGATATGGGCACCACTGATGAAAATTGTGCAAGAATCACTAGGTGATGAAGATGGGAAATCTAAGTTGGCAGTGACTATCTGCGAGGTTTGGCTCAACTAGAAGGAAAAACTGTGCAAATTTTGGCAGGGAAAGTTTGGGTTGTAGGAAAGCAAGTTAGACAGAATCTGCACATTTTCCAGAACGAGTAGGAATTTGGAGTTGGAAGGAAAAATTTGTGCAATTTTCTAGGGGAATAGGTCAGGCTGCATGTTGGGTCCCTATAATACTAGTGATTAGCCCATTACTATTGTAGTTATACCCCTTATTTATATTGTTGTGCCCCCATTGCTCCCATATTGTTATTAATGTGCCCATAGAATCCCTCTATTGTTATTTTTGTGGCTTTATATTATTATTGTTAGGCCGGCTGGATTATATTGTGACTCCTTAGACTCCTATATATAGAAAGGAGGTTTTGTCATTTGAATCATCACAGAATTATTCATTTATGTAATGTAAAGGAGGCTTCCCCCTCGAAGAGGCTGAATTCTAATGCGTTGATCTATCTTTTCTATCTTTTCTTGAGCTGGTTTCATAACATTTGGTATCAGAGCTTTGGATTCTAGGGTTTCGCTGCTCCAAACAGGTCATCGTGGCATTTTTGCTATAACTTTTTTTATGTGATGTTTCAGAGGTCGAAAAAAAAACCCATTTGAGAAGAAATCTCACTAAACCTTGGGTCCAAATTTTAGAGCTTTTCGCGCAATATTTTCGGAGATATGATCTGAGGAAGTTGGTCTTTTTGCAGACTCTTGAATTACATTCAAAACAAGTGACCTAGGGAAAATCGTCATAACTTTCTCTCTGAGGATCAGATTGAAATTTCGTAAGAAGGTACAGAAAGAGGACGGACTTTAGTTTCGTGTATGCATTTTTCAGATCCATAGGTCGAAACAATGACTCGTAGCATGTCATACAAGTTTGCTCTACTGAACTAGTCTATAAGCAAGTCCTGTGGGAGATTTTGCATAAATCTTCCTTGGAGAAACCAATTTGGGTCAGACTTGTGGCATTGGAAAGAGGAATCAAAAGGCTACTACAGGTCAAAATTTCAGAACTGGATGATCCGAAATTACAGAGATACATCAGATTCAATATCAGGCTTCTACAAAGTGAAAAAAGGTGTGTAGTTTTTTTTTTTATTTTTGCATAAGCTTGGTTTGAAGGAATTCAAAGGGCATAGTAAAGCATTATTATCGGTAACTGATGCCCCAAGGAAAGAAAATGCAAACACCTAGTAAGGAACCTGAAAGCTCTAGCATGACTCATGAAGAAGAGGAAGAAATGCTACATGATATATCAAAATTACAAGAACAAGTGCAACAAATGTCACGCTCACAAAAGCTAACAGAAGCTAAGATAAATGGCATGGAATCTAAGATAAATGGTGTGGAATCTAAGATAAAGGGAATGGAAGCTAAGATGGATGATTTGAAGACAGATTTGAGGACAAATTTGAAGACAGACATGGCAGATTTGAAGACAGATTTGACAAATTTTCTACAAGAAATACTTACTAATGGTGAAAAGGTTGTAAAGGAAACTCATGATGTGAACAAAAGAAATGTTAATCATGATTCCATAGACTCTAATGTTGGATCAAAGACCCACCATATTCCAAAAATCGATATGAGGAAGTTTGATGGCAAGGATCCCGCCACATGGATATTACAGATGGAGCAATTCTTCGATCTCAATAATGTGCAAAACACACAAAAGGTACGTATGGCAACTTTATATTTGGAACCAAATCAGTTTGTATGGTATCAATGGCTTTGCTCTCGTAAACAATTTATCACTTGGGCAATTTTTACGGAAGAATTGATAGCACATTATGAGGATACAAAAAGCAACACTTTTTTTAGCCAATTGATAAGTCTCAAACAAAAGGGTTCAATAATGGAGCACATTGAGGAGTTCCAAAAATTGAACATAAGGGTAAAAGATATTCCAGAGGAGCATAGGATTGATGTGTTCATAGGGTCTTTAAAGGATAATATCCAACATGATGTTTCGCTTTGGGAACCTGATTCATTAGAGAAGGCATTCAGGTTAGCAAGAAAAATGGAAAGCAAAATTATGGCAACCAGGAAGCATACCACTCACAACTATAAAGATGGAAGTGTTGTTGCCCCTAGTCTTCCACAACCTATAAGGTTGACACCACAACAATTGGAAGAAAAAAGAGCAAAAGGGCTTTGTTACAGTTGTGATAGCAAATACACTAAAGGTCATAAGTGTGCTGAGAAGAAATTATTCTACATAGATTGTGAAGAGGAAGAAGAAAAGGAGCAAGAAAGGTCAAAAGAAGAGGATATACTCCAGGAACAAAGCCTAGATGAAGAACAAATAAATCCGACCATATCTTGTAATGCATTGGCGGGAATTACCACTCCTCAAACCATCAAGATAGAAGGACAAATCAAGAAGAAAAAGGTAATAGTGTTGATTGATTCAGGAAGCACCCACAATTTTATTCATTGTAGGGTAGCAAAAGAATTGAATTGCTTCCTATATCCAGCACCAGAGTGTCAAGTGATGATTGCAAATGGAGGAACAATAAATTGCTCTGGAAAGTGCCATAATATCAAGCTATCCATGGGAGAATATGTATTGACTAGCCCAATGCTTTCCATTCCAATGGGAGGTGCTGATGTTGTACTAGGAGTCCAATGGCTACAATCCTTGGGTACAATAGCTTTTAATTTTCAAGAACTTTTCATCAAATTTTCTACGGAAGGAAAGGAAGTTGAATTAAGGGGTATTGCAGGGAAACCAGGAAAGATAATCAGCTCTAATGGTATGACAAAGCTTCTAAAAAAGGAGCAAAGAGGTGTAATTGCACAATTATGTTCGCTAGATGTTTCCACATTGGAATCATCTATTTCTCCAGATCTCCAAAAAGTCCTGGACAATCATTCCAAGGTATTTGAGACTCCCAAAGGTCTCCCACCTATGCGTGATCATGATCATGCTATTCATCTGATTCCAGGAAGTGTTCCTCCAAACATCAGGCCGTACAGATATCCCTATGTCCAAAAAAGTGAAATTGAACGTATGGTTGCAGAAATGCTAGAGGCTGGTATAATTCAACCGAGTCAAAGTTCTTTCTCTACTCCAGTAGTATTGGTGCACAAGAAGGATGGATCATGGCGCATGTGTCCGGATTATAGGGAGCTCAACAAGCTCACTATTAAAGATAAGTTCCCCATTCCTGTCATTGATGAATTACTGGATGAATTGCATGGATCAATTTACTTCACCAAGTTGGATCTTCGTTCAGGATATCATCAAATCAGAATGAAGATTGAAGACATTCCGAAAACGGCATTTAGAACTCATGAGGGTCATTATGAATTTTTGGTCATGCCTTTTGGCCTTACCAATGCACCTTCAACATTTCAAGGTTTGATGAATTCAATTTTCAAACCATTCCTTAGAAAATTTGTGTTAGTATTTTTTGATGATATACTAATCTACAACAAGTCTTGGAAGGATCATGTTGAACATGTTGACAGGGTGCTACAACTATTGGAGGAGAAACAATTATATGCAAAAAGATCCAAATGTTTCTTTGGAGTCCAGGAGGTGGAATATTTGGGTCATATTGTATCTCATGAAGGAGTTAAGGTAGACCCTAGCAAAATTAAAGCCATTAAGGAATGGAAAATCCCCACATCCATAAAGCATCTGCGAGGATTTCTTGGGTTGACAGGGTATTATCGCAAGTTTGTTAAGAATTATGGGAGAATAGCAGCACCTCTAACAACATTATTGAAGAAAGATGCATTTTCATGGACTCCGGAAGCAACAAAGGCCTTTGAACATCTTAAAGAGGCAATGTGCCAAGCACCGGTCTTAGCTACACCGGACTTCACAAAAACCTTTATTGTGGAATGTGATGCTTCAGGAAATGGAATTGGTGCTGTTCTAATGCAAGATGAAAGACCCATTGCTTTTGAAAGTCGTCCAATCAAGGGAAAGTTTTTAAGCAAAGCTATTTATGAGAAGGAAATGTTGGCAATACTCCATGCACTTAAGAAATGGCGACCCTACCTAATGGGAAGACACTTCAAGGTAAAAACGGATCATGATAGCCTTAAATACTTTTTAGAACAAAGATTATCCTCTGAAGAGCAACAAAAGTGGGTCACAAAGATGTTGGGTTATGACTTTGAAATCATCTACAAAAAAGGGAAGCAAAATGTGGTGGCAGATGCACTCTCAAGAAAGGATGAGGATGTGGAAGCATTGTTGTGCGCCATTTCTATTATCCAACCAGATTGGATAAATGAAGCAAGGGAGGAATGGAAGAATGACGAAGAAGTGTGGGCACTTATTCGAAAGCTACAACAAGATTCCAGTACGTCTGATACATTTAGCTGGAAAAATGATTCGTTATGGTACAAAGATCGCTTATACCTCTGTAAGAATTCCCAGCTAAAACAAAAGATTCTTATGGAATTGCACACTTCTCCCTTAGGAGGGCACTCAGGATTTTTAAAAACTTACCACAGGGTTAAGAAGGAATTTTTTTGGGATGGCCTTAAATCAGATATTCAAAAGTTTGTGGCAGAATGTTTGGTTTGCCAACAAAATAAAGTTGAAACAATTAAGACACCGGGTCTATTACAACCTTTATCCATTCCAAGCCAACGTTGGGAGGAGGTTTCAATGGATTTTATCACAGGTTTACCCAAGTCTGAGGGAAAGAGTGTCATCATGGTGGTAGTTGACAGACTTACCAAGTATGCACACTTTTGTGCATTATCACATCCATTTAAAGCCAGTACAGTTTCTACTGCATTTATGGAAACAATTCAAAAGCTACATGGAAACCCAAAGATTATTGTAAGTGACAGAGATCCCATTTTCACTGGAAATTTTTGGACAGAATTATTTTCTTGTCTTGGTACTCAGTTAGCTCATAGCTCATCTTATCATCCTCAATCTGATGGGAAAACTGAGATAGTAAACAAATGTTTGGAAGGATATCTTCGTTGCTTTGTATCTGATAAACAGACACAATGGGTCAAATGGTTGCCTCTGGCTGAATGGTGGTATAACACTTCCTTCCATACAGCAACAAAAATGACCCCATTTATGGCACTTTATGGGTATCAACCACCATCCATCACATCATATTTAAGAGAAAATTCTAAGGTTCAGGCAGTGGAACATCACATCGAACATCAACAACAAGTCCTCCAACTCTTAAAGGATAACCTCGTGTTGGCACAGAATAGAATGAAACAACAGGCAGATCAACATCGCAGTGAAAGAAGTTTTGATGTAGGTGATTGGGTATTCCTACGGCTACAACCATATAAGCAAATGTCCCTCAAGCAAGCTAAGAAGGATAATAAATTATCACCAAAGTATTATGGTCCGTACAAGGTGTTGCAAAAGATTGGTACTATGGCATACAAATTGGAGCTTCCTGCAGCTTCTCGATTGCACCCAGTTTTCCATGTTTCATGTTTAAAGAAGGTTATAGGCGACAAGCTCCCAGTTCAAACAATATTGCCAGAACTTGATGAGGAAGGAAAAATTATATTGGAACCAAAAGCAGTCATAGAAACAAGAACTCGACAGCTACGAAATCGATCAATTTCAGAGTATCTTATCAAGTGGAAGAACTTATCCGCTGAAGATTCCACATGGGAGGATGAGAATTTTATGCAGAAGTATCCAGAACTACTCAAGCGTTGAGGACAACACTTTTTTGAAGGAGAGGGGCATGTTGGGTCCCTATAATACTAGTGATTACCCCATTACTATTGTAGTTATACCCCTTATTTATATTGTTGTGCCCCATTGCCCCCATATTGTTATTAATGTGCCCATAGAATCCCTCTATTGTTATTTTTGTGGCTTTATATTATTATTGTTAGGTCGGCTGGATTATATTGTGACTCCTTAGACTCCTATATATAGAAAGGAGGTTTTTTCATTTGAATCATCAAAGAATTGATCATTTATGTAATGTAAAGGAGGTTGCCCCCTCGAAGAGGCTGAATTCTAAGGCGTTGATCTATCTTTTCTATCTTTTCTTGAGCTGGTTTCATAACACTGCATGGAGGATCAACAGGCAGAAATTGCGCATTTTTTTGGAGGAACTGGCTGAGAGCCTGGAAACCAAAATTGTGCAATTCCTAGAGGGAACTAGCAGCCGGCTGTCGCATCACTGGAAATAGAAACTACACAAATCTAAAAGGAAATTGGCAGTCAGCTGCCAGGACCTAAGTAACAGAAGATGCACAATTCCTGGAGGGAACTGTTAGTCTGCTACTGGGAGATGCTGGCGAGAGAAACTACACTGAGGCTAGGAAGCCACCTTGTTGATCATCTCTGCGCAATTTCTGAGCTGAGCAAGCTACTGGGCAACAGAAGCCCTACTGATGAAAACTTCACAATTTACTGGATGAGCACTCAGTCGACTGTCAGGAGGACTGACTAAGAAAACTACACAATTTTCTAAGGGAGACAAGGACAAGCACTGGGTGTTTGTCCGGCCTATCTATGTAATTTCCTCAATCAGCAGAGAGGGTAAGTTCAGTAGACTCTATGCAATTTTTTAGGGTATTCAGTCCCAGGGTGGCTATCGAGTCTGACTCTGTATGTGGCCAGCGTGATGGTTGATTGAATTGCTTGTGGGGAGCACAACTTGAAAATACTTTCTTGCTGCTTCTGCACTGTTCTAGGTGACATTCGATTGAGTCGATGGTGGGGTGATGGTCCGGCTCTCAAAGGGGATTCTGGTCGTTAGAACTTCAACAAAATGATTAAGTGTGTGAACGAGTGAAAGATGCAAATGTGATCTTACAAACACACACCCACATGACTTGAAGACGAGACGACTCAAACCAACCAGACACGCATGTTCACATGACTAACCGACGGTGCGAGCGACAAGCACGACATTCGTGATTGATCGTTGATCGACCATGACGACGCTTGTGCGACAGTGAATGTGACTATGTGTGTGGGTGCGACAGATGCTTCCATAGAGAACATAACATGTACACATGAAGCGAAGACCTTGATCATGACTAGAACATGGTAGCAAGCATGACGTGGATACCAACATGCAAAAACTTGGATGAAATGAACAAGCAAGGTAGATGTAAAGACTCACACGGGCTCACGGGGTGAACCCAAGTGTGTGTAGTCATTAAGAGAAACTCTCAAGGGAGGCTTCGAAATTGGGTGCAGGCCAAAATTTTGGAGGGTGGTTGTAGCCGCTACAAAAAATAGTAAATCACATTATTCGAAGGAATTTTTGTGGCCTTCATGAAAGGGGTATTAGGCTAAATATTTTAGTTAAACATGTATTAGGAGGGGAAGAACACTCAGAGGATAGGGATTACTCAAGGGGCTTAATGTTCTCCTTGGAAAATCCCATTTTTTATGCCATAGTACCCACTCCCACCTTCATTTATATTTTCCAACACTTTGAGCTCCACAAAGCCATGTCTTGTTAAAGAGGAGGTGATTCTAAGACACCCCTTGGAGCATGATCATTCCTATGATAAAATTTAGTTATTTTCTTGTTTATATTTCATATGAGCTATAATATTGTACATCGGGGGAGCTAAATTTCATATGAGTTTAAAAAACAAGGAAACCAATCTTTCCTAATAATCCAAAACAACTTTCCACTTTTAGAAACTATGTTTTATTAAGAATCCAAAAAATCAAATATAGTAGTAGAAATGAAATTAATAATAGTGGAGTTGGTAGTGTCAAAAAATAAAAAGATTGCCTATGGCTAGTATGGTTACCTACTACAATAACGCTTAGTTTGTCTTTCATCTTGTTAATTGGATTAGAATAATGTATTATTCAATAGAAAAGATGAAAATGAAGTGAGTCAATGATTGGCTTGCTACATGGTTCTAAATATTTGCCATTAGATATGGATCTTAATGTTGTGTATCCAAACTCACAGATCTGACAATGTAAATTTATGATGCATTTTTAACCTTCATAACTCTTAAATATGTCTCTTTAAATTAATATCGATTGACTTGCTCCATGGTTCTTAATATTTTCCATTAGATATGGATCTTAGTGTTGTGTATCCAAACTCACATATCTCACAGTATGAAATTAATGCATTTCTAACCTTCATAACTCTTTAATATATCTTTTAAATTTAATATAGATATCACCGCGTGTATCAATTTTTTTTATTTAGTATATATTTTAAATTTAATGTATTTAATTTAGATATTACCTTGTGCATCAATAAATATTTTCTTTAAAAAAATAAAAAGCTTAAATTTAAATAAGTTAAGTTTTGGTTGCCCACGGGGGCAGCTCAATTGTCGATCATCGTGTTATGAAGTACTATGTAAATTATGAGATTCAAAGTTCAAATTCTGTTGTTCAAACCAACAAAATAAAAAGTTAAGTTTTTGTTAAACATCCAGAATTCTAAATAAATCAAGTTCATAATTTTGTATTAAAAAATATGTAGATTTTTTCTTTTTTTTTGGTAATGCTCATATTTATTTACAATGTAGGAAATCAAAGGAATGTCTTGAAGCTTCATGTCTTCTGGTGGCTAGGGTTTGCCATAGTTATGTTGTAGTTATCACTACGAGGTATATAAAATCCTAACCACACAAAATATTGTTGCTAAAGATACAACTTTATCCCTCCTAGTGTTTTCACACTTGTCAAGAACCTAACTTCCATTGGCACTGCCGACATTGCTTCCTTGAAATTTCTATGCTAGTTTCCCTTATGTCTATTGAAGTAAGAAGAGATCCCTTGATGCCTTTAGTATGTACATGTCAGTCCTGAGGAGGAGGCATTCAATTCTTTGATTAGACCATTGATGCCAATGGTGAAAAACATCCACTAAAGGGTAGGTTTATCAAAAATGAAAAATCCATTCTCAAACTAGATATTTTGTTTTCAAATCCAAAAAGGAAAGACATCATAATATGTGTGCAAGGTTGAATTAGAGATTTTATAAGGTTTTGGCCTAGTCCTCAAGCAATTCAAGTATGGATTATAGAGCATTAGGATGTGCAAAGTAATATATATGATTTTTAGAGTTTAATTTCTATTTATAGTTAGTAGCGAGGAAGAAAGAGAATCATCTTCATATTAGGTCCCTATTTTATGGGCTCTAAGGGAATATTCCTCTCAAATTGGATCTTCAATTTTGATCCACGCATGGAAATCATAGTTTTCCCTATTTGGATCAAGTTGTCACACCTCCTTATAATCCTTTATTATGAATCCACTATCAAAGAAATTGGAAATAAGCTATGCCATTTCATTGACCAAGCTAAGCCAAAAGACAAATCTACCCTTATGCAAGAGTTTGTGTTGAGATCAATTTGGAAAGGGGATTTCTGGAGGTGACTAAGACCAATATAGAGGGCTAGAATCATCTCCAATACCTTAACTATAAGTGAATCCCCTTCACATGTAATTCTTTCTAGGAGCATGGACTCTTTGCAAAGAAATACCTAAATCCCAAGAAATCCAACCCTTTCTACAACAAGCTCTCTCCTCGAATAAAATGAAGTAGGAATTCCTTAAGTAGGTATCTACATGGCATATGAAGTAGCAGGGCAAGGGGCACAAAAAATACCCTAGGTTATCTTCTATCAATAAATATGAAGCTCTTGAACACCAGGTGGAAGAGGAAGAGGAAAGGGTTGAGAGAATGGTTATGGTTAGAGCTGACCACTCTATGGGTATGGCTATAGATGATTTTTTCCTAGCTATGGATAGATTTGACTCCTCTGCAGCTAGAAATATAGAAAAACTTCAATGACTTCCGAAGGAAGAAAAATTATCATGGTTCATACAACCATGGTCCATTATTTTATTTGATCGTAATAAAGTTTATTTGATCGTAATAAAGCTTATCAGCCAACATGCTATATCAATAATATCCCATTTACTCACCTATATCTTTCAAGGACCAAAGCCTCTCAATATTCTTTTGGCAAATATTTGAGTGATGGAAAATGAAAAATCTCTTTTACAGTTTTACTTAGTATATTCGTCATTGGCGAAAAGCTTTGGAAATGTAGAAATATTTTAGATACTTCTTTCTCATTTAGGGATCCTCACTAAATACCCATTTAAATATTAATGTTGGATCAATTGCTCGAATCCAAGTGGAACCAAGAGAACATTATTTTAGAAACACGAAAGACACCTTTTTTATGTAAGATCGACAACCTTTTTGAAAAAAACATGGAGCAGAAAAAGAAGGCCTAGAGGAAAAAAAAAAATGAAGATATGCCAATAAATTATCAACATTAACTATAAATGTATGAGAAAAGTGATCCCACTCAACTTTTCCTTGAAACTTTGTATTCCCCTTGCTTTGTTGAAATCCTAAAGAAAGGTTCATATCCCTGTCCCCCGCTAACAAATGGAAGGAAATTAAGCCAAAAGCGAAGAGAAAAAGAAGTGGAAACAGATATCTTATTGGGCTATCCGTGAACTTTGTACCCTTCACTTTTAATAGGGAGAGAACATTTCAAAAGTAATAACTATGTTTTGTTTTTGCATTTTTCAATGTAATTAATTTTACAGAATTTATTCATGTACCGAGGAACAAATACTTTGTTTTGTTTTTGCATTTTTTAATGTAATTAGTTTTACAGAATTTATTAAATCAAGCTATTGTAAGAAAATTGTTGGAATTTCCCCCTTCATCCATGTGATGGGATGAGGTTTACTTTGAAATCATAAATTCATCCTCCCATATTTTGCACATAATTTTAGGAATGCAATACTGGTACTTTTATTATTAGCTTTGTTATAATTTTTTAAATATAACATTTCTTGGTTTCTATTAAAAAAGAAATAATGGACTTAAATAAAAATATTAAAAAATAAGTTTTATGATGAAAAACAAAATAATACAGGTGATCAGGGAAAGGGATATAGTGCAACGTTGATGCATATTATTGGTAAGTTTATTATAATAAAAGAATACGAAAGTTTATTAATGTATATTACTAAATTTATTATAATAAAACAAAATGAAAGTATAAAATTGTATTTTTGTTGGGTTGTGCGAAGGAATTCATTTTTGGATCATGCTTTTTAATTTATAATAAAATGAAGGAGATTAAAGTTGTAATTTCAATTATTATAATTTTAACTTATGAATTTATAATTTAATTTAATTAAAAAATTGGTTAGTAGGTAATTGGAAATTGATTAATGATATTAATTGGTTTTTTGTATTAATGATTTATAAATTTAACTATTTTTTGGTTTCTTATTTTTTTTCTTTTTTTCATGAAAGATTTACTATTTAGGAATTCAAGTCAAACAATTAATTATAACTATAAATAAAAAAAAGGCAAAGTTAGCAATGATACTATAAATTTACCTTGAAAAAATGTCTCAAACCACACTTCCATGTAGTACTGTGTTTACACGTCATATTTAACAAATTAATAGCTACACAGAACATAAGACATATTTACTTTCATAATGACTAACTAGGATTCGACAACAATGCCAACTCAAGAACTTGTAACATCCAATCATGGATGCTAATAAATAATATATGTTGATTAGGGTGGGTTGGAGTGATAATCTATTGCAACTAGAGTTACACCTACATTTTTCCCTACGGGAAGTCATCTTTTTTAGTGGGCCCGTAAGTCTTTTAAAGAAATGACAACATATAGCACTAGGACCCTTTTTAATTATTTGTAGCCAATTGTGCTCAAGTGTAATGAGTAGTAAAATCCTCCATTTACTTAAGGATGGAGCTAAAAATAACTACAAATTTAGCAAAAAATTGATATGAGTTGTAGACTTAATAAGCTTTGATTGTGGCTTTCAAAACTCACAAGTGGGTAGCCTAAACTTAGAAACCCTTATGGAAAGTTGATGTTTATATTTTCCCTTGTTCTCGAAGATTGCTCATTGGATTTTAATTCAGTTGAGAATAAAAATGTGATTTCTCATTTGGACACTTGGTTTATGAATAATCATAAACATTGTATGAAACTTTAGTTCCCTTCTTTTTATTCCTCTATAAAGATGTTCTTTTATATTTCTATTTGTGCTTGAGTTCCAAAATTCCCCATGCATTTTTGAGGCCTTGAATCTTTGGAATCCATTGGGAATGCACTGAATTAATATCATTTCATGTCTTTAGAGAGAAGAAATAGAACTTTGTCTGCCTATTAAAGGATTTGTGGTGTATTGTAGTTTGTGAGATGCTTCTTGAATGAAATACCATTGAAAGTGGAATATGAAACTTGGAAAGAGAATTTGGATTACAAATAAGTTGCCTTTTGACGTAGGGCCATCTTTGCCTACAAACATTTGTTTACATCTTGCCTCTCAAATCCTTCTAAATTGTGCATGTTAAGAAAACTTACTCGGTGTTGAGTTGATGGTAACAACTATCGTATAATTACTCGGATAAGGCAGAAGTCCCTCTTGGTGACAATACACCATCTAAGGAGCATCATGTGACAACGTTGGCTTGAAATTTGTCAAAGATTTCACTTTTATTAGGGAAAATTTTATCTAGTATGTACATTAGCGCTATTTGAGAGGCATAATGTGAAATCACTTTCAATGACCCAATGATTTAGCAACATTCCCATCCAGTTATTAACTCTTCATCAAACATACTTGCTATGTAATATCCACCTTCAATTAGTTAAAAATATCAATCTATTTTTCTAACTCAAACTAGACTAATATCACTCTAATCTTAAAAGAAAATAAATCCTCACACTAATCTTAAAAGAAAATAAATCCTCCAATTTAAATCGTTTTTCTAATCCAAATTAAATATAAATTATCTTAAAAGATCCATCACTAATAAAACCTAAAAACTATAACCACGCAATATAGAGAGGACATTAGATATTCGCTATAAAAGTCTTTGAAATTATTTTTAACTATGTCTTGATTTTATGAACTATTCTACACAAAAATAAAATAACATAAATGAATAACAAAAGATTCCAATTTTTTTTTCAAACGTTGACAATAAATAATATTCCAATTTTAATTGAAAATAGGTAGTTTATTTGAAATTTTACTATAGAATTAAAAATTGGCATTTAAAATTAAATAAAAAAATATTTTCAATCACCAATATATTTAAATATTAAAAATATAAAAATTAATTAAAAATTAAATAATAAATCATATTAGATAATTAAAAAGGCAAACAACATGCGATTAGTCCAAAAAAACACTAAGAAACAAAAATTTACCGCCAAATCTTTAAAACAATAAAGAAATAACCAAAAATTTACAACCAAATCTTTAAAACAACATAGAAACATAAAACGACTAAATCATACCCAAAAGAAAACATAAACGGTCAAATTTCGTAATGACCCGCCAATTTGACAAATAGTATAACGTGGGAAATGAAACCTTAAAATCGGTCGGCGGCGGAAAAGATCAGTGCTTTCTCTACATCCAAACGAACGAAGCATGGAGGTAACGGGCATCCACATGGACAGCCTCTGTCTACACTATTGTTGCTGCAATGTTTGAAGGAAAGAAAAATGCTCAATTCCGCCACCATGTCAAAGAGAAAAGACGAACGCCTTTGTTGTAAAATCTTTGAGGGAACACAGAAAAATGTGAAGTCACGCCATTGTTCCTGCAACCTTTGAAAGAAGACAAAGCACATCCAGAAAGAAAATAAGCAGGTATGGGAAGTAATATTACGTTCAACAAACTTTTCCAAACTGAAATGTACAACTAAAAAAATTGAGATCGAATCGGCTGAAAAGATATGATTTGATATTTAATGGATACGGAGAAACTGATTTCTATTATATTTCCATATGTTTTTCATCAAAAGCGTGATTGTCGATATGTCCGAGTGGTTAAGGAGACAGACTTGAAATCTGTTGGGCTACGCCCGCGCAGGTTCGAACCCTGCTGTCGACGCGTTAATGTGTTCTTTCACTCTTTCGTTAACTATTTTGTCGTATCAAGTTCGATTACTCTGTAGAAATACATAATTAAAAATATTTATATTTTTTAAATGATATAAAACTTAACTATTTTGTCATATTAAGTTTGATTATTTTGTATAAATACATAATTTAAAATATGTATATTTTTTAAAAATAGAAATTTTATTCCAGCTTAGATCTATCTTAGCTCTGGATTTATCAAGCACAAGAGGGATCAAATCTCTCGAGGTGCAAACCTCTTTCTTAAATGCAAAACTTGAGGAAATGTTTGCACCTCCAGAGATTTGATCCCTCTCGACACTTGATAGATCTGGAGTTAAAATGGATCTAGGCTAGTTTCAATCGTGTGTGGCCAAGGAAAATCTATCAAATATATGATTAATTTTGCCAATAATATGTAAATACATCTAATATTAATATAATCATTTTAAATATGCTAAATATGTCTAAGATTAATCTCATCATTTTAATTTTAAATTTGCTTAGTTACCTCAATTTGTTGAGATGATAAATATTGTTAATAACTTTAATGATGAAAAATGATGAAATAAAAATTTTGAATGCAAAGTGACAATGTAATAGTGTTGAATGATAGAAAATGTGAATAATAAGAATGTATTCAATTACAAATAATTTTCATTATGATTAATCTCAAACTATTTTCTTCTATTATTTTTATTGCCACCCTTGTTACTTTGCCATTTTTTCATATCGATTATATGAAAAGGAAAATTGAAAACGTAAACCATTTAAATCTTTAGCTTGAGTTGTTGTAGTAAACATCATACCTTGTCTCTCTTGTTCTCCAATATTAATAGGTTGAATTACTATAACACAAAAATCAATGTACATCACAATTACATCAAATCGAAAATCAATATTTCCATTGAAATCAAAGCATCTAATGCAAGTAATCAAATAAGATTAGAAAACAACATTTACACTAAAATCAATGCATTTAATGCAAGTAATCAAATAGGATTAGAAATCAACATCTACACTCAAATCAATGTATCTAGTGCAAGTAAGCAAATATGATTAGAAACCAACATCTACACTGAAATCAATGCATCTATTGCAAGAAATCAAATAGGATTAGAAATCATCATCTACAGTGAAATCAATGCATTTAGTGCAAGAAATCAAATAGGATTAGAAATAATCTACATTGAAATCAATGAATCTAGTGCAAACAATCAAATTATTAGAAATCAACATCTACATTGAAATCAATGCATCTAGTGCAAGCAATCAAATAGAATTAGAAATCACCATCTACACTCAAATCAATGCATTTAGTGCAAAAGATCAAATAGGATTAGAAATCATCAACATTGGAATCAGTGCATCTAATGCAAGCAACCAAATATCATTAGAAATTAACATCTACAATAAAATCAAAACATCTAGTGCAAGCAATCAAATAGGATCAGAAATCACCATCTACATTAAAATCAATGCATTTAGCGCAAGAAATATTCTTCCCTCTCGCCCCCCTCCATTCTATATCTATATATCCCTCCATCTCTCCTTCTTTGTCTCTCTATCTCATCACCCCAAACACACATACTCTCTCACTGCATATCTATCAATTTCTATGTCCCTCCCTCCCTCTCTCCATCTCTCTCTTCTTCCCTCTCTTCACCTTCCATCTATATCTTTATCTCACTTTATCTCTCTATATCACCCCCAAAATATACACTCTCTTTCTTTGATCTATCAATCTATTCATCCCTCCTCCTCCTCTCTCTCTCTCCCTCTCTCTATCTCTTCCCCTTCTCTCACTCTCCCTTGCTTCTATCTCTCTTCCCTCCTATTGTCCTCTCTCCCTCTCTCTCCATATTCCTTATCACTCCCTCTCTTTCTCTCCACCATTATCTCTTTATTTATTTCTTATTACCTCTCTCCCCCCTCCAACTCAATCTCTCTATCCCTACTTCTCTCCACTCTCTCACATCCTCTCTCTCCACCCTCCAACTTTGTTACTATATCCCTCCCTCTCTCCTTCTCTCCTTTATTCTCTCCAACTCCCCTTATTTGTCTCTTTATCTCACCCCCAAACATACACACTCTCTCTCCATCTCTCACTTGTCACTCCCTCTCTCTCTCCACATGTCACTCTTTGTTTTTCGTCTTACCTCCCTCACTCCCCCTCTAAATCCATCTCTCTATGCCTCCCTCTCTCCTCCTTTCTCTTCATCATTCCACTCTCTCCCTTTCTCTCCTACCTCCCTCTCTCTTCCCCATCACTCTCTCCCCCCCTTTCCCTCCAATCCTCTCTCTTCCCCCATCACTCTCCCCCTCTCTCTCAAGTCCCATCTCTTTTCCTTCCTCTCTCTCCCTTTCTCTCCTACCTCCTTCTCTCTACCCCCATCACTCTCTCTCTCTCTCTCTCTCTCTCTCTCTCTCTCTCTCTCTCTCTCCAATATGTTACTATATCCCTCCCTCTCTCCTTTTCTCTCCCTCTCTCCCTTCTCTCCATCTCTCCTTCTTTGTCTCTTTATCTCACCCCTAAACATACACTCTCTCTCTCCATATCTCCCTTGTCACTCCCTCTTTCGTTCCACTTCTCATTGTCTATGTCTTTCTTCTTCCATCCCTCTCTCCCCCTCCAAATCCATCTCTCTATCCCTCCCTCTATACAGCTCTCTCTCATCCTTCCTCTCTCTCTCTCTCTCTCCCTTTCTCTCCAACCTCTCTCTCTCTCCCCAGTCCATCTTTGTGTCTCCCTCTCCCTCTCTTACCCTTCTCTACCTCTCTCACTCCTCTCGCTCTCTCTCTCTCTCTCTCTCTCTCTCTCTCTCTCTCTTCATTCCTCCTCTCCCCTCTCCTTTAGTTTATCTCCATCTCTCGCTTGTCACTACCCCTATCTCTCCACCTCTATCACTCTATGTCTTTGTTCTTCCCTCCCATATATGTCTAGAGTGAATATATATAATGATATATTATAATATAACAAATTAAATATTGTATTAATCCAAAGTTATTAAATTTAATAATATTAATATTAGATTATTTAATAATAATAATAATAATAATAATTTAATATTACTATTAGGGTTAATACTGTTTTTTTTGCATGGTATTAATAATAATTTGACTTATGGTATTTGGCCCATAGGCTTCACCTAAGTAAAACCTCTTTTTTGAATGTACATAAGTATAAATAGGTTTATGGAGTAAATATAAAAATATGTTTTATTTATTTACCATACCTCTAATTTATTTATATTTTTATTTATTAATCATATCTCTTTTATTTACCATGGTATTTGGCCCATAGGCTTCATCTAAATAAAACTTTTTTTTTGAGTTTTCATAAATATAACATGGTTTATGGAGTAAATATAAAAGGAAGTTTTATTTATTTACCATACATCTAGATTATTTTTATTTTTATTTATTTACCATACCTATGGAATAAGTATAAAAATATGTATTATTTATTTACCATATCTCTGGTTTATTTTTATTTTTATTTATTTACCATACCTATTTTTTGAGTGTTTGTAAACCTCTTTATATTTTAAAGTTATATTATGTTTATACATAATAATAATTAGATTGATTTCTAAATAGGGCCAACATTAGATTAAAAATGTTAAATGTTAAATGTTAAACATTACATGTTAAATGTTTACATGTTTACATGTTTACTTTCCTACGCTTGAGATCTACCCCCATAATGTGTTAAATGTTAAACATTACATGTTTACGTATTTACGTGTTTACATGTTTACGTGATATCTACCCTATACTGGGTTGTAGAGTGCTTCTCGATGCAATACTACCAATTTTAGAAGGATTGGGCTTGTGCATAAGCCCACAATCTAGCAACTGAGATTATACCACCAACACCACTCTGAGAATGAGCCCTTTGTTTGGTCATGATTGTTTTCGATGAGGCAAGGGACCACTCTGCCCACGATTGGAAAAAAGTATATAAGTTGGAGAAAGGGATTTGTAAGACTTTGTCCCTTTAAACCAAGTTGAATATAAGAAGGCACCTACCAGTCCCTAAACCTGTGGTCTAATTGTTGCGTGTGGAGGTTTGATCCCCACAAATATCATGGTTTAATCCCAAGGAGGAATATGTATGCCTAAAATATGTTTCAAGTGTGATTTCTTCAACTCAAAGAAAACAACACACCCATCAATGTTTTCCATTTATGAAAGATTTCCAGTGTGAGTACCTCACCACCCAAAATAGATTTTGTCTATGAAGTGGCTTGTACTCAAACTAAGAAGCCAATTATCACACATATATATTGTATGTCACATCCAAGATTCTCACGTACCAGAGAGGATCCTAGCCAATGAGTAAAAAATCATTAGAAAAAATCCCATGTTGTCGAATATGTCATTTTCTTTAAATCCTGCATTATAAGGACAATAAAGCATTTTGACTTAGCTCAAAACCAAAAAAAAACCATGATAGGTAGTAGAACAATGACAGACTGACGAGATGGAAAGGGGATAAATAGAGTGATATCATAAACTAAGAGATCTAGGAAGACCAAAAGCCAAGGGGCCTTGGAATTTCCCTCTAGAAACTATGAGATAAAACCCAGTGTTACAGGAGGCAAAGTCTAAGTTTCCAAGGCTCAAAAAAAGAATTTAGAAATAAATCTAGCCTCCCTGAAATGGGAATGAAATAATTGAAATAAACCAAAGTCGTCATCATGAAACCATATGTCATAATGGAGAAGCTTCCCAAACCTACCTATCAAATTACTCAACCATAGAGCACATGCAGGAGGAGTTGGAGTCAATCTAATGCCTAGGATTTTTGTTAATCATAGTATTCCCTTCCTAGTACACATATTTTTCATGGGGAGAGGTGGAAATACCATTGTGTTTAATGAGGGAGTGGGGTGACAAGTACCTCAACCTGAGTCCTACTCTATCCCATCCTCGATCACCCGATATGGGATTCTAAACTCTAAAATATAAACAAAATGATATAATTCTCCACGAACAAGAATTAATTGGAAAATTCACAAGCCTATGACCCAATTTGAGCATTTATAATTCACGAGAAAAAATTGAACAAGGAAAATTGTGACGCAGTTTAATAATTTCATAATTCATAAGAAACATTAGTATTTATTCAAAGACCTATTCCTGATGCAGTCCATGCATTTCATAATTCGTGAGAAAGATTGGTCTTTATCTTATCCATTTATTTTATTCACTATGCTAATGTTTTCTGTTGGATCCATATTTCATAGTAAAGAAGAGAGAGAATATTTTCAAATCAAGCACATACTTAAAGGGTATTAGGGAATTGTGTTTTATTTATTTATTTTTCGATGATTGATTTTGACTTATATATGGAAATATTGGTTTCCTCCATATGGGTTAGGATTTTACACCTAAACATGATTTTTTTTCAATAAAACTACTCAAACTATTAGAGACAATTTAGGTTGTTTCATTGGCAAAGTGGAGATAAAACGAGAATATGATAGTTGTAGAATTTGTGTGGAAGTAGACCTACAAAAAGGCTTTCCATAAGAAATTTAGCTCGATATGGATGATTGGAGCCACTTTCAAGGCCTTCATCATGGTCAACTTCAATTTAAATGCAATACTTACCATGAGTATGGTGACTATGCCAAAAATTGTCCGAGTATACAAGAATCAAAACCTTCTTTGTAGTAGGCTCAACCCTTCTAGAACAATAATGAGAAAGATGCATTTAACTTGTATGTGTTTTTTGCAAGAAGCCATAGCCTAAGGGAACTCAACCTACAAAGAAAGCTTTATCTGAACCATCCAATCCCAATAGTAATAGATTCCAAATCCTTGAAAAACAAGAGGAAGTAAATCTCGAAAATCCAAAGACTCACCACAATATAACCTTTGGGTTAGCAACAAAAGATTCTAGGGATACAAAAAACACATTCTCAATTATGAAAAATGACACCTCTTTTTTGGGTAAGCTTAACAACCCCACAAGAGAAGGAAATAAGATTAGAGGAAGAATCATTGGAAGAAAAAATGAAAAAAGAGGAAGAAATAATACACAAAGTCCCTTAGTCCTATATCTCTCAATAATTTATACATATATATTTTAAATTACATTTTGTATTTTGTATTTGTGTATGTTGTTATTATATTTAGTTAACATTGTCTAATTTATTTATAATTAAGTGATTTGGTTTTAAATGACGTGGTATACATAGTCTTTGGTTAATAAGTATTTTCACAAGGTTTTGTGTTCCAAAATATAAAAATGTTGATTATATATTTTTTTATATGTTTGATAAAATGATTTAATATTATTATAATGCTTATTTCTTATTCTTTTGTGTGTAATTGCATCTTTTTGGATGTTGAAATATGTAACTTCTACTTGTCACAATGTGTAGTTGTTATGATTATTAGTCATTATGAGGTAGAGTTTATCTTTATGACCAACCTAGATCCATCTTAACCCTACATATATCATGCATCGAGATGGATCAAATCTCTCAAGGTGCAAACCTCTTTTTTGTGCAAAATTTGAGGAAAGATTTGCACCTCAAGAGAAAAAGGTTTGCACCTCGAGAGATTTGATCCCTTTGGACGCATGATAGATTCAGGGTTAAAATGTATATAGGTTGGTTTCAGTCATGTGCGGCCATGGAAAATTGTTGAACATCTAGTTATTATAATTATTTTAAATATGCTAAATATATAAAATATTAATCTGGTGAATTTGATTTTAAATTTTGTCAGCTATCTTAGTTCATTTAGATGATAGAATTTGTTAATAACTTGAATGGTGAAATAAAATTTTTGAATGCAAAGTGACAATGTAACACTTTTGAATGATAAAAAATGTGAATAATAAGAATGTAGTAAATTACAAATAATTTGCATTGTTATCAATATGAAACTATTTTCTTTTAATGTTCTTATTTTCACACCTGCTAGTTTTGCCATATTTTCATATGGATCTTATGAAAAGGGATGTTGAAATCATAAACCATTCAAATCTTTAACTCGTACTATTGTAGTAAATTCCATGCATTGTCTCTCTCACTCTCAAATATTAGTAATATTAGTAGTAGCTTTCTCTAAAGTCAATCATTTTGACTTATGGAGTGTTGAACCCTAAGTAAGTTTCAATAGTAGTTGTTTTCTATTACCTTGTTTGAATGGAAAGTGACTAACAATGTTGAAAGATGGAAAATGGGAATAGTAAAGATATAATCAATTACAAATAGTTTATGATTTCAAGAAGAAAAAATTTCAAGTATGTGAACCTTTTATTTTAAGATGAGAATTCAAGTATTTGATTTAAGGTTGAATTATTATAACACATAAATCAAGGCACATAGTCAATATTTTTTTTATGATTACAATGAAATCAATGGATACTATTAATCTAATTACTTTCAAATTAATGTACATCACACATCTAGTTACATTAAATCATAAATCGACATCTACATTGAAATCAATTTATTTTGTGTAAGAATTAAACTAGAATTAGAAATCATCATCTACACTAAAATCAATGCATCTAGTGCAAGCAATCAAATAGCATTAGAAATCAACATATACACTGAAATCAATGTATCTAGTGCAAGTAATCAAATAGGATTAGAAATCAACATCTACATTGAAATCAATGCATCTATTTTAAAAAATCAAACATGATTAGAAATCAACAACTACACTGAAATCAATGCATCTAGTGCACACAATCAAATAAGATTAGAAATCAACATCTACACTAAAATAAATGCACCTAGTGTATTCAATCACATAGGCTTAGGAATCAACATCTACATTGAAATCAATGCATATATTTCAATGAATAAATTATATCTCCCTCTCCCTCTTTCACCCATCTCTCTTTCTCTCTCCTCCACCTCCATCTCTTTCTCCCTCCCTCTCTCTCTGAAGTCCTCTTTGTCTTCCTTAGTTTCTCTCCCTCACCTCTAACTGTGTTATAAGATGGATATAATTTAATATTAATATCCATAATGCCAAACACTAATATTTATGCATTATATAATATAATATTATATTATATTAAATGTAATATTATAATAAATATCTTCATTCTATAATATAATATTATATTATATTAAATGTAATATTATAATAAATATCTTTATTCTAATATATTAATATATGGATATTAATTTTATGTTATTAATATATATTTTAATATATATTATAAAATATTAAATTTAATATTATATTAAATTTAGTAAATTATATTTATCCAAAGGTATTCAAATTATATGGAAATTTTGTTGAACATCTAATATTATGCAAAATTTTAAGAAAAATGTTGAAGTACGACATAATATTAGTAATATTTAATATTGATATGATTATTAATTAATATTAATATTGATTGAATTTAGGCTTCTATGATCCATATCTAGTTTCTGAGAAATCTTTTTCGGTGAAAATCACATCAAGATTCATTTGTCGACGCATTTCGACCCAACCAATGTGGTTCATCGTAAACCAAAATATTGTTAATATTAATATTAATATTAATAATATAATATAATATTTAATACTAATATTATATTTGACGTTACATTAAAGGAAATTTTGGTCTAAAAGTAGACTCCTAAGGAAAAAAATAAAATAATAGTTAAAATAATAAAATAAGAGTTTTGAATTTTGGAGGGGAAAGAAATTTTTTTTTTTTTGGGTTATCTCCTCATAGGTTTACTCAAATTTCAAGTGTATATACTCGTTGGATGCGGAATTAAATTCCACATCCAAAGAGTATTCATTATGCATACTTTTGAGAAGACCCACATTAATAAAATTTGAAGATACATTAAAAATGTGTATTTAACACATTTTTTAAATATATCTTCGTTTTTTGAGAATGCAGGTCTTCTCAAAAGTAAGCATAATAGGTACTTGTTGGATTTTAAATTTAATTATGTATCTAATAAGTGCTCATATTTGAAATTTGAGTAAACCTATAAGGAGATAAGCGAAAAATACAATTAAAAAAATACTTTTTCTTCTTTTCCCTCCAAAATATTTACATATACTAATTATGGGAAATTTGAGGTCTAAAATGGACCTCCTAAAGAAATTATAAAATAATAGTGGAAATCATAAAATAATATTAGATTACATTATCAAATTTTAGAGGGAAAAAATAGAAAACTATTTTTCAACTTGTATTTTGAACTTATCTCCCTATTGGTTTACTCAAATTTTGAGTGATAATACTCATTGGATGCAGAATTTGATTATTCATCCAAAGAGTATGCATGTTGCATACTTTCGATGGGCTTTGTTGCATGCAAAAATGAGAAATACATAAAAAACGTGATTGTAATCACGTTTTCATGTATTTCTCATTTTTTGTGTAGCAGGGTCCATCGAAAGTATGCAACATGGGTACCAGGGAAAATTCTAAGGGCGAAAGTTTATCTTAAAATTTAGAAACCTTGGTGAATCTTACTAGTTATTAATATGCAAACTTACTCGTTATTAATGCACAAACTATAAAATGTTTGGCAATATTTTTGTAAAATTATTATAATTTCTAATAATTTTATATTGTCTCTCTAAAATATTGTTGATACTTACGGTAAAACTATTTTTTACTATAAAATTTGGGCGAATCATTTTAGAAAAAATGGAAATTAATGAATATTTTTTCTCAAAAAGCATGCAAAATTTGCTCACCTACAAATATTAACCCCTAAAATTTTCCCTGATGGGTACTCCTTTGATGAGGAATTAAATTTTGCATCCAACAAGTACTTCCATTTGAAATTTGAGTAAAACCTTAGGGAAATAAGTTGAAGTTACAAGTTGAAAAAGTAGTTTTATTATTTTATTATTTTTTAATCTTTTACTTTTTTACTCCAAAAATGGTGAATCATCCCCCATGGTTGACATTATCATCTTAAATCCTATAGGTTCTTATAAAGTTTATTTTGGCTCTACATTTTTTTAGGAGGCCCATTTTAGATGTCAAAATTTCTCTAATGACCTCTTTTTAAATTTAAAGGATTTTGATTTGCTGAAAATTTCATGGGCACTTTTAGGCTGAAATTTCCTCTAATGATATTGTATATTATTATAGTTATAAGATACTATAATGATTGGCTTTAACTCACATATGTTTTTATTTCCAAAAGATTTGTCCCACCACCAATCTTCTTGATTTGTTAAGTTAACAAAACTATAGCGATGCAAGAACACTTCTTTCCCTTCTCTTTGATCATAGAAATAACATATTGAAGAGTCACAATTAATCTCTTACTTTCATAACGTCTGATAGACATCATCATCGTCATCATATTAATATTCAATATTCAAAATAAACATAAATATTATATTATATTATAACTAATTATTATTATCATCAAATATTTAATATGGTTAATAATAATATTAATATTCAATATTCAAAATAAAAATAAATATTATATTATATTATATTATAACTAATTTTATTATTATTATTATTATTATAATATATTAATCCTATTATTATAATTTAATATTAATATTACAACCTAAAAAACTTATTACCATTACAAAAACCCATTAAATTACATAACTTTTAGTTATTTGAATTTTTGATGTTCAAGAGTCACTGAATGTGGGTGTTATAATAGACTGTAGAGATGTGTTTTTTTCTCATGATTATAGAATAATGAGTTTGAAGCATGGTATTGAATATATTAGATTTTGCGCCTATTACTATTGAACATTGCTAACTATGCTTAGCCATAGATGTCATCGTCCAAGAATGACCTCTTTGTTTAAATTTTGCAACTTCTCAATGATCAAATTTAAAGGGTATGGGTATGCTTGACCTTGTTTTGAGGATTAAGAAAAAATCTCAATGATCAAATTTAAAGGGTATGGGTATGCTTGACCTTGTTTTGAGGATTAAGAAAAAATCTCGGTTAAAACATTTTTTTCAAATATCATTTTCTGTATCATAGTTTAATGCCTGAAATAATAATAAGTATTTTCTTTTAAAATATATTTCTTCCAACTTTAACCTATCAAATATCTCTTCCATCTAAACTTATAGTAAGAACACTTGAACTTTCAAAATGTTTTAGCTTCCACAAATAATGTCTAGACTAAAACCAACTAAATAATTTTTTATAATTACTGTTAAATCCATAAATAATGTCTAGACTAAAACTAACTAAATAAATTTTAGTTAATTACTGTTAAATCCATAATAATATAATTGTTTTAGTTGGTTTTTGTCGTTTTTAAATGAGATTGTAAAACACCTCTTCCTTACTTTGAAACATGAGAACATATTGTTAATTTTTTTTTTCAAGTGTATTTTTTTGGAATAGTAATAAGTATTTTCTTTTTCATGAAAATGTAAAAGACATTTCTTCTGACTTTAAAGCATCAACCATCTTTTCCATCCAAGTTATAAAATCGTTGGCTAAACTTCTAGTAAGAATGCTAAACTTTAAAAATGTTTTAACTTCAGTTAAAAACTTCTACACTAAAACCAACTAAATAAGTTATATTAATTACTGTTTAATCTATGAAAATATAATCGTTTTAATTTTTTTTTATCGTTTTTAAGATGAGATTGTAAAAGACATCTCTTGTGGTATGTTTGATACTCTATGGTAGTGAATAAAATTTGTACATATAAATATGATATTTTTTATCAATTTATTTCCTATAAAACTGGTCTCTTATGGTAGTGAATAATGTTTTACTTATAAATGTAACTATGGTGGTCTTTCTGTTTGTTGTGAAATCTAAAATTTGTATTGACAATGTTGACAATTTTTTGTTTCCTCTAAAATAAGAAGAAGTTAACATAGACATAAAGAGAAGTTTGAGAGAAGTTTGATCTAACTCCATCATTAGAGGGATGCAAATTGATGCAAATCATAAATAAAAATGGATATTATTAATGATTTCAAAGTTTATTTTGAAGCCATTAATTTTTTAGATTATATGATTTATGAATAGGATAAAAAACAAAAGGTTCGTAATAAATGGTTTATTATTTGAGTTTAGCTCATGAAAAATTTGCGTTGATGTCATAGCTCATAATGACATTTTAAGTTTAGCAAGAAAGAATTAAAGAAGGATATGACATAACACATAAGGTGGATTAAATCATGTTTCTTATGTTTTAAACTTGTCTTCTACTTTCTTACGAAATGGAAATGGATGTATTGTTCATAACTTTTTTGTGAATTATGAAAGTTCTGATCAAATTATTCTTTGAACTATTCCTCTTCGATTATTTTTTTTTGGTATATTGTAGGTGGTTTTATATAAGGAACTAATAGAACATGGAAACGAGAAGAAGAGAAAAGACTCATATTGCCTAACGCACAGAAGCAATATCATTGCACTTGATAGAATAATCTATATAAGTGAATTATTTCTTGTAGTTGATGAGGATTTGTTTTTCTCTCAACAATGAAGAGTTGAGGATCAAAACATTGAAGAATACTCTAACGGGAGTTCCATTATGCAGATTAGAAACAATTGATTTTGGTAGAATAGTATTTATACGTTTATTTCTACAGATCAACCCAATACTTCGACTTCGACTTCGTTTGATTCTATTCCACCACCCATTGCACCAGAGTTAACAATAAAACCACCAAAGGGAGTTGTTCATAAATCTACATTCAACCTTCGAGCTCGAGCAACACAAAATTATAACATAGTAGAAGATTTGGCTCAATCACCTTCTGCTATGTCGATGCTTGAGGTGCTTCAAAATTGTCCCTCCCAAAAGCATGATTTATTGTCAGCAATTGGTGGAATTGATCCAACGGATTCTAATCTCAGAATTTTAACCATGTGGGTTATACGCCAGAATTACCGACACAGTTAGCATTCTTGATCAGAGTAAATGCTTTAAATCACCTCATTAACCGAACCATTGTTGATAAAGGTGCATCTACTTGTATCATGTCGATGAATTGCTGGAAAACACTTGGCTCACCGCCTTTGTCATGATCACCTACGATGTTAAAAGCTTTTGATGGTCACACTTATACACCTTGTGGAATTTTAAGAAACATGTAGATAGAACTAGGGGAAAAACTATAACTGTTGAAGTTGAGGCCGTTTACGAACCCCTTGACTACAATATTTTACTAGGAAGACCATGGGTTTATGCTATGGCTGTTGTGGTTTCGACATACTTTCATATGATCACTTTCCCTCATAAAGGCAGAATCACAGTAATTGATCAACTCACTTTCTTCGCCTCTAGTTCACAAGAAACTGCAAGCGTTCTATTAGTTCACAGACCTCCACTATCTCTTCAGAACATTGGAGTAGGTCTCTTCGAAGATTCTTCCCTAATGGGCACCTTTTCACTACCATCACCATCAAACACAACGGAAGTTGCAAACATTGAGCCTTGTAACATGATATCTTCCACTTCATCTAACTTAGGGAATATTTCCAATAGTTTTGAAGTTGATATGCGTAATGAAACAATGCAGCTAAGTTCAATTGATCTTGCATAGAAATCAATCCTTTTGGCTTGTGCAGGAAATCCAAATCCATCATCACCGATTGCATGGGCTGATTGTTCATTAGAATATGGTACTTCCTCTGATCCTTTTTCACGTACATTTTCTACTGATGAAGGAATCATCCAATCAATGATGACTAAAGAAGAACCATGGGCAGATTATCATCATCGATCCCATCTTCTAGATCACAATGAAGATATTCCAAATAAACTAAATCGCCCTTCAATTGTTGATTTCCTTTCAAATTTTGTATTTATAAACACAGTTGATTCCAGACAAAACTTATCGGATATCAAAGAAACCATTTCTATCCATATTTTGACCAAACCTGGAATTGTAGAAAACATCCAGGTTGACAAATATTATTCTCCATCAGAACTTGAAACTTATCATGCTCTTTTTCGTGAATTCTGCAATATATTTGCTTGGTCATATGAGGAAATGTCAAGTATTGATTCTAGTATAGTTGAACACGAGATTAAAATGTATCCTGATGTCAAGCCAGTACGACAACGCCTCCGTCCTGTTCATCTGAAGAAGGTTGTTGCCATAAAAGCAGAAGTTGAAAAACTTTTACATGCTGGTTTCATATACCCCGTTCCTCTTACCGATTGGGTTTTTAATCTTGTTCCTATCATGAAAAAACAAGGAACAATACGAGTGTGTGTTGATTATATGGATGTTAATCATGTTTGTCCAAAAGACAACTATCTTACTCCCTTTATCGACCAGATAATTGATGAATGTGCCGGATGTGAAATATTCTCATTTATGGATGGCTTTTCCGACTATAATCAGATCAATATTTGCCCATAAGACCAATCTAAAACTGCCTTTATTTGTCCCTGGGTCACATTCGCATATATGAAACTCCCTTTTGGTTTGAATAACGTTGGGGAAACTTTTCAGAGGGTAATGAATTATGCCTTCTGTTGTACCTCAAGAAACCAATTTCCTGGCTATATAGAAATTGTGCTTAAGACATTAATGTTTATAATTATTGTCACTTGTTTGTCACTTAATTGTGTGTTGTATTCTCAAATGAAGGACCTATAAGATTTGGTTTTAAATCCTCAATAATTATGTGACATGAAAATATCATAATTCCATTTGATTGCTGAATATAAATGATGAATGAAGAAAGCTTGAAGAAGTCACAGAGAATATGCTGTTTTACACAAAATTTACTATCTGTGACACTTGAAGAAGTTAAAGATAATATGTTGTCTTACACAAAAAATACTATCTGTAACTTAGAAGAATTGCAGAGGTGGGAACTTCAAGTATAGGAGTGCTCTTTTAATGGATTTTAACTTCATTTGCATAAGCAAATAAAGACCTGCAGCTTCATTACCATACTTAAAGGAAGAAAACATTTAATGACACATAACAGAGAAGTCACAAAATCATACCCAAAAATGTGTGGAAAACTTCTGATTCTTTCATTAATTGTTATGAAACCAGCTCAAGAAAAGATAGAAAAGATAGATCAACACCTTAGAATTCAGCCTCTTCGAGGGGCCAACCTCCTTTACATTACATAAATGAATAATTCTTGGATGATTCAAATGACAAAACCTCCTTTCTATATATAGGAGTCTAAGGAGTCACAATATAATCCAGCTGACCTAATAATAATAATATAAAGCCACAAAAATAACAATAGAGGGATTCTATGGGGCACAGTAATAACAATATGGGGGAAATAGGGGCACAACAATATTAATAAGGGGTATAACTACAATAGTAATGGGGTAAGCACTAGTATTATAGGGACCCAACATGCCCCTCTCCTTCAAAAAAGTGTTGTCCTCAACGCTTGAGTAGTTTTGGATACTTCTGCATAAAATTCTCATCCTCCCATGTGGAATCTTCAGCGGATAAGTTCTTCCACTTGATAAGATACTCTGAAATTGATCAATTTCGTAGCTTTCGAGTTCTTGTTTCTGTGACTGCTTCCGGTTCCAATATAATTTTTCCTTCCTCGTCAAGTTCTGGCAATATTGTTTGAATTGGGAGCTTGTCGCCTATAACCTTCTTTAAACATGAAACATGGAAAACTGGGTGCAATCGAGAAGCTGCAGGAAGCTCCAATTTGTATGCCATAGTACCAATCTTTTGCAACACCTTGTACGGACCATAATACTTTGGTGATAATTTATTATCCTTCTTAGCTTGCTTGAGGGACATTTTCTTATATGGTTGTAGCCATAGGAATACCCAATCACCTACATCAAAACTTCTTTCACTGCGATGTTGATATGCCTGTTGTTTCATTCTATTCTATGCCAACACGAGGTTATCCTTTAAGAGTTGGAGGACTTGTTGTTGATGTTCAATGTGATGTTCCACTGCCTGAACCTTAGAATTTTCTCTTAAATATGATGTGATGGATGGTGGTTGATACCCATAAAGTGCCATAAATGGGGTCATTTTTGTTGCTATATGGAAGGAAGTGTTATACCACCATTCAACCAGAGGCAACCATTTGACCCATTGTGTCTGTTTATCAGATACAAAGCAACGAAGATATCCTTCCAAAAATTTGTTTACTATCTCAATTTTCCCATCAGATTGAGGATGATAAGATGAGCTATGAGCTAACTGAGTACCAAGACAAGAAAATAATTCTGTCCAAAAATTTCCAGTGAAAATGGGATCTCTGTCACTTACAATAATCTTTGGGTTTCCATGTAGCTTTTGAATTGTTTCCATAAATGCAGTAGAAATTGTACTGGCTTTAAATGGATGTGATAATGCACAAAAGTGTGCATACTTGGTAAGTCTGTCAACTACCACCATGATGACACTCTTTCCCTCAGACTTGGGTAAACCTGTGATAAAATCCATTGAAACCTCCTCCCAACGTTGGCTTGGAATGGATAAAGGTTGTAATAGACCTGGTTTCTTAATTGTTTCAACTTTATTTTGTTGGCAAACCAAACATTCCGCCACAAACTTTTGAATATCTGATTTAAGGCCATCCCAAAAAAATTCCTTCTTAACCCTGTGGTAAGTTTTTAAAAATCCCGAGTGCCCTCCTAAGGGAGAAGTGTGCAATTCCATAAGAATATTTTGTTTTAGCTGGGAATTCTTACAGAGGTATAAGCGATCTTTGTACCATAACGAATCATTTTGCCAGCTAAATGTATCAGACGTACTGGAATCTTGTTGTAACTTTCGAATAAGTGCCCACACTTCTTCGTCATTCTTCCATTCCTCCCTTGCTTCATTTATCCAATCTGGTTGGATAATAGAAATGACGCACAACAATGCTTCCACATCCTCATCCTTTCTTGAGAGTGCATCTGCCACCACATTTTGCTTCCCTTTTTTGTAGATGATTTCAAAGTCATAACCCAACATCTTTGTGACCCACTTTTGTTGCTCTTCAGAGGATAATCTTTGTTCTAAAAAGTATTTAAGGCTATCATGATCCGTTTTTACCTTGAAGTGTCTTCCCATTAGGTAGGGTCGCCATTTCTTAAGTGCATGGAGTATTGCCAACATTTCCTTCTCATAAATAGCTTTGCTTAAAAATTTCCCTTGATTGGACGACTTTCAAAAGCAATGGGTCTTTCATCTTGCATTAGAACAACACCAATTCCATTTCCTGAAGCATCACATTCCACAATAAAGGTTTTTGTGAAGTCTGGTGTAGCTAAGACCCGTGCTTGGCACATTGCCTCTTTAAGATGTTCAAAGGCCTTTGTTGCTTCCGGAGTCCATGAAATGCATCTTTCTTCAATAATGTTGTTAGAGGTGCTGCTATTCTCCCATAATTCTTAAAAAACTTGCGATAATACCCTGTCAACCCGAGAAATCCTTGCAGATGCTTTATGGATGTGGGGATTTTCCATTCCTTAATGGCTTTAATTTTGCTAGGGTCTACCTTAACTCCTTCATGAGATACAATATGACCCAGATATTCCACCTCCTGGACTCCAAAGAAACATTTGGATCTTTTTGCATATAATTGTTTCTCCTCCAATAGTTGTAGCACCCTGTCAACATGTTCAACATGATCCTTCCAAGACTTGCTGTAGATTAGTATATCATCAAAAAATACTAACACAAATTTTCTAAGGAATGGTTTGAAAATTGAATTCATCAAACCTTGAAATGTTGAAGGTGCATTGGTAAGGCCAAAAGGCATGACCAAAAATTCATAATGACCCTCATGAGTTCTAAATGTTGTTTTCGGAATGTCTTCAATCTTCATTCTGATTTGATGATATCCTGAACGAAGATCCAACTTGGTGAAGTAAATTGATCCATGCAATTCATCCAGTAATTCATCAATGACAGGAATGAGGAACTTATCTTTAATAGTGAGCTTGTTGAGCTCCCTATAATCCGGACACATGCGCCATGATCCATCCTTCTTGTGCACCAATACTACTGGAGTAGAGAAAGAACTTTGACTCGGTTGAATTATACCAGCCTCTAGCATTTCTGCAACCATACGTTCAATTTCACTCTTTTGGACATAGGGATATCTGTACGGCCTGATGTTTGGAGGAACACTTCCTGGAATCAGATGAATAGCATGATCATGATCACGCATAGGTGGGAGACCTTTTGGAGTCTCAAATACCTTGGAATGATTGTCCAAGACTTTTTGGAGATCTGGAGAAATAGATGATTCCAATGTGGAAACATCTAGCGAACATAATTGTGCAATTACACTTTTTTGCTCCTTTTTTAGAAGCTTTGTCATACCATTAGAGCTGATTATCTTTCTTGGTTTGCCTGCAATACCCCTTAATTCAACTTCCTTTCCTTCCATAGAAAATTTGATGAAAAGTTCTTGAAAATTAAAAGCTATTGTACCAAGGATTGTAGCCATTGGACTCCTAGTACAACATCAACACCTCCCATTGGAATGGAAAGCATTGGGCTAGTCAATACATATTCTCCCATGGATAGCTTGATATTATGGCACTTTCCAGAGCAATTTATTGTTCCTCCATTTGCAATCATCACTTGACACTCTGGTGCTGGATATAGGAAGCAATTCAATTCTTTTGCTACCTTACAATGAATAAAATTATGGGTGCTTCCTGAATCAATCAACACTATTACCTTTTTCTTCTTGATTTGTCCTTCTATCTTGATGGTTTGAGGAGTGGTAATTCCCGCCAATTCCCCCCAATGCATTACAAGATATGGTCGGATTTATTTTTTCTTCATCTAGGCTTTGTTCCTGGAGTATATCCTCTTCTTTTGACCTTTCTTGCTCCTTTTCTTCTTCCTCTTCACAATCTATGTAGAATAATTTCTTCTCAGCACACTTATGACCTTTAGTGTATTTGCTATCACAACTGTAACAAAGCCCTTTTGCTCTTTTTCTTCCAATTGTTGTGGTGTCAACCTTGTAGGTTGTGGAAGACTAGGGGCAACAACACTTCCATTTTTATAGTTGTGAGTGGTATGCTTCCTGGTTGCCATAATTTTGCTTTCCATTTTTCTTGCTAACCTGAATGCCTTCTCTAATGAATCAGGTTCCCAAAGGCGAACATCATGTTGGATATTATCCTTTAAAGACCCTATGAACACATCAATCCTATGCTCCTCTGGAATATCTTTTACCTTATGTTCAATTTTTGGAACTCCTCAATGTGCTCCATTATTGAACCCTTTTGTTTGAGACTTATCAATTGGCTAAAAAAAGTGTTGCTTTTTGTATCCTCATAATGTGCTATCAATTCTTTCATAAAAATTGCCCAAGTGATAAATTGTTTACGAGAGCAAAGCCATTGATACCATAAAAAATGATTTGGTTCCAAATATAAAGTTGCCATACGTACCTTTTGTGTGTTTTGCACATTATTGAGATCGAAGAATTGCTCCATCTGTAATATCCATGTGGCGGGATCCTTGCCATCAAACTTCCTCATATCGATTTTTGGAATATGGTGAGTCTTCAATCCAACATTAGAGTCTATGGAATCATGATTAACATTTCTTTTGTTCTCATCATGAGTTTCCTTTAGTACCCTTTCACCCTTAGTGACCATTTCTTGTAGCAACTTATTCATATTTATCTTCAATTCTTCCATTTTATCATCCATGCCATCAATTTTAGCTTCTACGCCTTTCTTTGAACAATACATCTTAGCTTCTACACCTTTCCTTAAACCATTCATCTTAGATTATGTTGCTTTTTGTGCAAGTGACACTTGTTGCACTTGTTCTTGTAATTTTGATATATCATATAGCATTTCTTCTTCTTTTTCATGAGTCATGCTAGAGATTTCAGGTTCTTTACTAGGTGTTTGCATTTTCTTTCCTCGGGGCATCAGTTACCAATAATAATTCTCTATTATGCCCTTTGAATTCCTTCAAAATAGATTTTCAAACCAAGCTTAAGCAAAAATTTAAGAAAATCTACACACCTTTTTTCACTTTGTATGAGCTCGATATTGCCTCTGATGTATCTCTGTACTTTCCAACCATTTAGTTCTAAATTTGTGACTTGCAGTAGCCCTTTGTTTCCTCTTTCCAATGCCACAAGTCTGACCCAAATTGGATTCTCCAAGGAAGAGTTATGCGAAATCTCCCACAGTGACTTGATTATAGACTAGTTCAGTAGAGCGAACTTGTACGACGTGCCACGAGTCACTGTTTCGACCTATGGATCTGAAAAATGCATACAAGAAACTGCAGTCTGTCCTGTTTCTGTACCTTCTTACAAAATTTCAATTCAATCCCCATAGAGAAAGTTATGACGATTTTCCCCAGGTCACCTGTTTGGAATGTAATTCAAGAGTCTTCAAAAAGACCAACTTCCTCAGATCATATCTCCGCAAATATAGCGCGAAAAGCTTTGAAATTCGGACCCGAGGTTCAGCGCGATTTCTTCTCCAATGGGTTTTTTTTGCAACTTCTGAAATGTCGTAGAAAAAAATTTATAGTGAAAATTCCACAATGACCTGTTTGGAGCAGCGAAACCCTAGAATCCAAAGCTCTGATACGAAATGTTATGAAACCAGCTCAAAAAAAGATAGAAAAGATAGATCAACGTCTTAGAATTCAGCCTCTTCGAGGGGGAAACCTCCTTTACATTACATAAATGAAAAATTCTTGGATGATTCAAATGACAAAACCTCCTTTCTATATATAGGAGTCTAAGGAGTCACAATATAATCTAGCCGACCTAACAATAATAATATAAAGCCACAAAAATAACAATAGAGGGATTCTATGGGGCACAATAATAACAATATGGGGGCAATAGGGGCACAACAATATTAATAAGGGGTATAACTACAATAGTAATGGGGTAATCACTAGTATTATAGGGACCCAACATTAATCAACATTTGTATCGCGAATACAGTGGCCTAGTCTCCAGGTTCTCCAAAATCTAAACCCATTCTCTGTAAACTTTCCTCTTTTTATGGATTATGAGAGAGTTGGTAATCACCAAAACTGTTAAACTACCTAAATATCCTCTAACTGTCTGAAGTAAAAATTATTATAGAATATTACATAGAGGGTAAAAGACACCTCATTCTCAAGAAAATAAAATAACAGGAAGTAACGGAAATTAAAAGGTGATGGTTGTTTATTTCCTGAATCCGTAGCTTGAGCCTGTGGTTCTGCTGATGGCTAAGAATTAATGGAATAGTGGACGAAGTGGTGGGGTATGGTGAGTGGTGTAGGCAAACAGATGAAAGCGGTGGAAGATGTGGAATGAGCGACGTGAGGTGGAAAGCTTTGGGATCTCACCACGGGGGTAAAGAATGTACTGGACCTTCAACAAGGTTGAACCCCCATAGTGATTTCAGGCCACACATTTCGGTCAACCATGCTAACGTCACGGTCAACTGCGGGGGTTGAGCTTTAATTAATCTTCATGCTCATTGCTCCCCCATAGCACACCTCAATGTACTCATCAAGCTATCGCTTGATCGCGCCTCTTGAACCTGCATGACCTTTAGCATATGGAAAATCTTCGGTTACCATGGAACTCAAAAGAATTAACACTCTGGTTCATAAACCTATCGCATCCGCTTTTTCAATGCCCCTTTGACTCCCATACAGATCCGATAGGAAATAAAAACTGTTAGTTAATGATTTATCGGGTCCGATTTTAAAGACAAAACCTGATTACTTTCCGACCCGATATCCGTTGCTTCCATACAAACCTGATAGGAAATAAAAACTGCCATCTAATGATTTATCGGGTCTGATTTTAAAGATAGAACCTCATTTATTTCTGACCCAATATTTTGACCTGATATTTGGCCCAGACTTTAGCGAATTAAACTGTATTTGATACACCATCACATTCGATCTCCGAAATGAACCCTGTTCTAGTTAGCTATGTGATTGTCGTTGGATTTGTGGCCTGTTGATCGGACGGCCCAGATCTTCTCGTGGGTTTATCACTTTCAAAGGCCAATAATAATATAAAATCAACCATTCCTTTCATATTTTTTTATTTTTCTTTCATTTTGTGATAAAAATGAAAATAAAACTTAAATAACAATGGATGCTACAACATATGGCTCCACCTGGGATTAGTGCTTTTGCCACAAAAGCACTAAGAACCGTAGATCAGTGCCTTCACCTTGGGCATGGATTCATATATTGCTTAACCAATTCAAATTCTATGGAATTTGTACACTGAATTCACTCTAGTATCTACAATGATAGGATGCTTGTGCTTTGATAGCAAAGTGCTGAGAATCGTAGATCAGTAGCCTTAGTTGGGCATGGAGTCTGAAATTATAAAAACCCTGAAATTTGAAAGACTAAAACCTGACATTCTTGAAATCTGAAACCTCTGCAAATCGGTTTCCAATTGGGGCAGTCACCCTTATTTATCAGCTAAAATTAAACTGAAGAACTACAACTGGAAACCAAATGCTTAACACCTGAGCTTATTTATGTATAGGTTCCTACCTATGTACATGACTGATCTCAATCAAGTGAAGTCAATCTTCCAATGGTACCAGGTTAGCATTTGAGTGCTTTATCTAGAACCATTCTGCCAGTGAATTTTGAAAACATGATTCATCCTGAACAGAAAATAAACTATGCTTAAGGGCAGCTCACAACAAAAATTAGGAATATATCCACAAAATGGTATGTGTAGGTTGCTAATAAATTTCTCCATGTAATCTACCATAAGATCTTCAAAAGTATAAGAAAAATATAGTCCTGATCAGCCCCAAAATAAAAAATCTCTATGTATGAGGGTTCTTGCTCGAATAAACGTTCTATTGGGATAATATGCACAATACAACAATCAACAACATCTTTGAGAAAATGATCTATATCACTTTTATGTCTCCACTTTTCATCTTTGAGCTTTGATTGAAAATAATTTATAATTTTTACCTCAGGAAATAAAAGAAAAACTTTCACATCACTATATGACATATGGCCAACTTCAAATAGATTGTTTACCTCTGATCCATATGCATCATTGTGTTCTTCGATGCAATGATAAACAATCTCTTTATCAGCTTTCTTTTTACATAAGATAGTGTTTTGCTATGATAAATGGCTCAACACATTCTTGTCCAACATTTCCGACTTGTTGGTTTTCTTCTCTATGTCCAACACCCAACTGGTGAACTTGAAGACCTTCGTCCTGTTCCTCACCTGAACCAATTTTTTTTATAAATAGGAGGACCATCAAATTTAACAAAATAAAATCTCTGGGGATTTATTTGAAACTTAATTATTTCTCCCTCTTCTCGAATGCAGGGAAAAAATTCTTGATGCATGTTTGAACTTTTCCCCATTTTAATGCTCTCTTAATTTGCTTGGAACAGGGTCAACAAATTCTCTGCTTGTGAGATTATTGAAGAATAGTTTTTTTTTTTTTAACTTTTCTGCATCATTTTGAGAAAATGATAGTTCTTTTCTTTCAGAGACTTGCTCATAATTAATTTGGTTATAACCTCTTTGAATGTTTGACATATTATCAACATGATCATTAGTTTCTTCAACAGGATTATCACAAGATTTTAAAGTTTCTTTAGAATCATAATATGCACAACAACCTTCAAAAAGAAACTTGTGTGCATAAGAAGTTCTACGAAAAGAATTGAACATTGAATGGAAATATTTCAAAGATGAAATGCTTGAATGAGGTAGAGACCTGTACCAAACCCTAGCTTCTAGGTCCAAAGAAAACATAAAAAACTTCATCTTCACATCTTCATGAATGATACTCTGCTGCTCCTTGCATTCATGAAACTCTTGGAGGTGCTGAACCGGATCTTCATATTCATTTCCACTGAATCTTGGAAGATACTCATTACACTCATGAAATGTAGGCATATGATGAGGATAGCTGGTGATCCCAGTAAAATATAGTGGGTCAAATTTATTGGCTAAGAATGAAAGGATAGCCATTAAAACCCAGAAAGAAAACTCCAAAGTGAAGATCACAGGTGTGAATGTACAACCAATTGCTGAAACTTGTCAACCTGAAGAATCGGCTTCAAACTTAATAAACCCACGCAAAAGTGTTCTTGCCTTCTCTCCTCGGAAATGGCACCAATTAATGTTGTACCTTAAGAAACAAATTTCCCGGCTGTATAGAAATTGTGCTTAAGACATTAATGTTTATAATTATTGTCACTTGTTTGTCACTTAATTGTGTGTTGTATTCTCAAATGAAGGACCTGAAAGACTTGGTTTTAAACCCTCAATACTTAGGTGACATGAAAATCTCAGAATTCCATTTAATTGCTGAATATAAATGATGAGTGAAGAAAGCTTGAAGAAGTCACGGACAATATTATGTTTTACATAGAATCTACTATCTGTGACACTTGGAGAAGTTAAAGATAATATGTTGTCTTACACAGAAACTACTATATGTAACTTAGAAGAATTGCAGAGGTGGGAACTTCAAGTATAGGAGCGCTCTTTTAAGGGATTTTAACTTCATTTACATAAGCAAATAAAGACCTGCAGCTTCATTACCATACTTAAAGGAAGAAAACATTTAATGACACATAACAAAGGAGTCCCAAAATCATACCCAATAATGTGTGGAAAACTTATGATTATTTCATTAATCAACAGTTGTATCAGGAATACAATGGCCTAGTCTCCAGGTTCTCCAAAATTCAAACCCCTTCTCTGTAAACTTTCCTCTTTTTATACATTATGAGATAGTTGGTAATCACCAAAACTGTTAAACTACCTAACTATCCTCTAACTGTCTAAAGTAAAAATTATTACAGAATATTACATAGAGGGTAAAAGACACCTCATTCTCAAGAAAATAAAATAATAGGAAGTAACGGAAATTAAAAGGTGATGGCTATTCGCTGTCTGAATCTGTAGCTTGAGCCTGTGGTTCTACTGATGGCTGAGTATTAATGGAATAGTGGATGAAGTGGCAGGGTATGGTGAGTGGCATAGGAAATTAACAGATGAAAGTGGTGGAAGATGTGGAATGAGCGATGTGAGGCAGAACGCTTTGGGAGCTCATCGCGGGAGTAAAGAATGTACGGGAGCTTCAATGACGTTAAACCCCTGCACTAATTTCAGACCACACATTTCATTCAACCATGCTAATGTCATGGTCAACTGCGGGGGTTGAGCTTTAATTAATCTTCGTGCTCATTGCTCCCCGCAGCACACCTCAATGTATTCATCAAGTTATCGCTTGATTATGCCTCTTGAACCTGCATGACCTTTAGCATATGGAAAACCTTCGGTTACCACGAAACTCAAAAGAATTAACACTCTGGTTCATAAACCTATCATGTCCACTTTTTCAACGCCCCTTTGACTCCCATATGGACCCGATAGGAAATAAAAACTACTAGTTAATGATTTATCGAGTCTGATTTTAAAGACAAAACCCTATTACTTTCTGACCTGATATCTGTCGCTTCCATACGGACCCAATAAGAAATAAAAATTGCCATTTAATGATTTATCGAGTCTGATTTTAAAGATAGAACCTAATTATTTTCTGACCCGATATTTGGCCCAGACTTCAGCGAATTAAACTGCATTTGATACACCATCTCGTCTGATCTCTGAAATAAACCCCATTCTAGTTAACTACACGATTACTGTCAGATCTGTGGCCTGTTGATCAAATGGCCCAGATCTTCTCATGGGTTTATCACTTTCAAAAGCCATTAATAATATAAAATCAACCATTTCTTTCATATTTTTTATTTTTCTTTCCTTTTATGATAAAACTAAAAATAAAACTTAAATAACAATGGATTCTACAACACCTTCCATGACATCAGACACATCCTCCAACCCTATCTAGATGACTTACCTTCTCATTCATGGAAATGAGATGATCACTTGCAACATTTTAGAGCGATCTTTTTATGGTGCCGACACTACAAAATTCGACTCAATCCACATAAATTTGTGTTTTGTGTTGGTTCTGGTTGTTTGCTTGGTTTCGTAATTCCCAAAGAAGGAATTCGACTAGACCCCTTAAAGGTTAAGGAATTCTTGATTTGCCTCCACCTTCCAATTTACTTCAGTTACAGAGACTCCAAGGGAAGGCTAACTTTCTAAGGAGATCCATTCCCAACTATGCCAAAATTGCTAAAGGATTTACTCGTCATTTGAAAAAGGGAATTCCCTTCCATTGGGACCAAGTTGCGTAAGCTTCCTTTGATTCTCTCAAAGATACCTTGATCTAAGCATCATTAATGTATTCCCCTAATTATTAGAACAACTATTTCCTGTATCTCGCCATTGCAGATACAACCATCGCTATGTCTTTAGTCCAAGAAGAAGATGGGATTGAACATCCGATCTATTATTTGAGTCGTAATATCAATGATACTAAATTTAAGTATTCTTGCATGGAGAAGCTAGCTTTTGCTTCTATTCAAGCTGTACAGAGATTTCATCGTTATATCATGTCCGAAAGACCACTGTCATTTCAGATTGCAACCCTATGACATACATCTTGTCACGTCAATTGCTAGGGGGAAAATATTCAAAATGGATCGTCATTTTGTAGGAATTTGATTTCGAATTCATCAAATCCAAGTCAAAGAAATCTCTAATTTTTGTCGAGCTTCTTTGTGACCATCCCTCTACCGCCATCGACTCAACAATGGAACCATCCATTCCAGATGAGTCTCTGCTTCTGATCTCGTCATATAACCCTTGGTATCAAGATATATTGATCTATCTCCAAACCCAAAATTTCTGGTTTGATACCTCTCGCTCGCTGCAATGATGTATTCGATATCAAGCCAAAGATTATCTAATCATTAGCGACACCCTTTACCATCGCGGTATCAATAAAATTATTTGTAGGTGCCTCACACAAGGAAGCTTAGAAAGTTCTAAATGATTTCTATTCTGGTGCTTGTGGTGGAAATTTATTTGGCTATGCTACCACACAGAAAATTCTTCGTGTTGGTTACTTCTGGCCTACCATATTTAATGATTGCGTTACTGTTGTAAGAAGTTGTCATGCATGCCAGATTTTTTACCATAAGACTCGATTACCACTTGCACCACTGCATCCTATCGTCGCTGTTATAGAAATTTTGAGCACTGCAACCCCAATCAAACATGTCCATAAACCAAGGGCTCCTAATTCCCTAAAAGTGTTGTTCCATCCCCTAAAAGAACAAGGTCAGCTAATTACATCATCTCCCAGAAGTTCTCCATGAAAAACTACTCAGAACTGGTCAAAACTGGACCATCTCACCTGCTCCATGGTCAAAGTGTGTTGCATCCCACCTAAATGCACATGGGAGGTGTGATGCATACTGAAAAGCCCTTCTATGGGGTGTGATGGGCAAGAGTGGACAAATGGCAGAGTCAATTTGCGAGGTGGATGATCATGGAATCTTCTAGAAACTTCTCCTCTGACACTTGCCTCTCTGCATTCGCCCAGGGATGAGTAAGAGATCATCAATCTCCAAGTGGAATCAAGAACTATCAGAGAGAGGACACTAATCAAATCTCAGAAGCTGACTCACCCCCTTGCAAACATCTATATATGGATCCCTCATCCCAGAGATCCAGAGGCTGAAATTTTGTATCTTGTAAGGAAGTGCTGCTGGTTTCTTGGTGTAACATCATAGTGTTGGGTGATCTAAGCTTTTCATGAGGTGAAGAAGGGCTTTCTTGCTGAGAAGATGATGCTGGGTCAGAACAATTGGTTGTAATCCTCTTTGCTATTCTTGATATTAATAAAGCTATTCAAGTTTTCCTCCACATTCTTGTATTATTGATGATATATGCATTTGTGTGGTCAATATATATATATATATATATGGTCCTATATTGTTTATGATAGTAGATCTCTATTCTTGGATAGTGTTATGCTGCTTTGATTCCACAGGTGCTATTTGAAGCTGGGTAGACAAGGAAGCAAGTGGCAAAGATCTATCAGAAGGGAGAGGAATCAAGCAAGGAACCAAGCGCAAGACAGAGGTTGGTCTCCTTTGTTCCCCTCTTATCTACTTCTCATAAAGGAAAACGAAAGTAGTTTTAGTTTGTTTGTTTCTAAGATAGCTACCAGTCCTAGTGGGACTAGCAGCTCTGCATAGACACTAGATTTCGCGATAACAAAATGGCGACTCTGCTAGGGAACGAATAGATTGTTTGTTTGTCTATATTGGTTTGCTTTATAAACTTACAGATGAAGCCTGAAGTTAAGCCAGCTAGCCTTAGAACTGCATTTGCTATGCAAGTGCAAAGTAGATCAATGTTGCTTCAGTCTATCTCTGGGTTTTGTTTATAAACTGAACAATTGATTTAGAAACTCTCTAATTTCCCTTGTGGTGGCTCTAGTAACCTCCTTAGATCTACCCCTTGTGATTTATTTACTGATTATCACTTGCTCGGCCTAAATCCCTGAACTGTGCTGCAAACTGTGATTGATAACTGGATCAAAAGTCTCGCACTATACCATCGCACCCTCTCTTCAAGGATATCAGTATGCATCGCAATTCCCGTGTGTTGTAGGTGGGATGCATACTGGAATCCCTGTGTAACAGGTGCACTGATCAAAAAAGGCTAATTTTGCTTCCAGAATTTGGTTTTTCTTCACTCTTTTCAGCTCTATTCAGGAGTTTGCTGTCTGTAGTCAGTATACCTCTGTTTGAAACCCTCTTCATTGCCATTATTCCGCCTCCATTGTGCAAAGAATTGTAAATGTTTTTATGTATTGCGAGCCATTTTCAGTTCTCTTTTACAAAGAAGTAGCGTAATTGAATTGTCGTTTCTTGATTTGGAAGTGTCACAAGTGTCATTTTCAGTCATAAAAGAGAATCTGATTGTTCTTGATAGTCAATTACACTGTTACTCTTGTATTTGATTTGAATTGGTAGTTTTTCAAGTGTCGAAAGCAAGTTTTCAATTCCAAATCGCAAAGTGTCGTCATTGTCTTAATTTTGTCTTGAAAAGAAGCTTGTTAGTAATGTCGCTTTGAAAAACAATTCAGATTTGTGCTTAGATTTCTTTTTATCATTCACACATTAAGAAGGCTAAAAACAAATACATGCATGTGCATTTGCATTTAGACTGTTTGTTGGTTTGATTTAGGACAGTGCATATAGTGTATGCTCTCTGCTCTATGTTGAAAGAATATCATCTCTCTTTCTTTAGTAGCTAGGATTTTCATTGCAAAAAGAATATTAAACAATTGTTTATCATCTTAGATTGCATTTTAGGAATTGTATATCTACATCATGCGATGAACCTGAAAGGCAAATTTCTTAAGCAAGATCAACTGTAAAATAAATTTAATGAATCTCAAAATGCTTTGGAACCTAACGCACAACATTTAGAAGTCTAGGCTAGAGACGTATTCCAGCGTCGTAAAGCCTGGTAACTGTTGTTTTCATTGCTGGTTGGGTGATTCCTCCACTTTGAGACGAGAAGTGCTAGTACTGACTTGTGCTCCCATGTACCATCGAGTATATATTAGGAGACCACAATAGGCTATATCCTTTATCCATAGGAATCCATGTCTTCAGCCCTATCGATCGCAATGCACTGAACACAGCATTCAGGAAGATTGATTGTCGTACCGTAAAAAGTATTTTGCAGTTTTGCGATTGGTTTGGTAATCCCTTTGTCTAGATTTCCAGAGTAGTCTATTTCATTCCTTTTCAGACTCCTTAAAGGAAAAGGTCCATCTGAGCACTTGTCACTTCAATCTCATTAAAAATTGAAGGCGACTAGAGTCATCTTTTGTTTTTTCTCGACTCTTAAAAATTGAAAAAACAAGTTGTGTCAAAGCGTCTAAAATTTATTTTAATCGGAATAACACCACCTTTCCTACATTGGTCTTAGGTTGAGAAAGATGGAGTCCACCAACCAAGGAGTTCCCCTTGGGGGAAATCCTAGTCCTTTCTCCTCTTGGGGAGATGTTGGTGCACCTCATATGGCCACATTGTCGCTTCCAGGATTGACAATCGGCCTGCCCGTATGGCTCTTCTCGACCTCTGTCGTTCAGAGCACCGTGATTCCTAAACAATCAAGTAAGCAACTAGACGATACCAAAGCTACCCCCCAACCTTCTACTTCGTCTGATTCTCCCTCTCCTCCTTCCTCTTCACTTGATGGAGCTGGTAAAGCCAAAAGTCAAGTAACTAAGAAGAAGAAGGAGAAGAAGAAGAAAGAGAAGAAGAAGAAGGAGCCAAATCTGACAGGGGGCAACTAGGCATCATCTATTGAAAATCCACACACTGCACTGTCGAAGCCTAAATATTCATGTGTCATTTACAAAGGAGATCACTATGATCGAGATTGTCCTTGCATCCCTCGGATCTTAAGGGACTGGTCTCCTCATTTGCACAATCTGATGTCAACAACCTCTGATGATCATGTTGAAAGTACACCGTCAACTAGTGAAAGTGAAACGTCAGGACAGAAAAGGAAAAGTAAATTCCCTTGTAAACTGTGTGAAGGCGATCACGCCGTCCACCATTGTCCCTTCCTAGACGAGGCTAAAAGAGTTTTGGACAACCGTCCAGTTGCACCATTACGGCTTCCTCCTGGATATAAAAAACTCTTGCCAAGTCCATCACTAGTTGAAAATCCAACTGACACGCCATTGTGGTCGGTTGAAGCGTCTATCATTGAAGATAAACCATCTGAATCCACACCAGAAGAAAGTCAAAAGGTCGAGGCGGCAGTTGACCCGGTCTTGCCTTCACAAGATCCATCTTCAAATGATACAGTCACCGAAGAGAACAAGAACGACACCGTTCAAATCCTCTTCGTAAACATATTGAAAATAGAAATTAACTCAGACAAATAGATAAAGCACACATAAAAACCAGACACAAAATATTGGCGGAAAAAGGCTGAAGCCTCATGCTTCTCTCTCACATTTTCATTCATTAAAATAATTGAATATAGTGTTACAAATAAATAGATGAGAGATAGTGTTCTCAAGATAGTGCATGCTATCTTAGACACTTTTGGTTGAGATAATTTCTCCTTTGGTTGAGATAATTTCTCACCAGACATACACCAATATAGGAGTTACCTAAACTAACTCCTATCTTAGAGGAACAACCCAAGAGTTAGGCACAAATTCTTAACTTAGAATATTTAATTTATTTATTTATTTTGGATTTATTATTGTTTTGTGAGAGAGGCTAACAAAACGCAGACTCCGATGAACATGGGGGCAGTCTACCCATTCCTTTACCACAGGAAGGAAGTTCGTCATAGTCATATCCAGCCGTCTATTCGGTCCCACCTCCAAGCAATCTAGTTGTTTCCTTCGATTGGAATCTACTAGGCAGACCCCGTTTACCGGCTAGTGTACCATTTCGAATCATTGCTCAAATATACAGAATGGTCATGGTCGGTACCATCATAGATGAAGGGGCTTCTATGAGTATCCTTTCCTCAACTGCTTGGAAAGCGCTTGGTTCGCCATCGCTTTTGCCTGAGATGAGAAAGCTAACAGGCTTTGACAAAGGAACCAACCAACCGTTAGGGATCCTTCCGAATGTGTCGATAACATTGAGAAGGAAAACCATTCACATGAACGTAATGGTAGTCCAAGGACCCTTGGATTATAATCTACTCCTTGGACGCGACTATATTTATTGTATGGGAGCCATTGTCTCCTCACTCTTTAGAGTAATGTGGTTTCCGCATGAAGGAAGAGTGGTCAAGCTCGTAGACCAGCTTTCATTCCCTGGCTCACACATAGAAAATAGTCAAATACCATCCCTAAGTGGTCTTTTCAAGCAAAGGAATGTCTCATCAATCCCCAGTCCGTCCACCTGATGAGCGCAAGTGATTCGGGAGGACATGACTGAAACCTAGGGGGCATGCACCCTGGTTTGTTTTGGCAGGAAAACCTTGGGTATAGGGTAGGTTTCCGTGAAGGATATATGACTGGTTTATGAGATTAGACTGGAATAAGATTCCTCCGTTAAAGTTATGTGAGTGGAGGCAAGTTGCGCTGCTCACCTTTGTCTATTTCGGTAGATATCGCCGAGGAAGTGTTTTTTTTGTAGTGCAGATAGAAAAATCTTTAGTAACATGGAAATTTTTTGCTATACCTGGGGGCATGCAAACCTTTTGGCATGCAAGTGAAGAGCGACCATTTATTTTTTAAATTTGTAGGTCCTCTAACCCTTTAAACTCATAGGATTGGTCATTTCCCAACTTGCATAAAGAAAGGATGCGGGGCAAAGCTTTGAAAAAATGCCATCTTAGATGAGACATCCTTATTATACGACTGGATCGAGCAGTTTTTATGTGGAGTTCAAGCTCGTTAAAAATTAAACATAAGTAGTGAGCAAATGTTTCCCCCAGAGTTTAAGCTCATTCATTAAAAAATGAACCAATTTCTGGTAAATAACCATCGTGAATGCATTATCATCAGCCTTTGAAGCCTTGGTCGTGTTCTCATCATCACCTCCACTCTGTATTGGCCGATCATTCACCTCCATTTGATTGTTTACCCTTTTTTAGGAATAGCTGCGAAGAGTGATCCTGTTAGCCATCCTTGTGACACTGCCGTGATTGGAAAATTCCAACCCTTACCTGGAGTTAGCTGCTACCCGAATTTATCACTCGTTCCTCGAAAAATGAGTCTCCTTTAAGCTCTTTTCATCTGACTCGTAAAATATGAAAATATTGCCGAGTAATTGGCCTCTCCAGCTTGTTAAAGTAACCAGAAGTGCTATCCCTCCTTTAGATTTTAATATTTTTGGACCTGAGGTATTATTACACAAAAAGATTGAGCGCTTGTTTTGTTCGGCTCGTTAAAATTACCGAAAATTCATCCCTTTTGTATTATTTTATACTTTTTTGGACTTAAGGGATTATATGACGAAAAAGGATTGTTGGAGTTTTCTTTACGTCCCTTTCAAACTCTCTAAAATTGAAAAGGACCGAGTTATCTTTGTTGTTAAACTCGTTAAAACCGAATAGTGACAAACTTGTCCATATCGACAAGAACGCATTTCACTAATGGAGTGTATGGAGGTTAGGCGAAGCATACCCAGGATAATATGGAATTGTCTGAGCAGTGGGTCTTTGCATACCAGCATAATGTATTTGATGCTGGCAACTTTGACAAGGTTGATGGTAACCATTATAGTATGGTTGTTGATAACCGCTTTGGATATGCAGTTGCCCATTACTTACAAAGACTTGTTGCTCGAGTCCTTGATATGATTGCTGGAATTGCGGTTGTTGAGATTGAACCAGCTCTGGTTGTTGGACCATTTGCTGTTGACCAATACTGGATGATTGACCAAGATGAGAAGTCACAGTACTTGTTTGAGCCTGAGTCACTCCAGATAAGGAGGCACTAACCTGAGGTTGTGATTGAGTTGTCGAGACAAGAGGTTGTTGTATTGCAACCTGAGAAACTTGGGGTTGACATACAACAGGTAGCGCTTGTACTTGCGACGCAATCACCATACCGGGTATAGTGGGAATATTCGACACAGGGTGGACTAGTTGCATTGAATATGCAACCCTTGGTTGCTGAGGCAGTATTGGTACCCAACCGCTGGATGTAATTCCAGTTTGACCTGAACTTTGTTGTAAACTCCGATATGGCTGTTCTCCGGGAGGGAACAATGAAAAGGCGTGCTGCCCTCCATATGGTGGAAATCCAGTACTTAAAGGGTAAATTGGCCTTTGAAGACACATTGGATCAACTTGTTGAGTTTCAACATAAGAAATACCAGATGATAATCCGGATGAAGAAATAGGAACTAACCATGTCGTCGTCCCTGATTGGACTCCGGCTTGTTGTTGATAACTTGCCGGGACAGATGGTATACCGGCGAACATTGTTGGAGTAGCAGCAGGAGGCTCTGCTGCTGCTGTGTCGGATGACACAGTCCTAGATGTCGACGGTTGTTCAGACATATTTAGTCTATCCAAAAGGTTTCTTAGCGATTCTACAGGAACTTCCACTGATGGTAGACTAACTTCTGATGTCGAAGGAAATAGAGTGACCTCGACTCCAAAATATGTTGGAGTACTTGCTTGCGGATTTTCTACAATTTCCTCTATCGCAATCAAACCAGGTGTCAGGTCCGTCAAATATTTCTGGTGCCGAAGAAGGGGTTGAATCGACAGCGACAGATGTTTGAAGAGCAAGACTCTCCAAACCGGTTGCAGAAGGAACTGGTTCAGTAACACAAGTGTTTACTCTCAGACTAGGATCAGTATCACTGTCCCTCTGTGGCTGTTGAACTTCTTCTGTAGAGGCAGGGTTTCCAGAAATGTTTGGAGTAACCGGAACCTTAGATGTTGTTGGAACACTTGTTCTAACTTTAATAGGAGATTTCGAACCGGTTAAACGAGTTCGCTTTGTCCGTACTGTTTTCGATTCCGGAGACAAAGACGGTTGACTCGTAAGCCTTCGCGAACGACGGGGTTTCAATTGACTTTCTTCCACGATTGCGGATTACTCGATCAACTAAAATAAAAAAGGGGAAATATGTTTCCGAATTAAATGAATTTTAGACGCTTTAGACACAACTTGCTTTTTCAGTTTTTAAGAGTCGAGAAAAAGCAAAAGATGACTCTAGTCTACTTCGATTTTTAATGAGCCTGAAGTGATAAGTGCTCAGATGGACCTTTTCCGTTAAGGAGTCTGAAAAGGAACGAAAGGGACTGCTCTGGAGTTCTAGGTAGAGGGTGTGCCAAACCAATCGCAAAACTGTAGAATACTTTTTAAGGTACGGGCGGTCAATCTTCCCGAATGCTGTGTTCAGTGCATTGCGATCAGTAGGGCGGCCGACACGGCTTCCTATGGATAAAGGTTTTATGCCTATAGGGGTCTCCCAATATATACTCAATGGTACGTGGGAGCACAATCCGTACTGGCACTTATCGTCTCTCAGGAGGAATCACCCAACCATCAGTGAAGCTGACAGTCACCAGGTTTTACGACGCCGGAACACGTCTCTAGCCTAGACCTCTATGTTGTGCGTTAAGTTCCAATGCGTTGTTAAGTTCATTCAATTTATTTTAGGTTGATATTTCTTAGAAGTTTTCCTTTTTCGATCACCACGAGATGTATGATACAATTCCTAAATGCAGTCTAAAGATGATAAGCAAGCTTTTATATCTTTTCAACAATGAAAATCCTAGCTACAAGGGGAAAAGAAAGACACAATCTTTTCTCAAAGAGCATAGAGCACACTCTAAATGCACTTTTCCTAAATCAACATACAAACTGTCAAAATGCAAATGCACATATGCATGTATTTGTTTTCACTTTCTTAATATTGATGCCTAAAAAGAAAGCTGTTGTACAAATTTGAATTCGATTTCAAGTGAAAAACACAAACAAGCTTCTTTCGAAAATCAAAAAGACGATTATGACACTTTATGATTTTGAAGTAAACACTTGTTTCGACACTAGAAATGCATAAATTCAAACCAAAAGGACAAAATTAAAAGCGTAATCAACTGTGAACAGCAAACAAACTCACTCCTAAGATCAAAACGACACCTACGACAGGTCTAGATCTAAGGGCGACAGTATGACTAGTTTACTTTTGTAATGGGAAACTGCAAATGATGTAACAAATACACAAAAACAAATACAGTTTCTTTATACAACTGAGGTGGAATTAAGGCAGAGAAAAGGGGTTTTCAGATAGGTACACACACTGATAACAGGCTGCAAAAAACAGAGATAAAACTGAGCAAAAGGAAGCAGGGAACCACAGCTGCACAAGGCAAAGGCTGATCAGCGCACCCCTAGCACAGAGAAACTGAATTGCAGCGCAGGTAGCCCTCTCGGGACCTGCGTTGAAATGCAGAACCTCTTCACAGAGCCTGCGATGAATCAGAAACGAGAATTGTCTCTAGGTTCTGGGTCACGGTTTGCAGTTTAATCTACAGTTTTTGGCCGGATAAAAGCTATCAATTAGGTACAATTAGGAGGATGATTTAAAGGAGGACTAAGATCTATCACAAAGGGCTGTTAGAGCACTTGTGGATCAGCCCTTTGTGATAGATCTTAGTCCTCCTTTAAATCATCTGTTGGGTCCCTATAATACTAGTGATTACCCCATTACTATTGTAGTTATACCCCTTATTTATATTGTTGTGCCCCTATTACCCCCATATTGTTATTTCTGTGCCCCATAGAATCCCTCTATTGTTATTTTTGTGGCTTTATATTATTATTGTTAGGTCGGCTGGATTATATTGTGACTCCTTAGACTCCTATATATAGAAAGGAGGTTTTGTCATTTGTATCATCCAATAATTGTTCATTTATGTAATGTAAAGGAGGTTTCCCCCTCGAAGAGGCTGAATTCTAAGGCGTTGATCCTTCTTTTCTATCTTTTCTTGAGCTGGTTTGATAACATTTGGTATCAGAGCTTTGGATTCTAGGGTTTCGCTGCTCCAAACAGGTCATCGTGGCATTTTCGCTATAACTTTTTTTCTGTGACGTTTCAGAAGTTGCAAAAACAAACCCATTTGAGAAGAATTGGCGCTGAACCTTGGGTCCGAATTTCAGAGATTTTCGCGCGATATTTTCAGAGATATGATCTGAGGAAGTTGGCCTTTTTGCAGACTCCTGAATTACATTCAAAACAGGTGACCTGGGGAAAATCGTCATAACTCTCTCTCTGAGGATCGGATTGAAATTTCGTAAAAAGGTACAGAAAGAGGACGGACTTTAGTTTCATGTGGGTGTCTTTCAGATTAAAAGGTTGAAACAGTGACTCGTGGCACGTCGTACAAGTTCGCTCTACTGAACCAGTCTAAACGCAAGTCACTGTGGGAGATTTCACATAACTCTTCCTTGGAGAATCCAATTTGGCTCAGACTTGTGGCATTGGAAAGAGGACGCAGAAGGCTACTACAGGTAGCAATTTCAGAACTAGATGATTGGAAAGAACAGAGATACATCAGAGGCAATATCAAGCTCCTACAAAGTGAAAAAAGGTGTGTAGATTTTTTTAAATTTTTCCTTAAGCTTGGTTTGAAATTTTATTTTGAAGGAATTCAAAGGGCATAGTAGAGCATTATTATCGGTAACTGATGCCCCGAGGAAAGAAAATGCAAACACCTAGTAAGGAACCTGAAAGCTCTAGCATGACTCATGAAGAAGAGGAAGAAATGCAACATGATATATCAAAATTACAAGACCAAGTGCAACAACTGTCCCTTGCACAAAAAGGAACAGAATCTAAGATGGATGGTTTAAAGAAAGATGTAGAAGCTAAGATGGATGGTTTAAAGAAAGGTGTAGAAGCTAAGATGGATTGTTTAAAGAAAGGCATAGAAGCTAAGATGGATGGCATGGAAGCTAAGGTGAATGGCATGGACGCTAAAATTGATGGCATGGATGATAAGATGGAAGAATTGAAGATAAATATGAATAAGTTGCTACAAGAAATGGTCACTAAGGGTGAAAGAGTACTAAAGGAAACTCATGATGAGAACAAAAGAAATGTTAATCATGATTCCATAGACTCTAATGTTGGATCGAAGACTCACCATGTTCCAAAAATCGATATGAGGAAGTTTGATGGCAAGGATCCCGCCACATGGATATTACAGATGGAGCAATTCTTCGATCTCAATAATGTGCAAAACACACAAAAGGTACGTATGGCAACTTTATATTTGGAACCAAATCAGTTTGTATGGTATCAATGGCTTTGTTCTCGTAAACAATTTATCACTTGGGCAATTTTTACGGAAGAATTGATAGCACATTATGAGGATACAAAAAGCAACACTTTTTTTAGCCAATTGATAAGTCTCAAACAAAAGGGTTCAATAATGGAGCACATTGAGGAGTTCCAAAAATTGAACATAAGGGTAAAAGATATTCCAGAGGAGCATAGGATTGATGTGTTCATAGGGTCTTTAAAGGATAATATCCAACATGATGTGTGCCTTTGGGAACCTGATTCATTAGAGAAGGCATTCAGGTTAGCAAGAAAAATGGAAAGCAAAATTATGGCAACTAGGAAGCATACCATTCACAACTATAAAGACGGAAGTGTTGTTGCCCATAGTCTTCCACAACCTACAAGGTTGACACCACAACAATTGGAAGAAAAAAGAGCAAAAGGGCTTTGTTACAATTGTGATAGCAAATACACAAAAGGTCATAAGTGTGCTGAGAAGAAATTATTCTACATAGATTGTGAAGAGGAAGAAGAAAAGGAGCAAGAAAGGTCAAAAGAAGAGGATATATTCCAGGAACAAAGCCTAGATGAAGAACAAATAAATCCGACCATATCTTGTAATGCATTGGCGGGAATTACCACTCCTCAAACCATCAAGATAGAAGGACAAATCAAGAAGAAAAAGGTAATAGTGTTGATTGATTCAGGAAGCACCCACAATTTTATTCATTGTAGGGTAGCAAAAGAATTGAATTGCTTCCTATATCCAGCACCAGAGTGTCAAGTGATGATTGCAAATGGAGGAACAATAAATTGTTCTGGAAAGTGCCATAATATCAAGCTATCCATGGGAGAATATGTATTGACTAGCCCAATGCTTTCCATTCCAATGGGAGGTGCTGATGTTGTACTAGGAGTCCAATGGCTACAATCCTTGGGTACAATAGCTTTTAATTTTCAAGAACTTTTCATGAAATTTTCTGTGGAAGGAAAGGAAGTTGAATTAAGGGGTATTGCAGGGAAACCAGGAAAGATAATCAGCTCTAATGGCATGACAAAGCTTCTAAAAAAGGAGCAAAGAGGTGTAATTGCACAATTATGTTCGCTAGATGTTTCCACATTGGAATCATCTATTTCTCCAGATCTCCAAAAAGTCCTGGACAATCATTCCAAGGTATTTGAGACTCCCAAAGGTCTCCCACCTATGCGTGATCATGATCATGCTATTCATCTGATTCCAGGAAGTGTTCCTCCAAACATCAGGCCGTACAGATATCCATATGTCCAAAAAAGTGAAATTGAACGTATGGTTGCAGAAATGCTAGAGGCTGGTATAATTCAACCGAGTCAAAGTTCTTTCTCAGCTCCAGTAGTATTGGTGCACAAGAAGGATGGATCATGGCGCATGTGTCCAGATTATAGGGAGCTCAACAAGCTCACTATTAAAGATAAGTTTCCCATTCCTGTCATTGATGAATTACTGGATGAATTGCATGGATCAATTTACTTCACCAAGTTGGATCTTCGTTCGGGATATCATCAAATCAGAATGAAGATTGAAGACATTCCGAAAACGGCATTTAGAACTCATGAGGGTCATTATGAATTTTTGGTCATGCCTTTTGGCCTTACCAATGCACCTTCAACATTTCAAGGTTTGATGAATTCAATTTTCAAACCATTCCTTAGAAAATTTGTGTTAGTATTTTTTGATGATATACTAATCTACAGCAAGTCTTGGAAGGATCATGTTGAACATGTTGACAAGGTGCTACAACTATTGGAGGAGAAACAATTATATGCAAAAAGATCCAAATGTTTCTTTGGAGTCCAGGAGGTGGAATATTTGGGTCATATTGTATCTCATGAAGGAGTTAAGGTAGACCCTAGCAAAATTAAAGCCATTAAGGAATGGAAAATCCCCACATCCATAAAGCATCTGCGAGGATTTCTTGGGTTGACAGGGTATTATCGCAAGTTTGTTAAGAATTATGGGAGAATAGCAGCACCTCTAACAACATTATTGAAGAAAGATTCATTTTCATGGACTCCGGAAGCAACAAAGGCCTTTGAACATCTTAAAGAGGCAATGTGCCAAGCACCGGTCTTAGCTACACCGGACTTCACAAAAACCTTTATTGTGGAATGTGATGCTTCAGGAAATGGAATTGGTGCTGTTCTAATGCAAGATGAAAGACCCATTGCTTTTGAAAGTCGTCCAATCAAGGGAAAGTTTTTAAGCAAAGCTATTTATGAGAAGGAAATGTTGGCAATACTCCATGCACTTAAGAAATGGCGACCCTACCTAATGGGAAGACACTTCAAGGTAAAAACGGATCATGATAGCCTTAAATACTTTTTAGAACAAAGATTATCCTCTGAAGAGCAACAAAAGTGGGTCACAAAGATGTTGGGTTATGACTTTGAAATCATCTACAAAAAAGGGAAGCAAAATGTGGTGGCAGATGCACTCTCAAGAAAGGATGAGGATGTGGAAGCATTGTTGTGTGCCATTTCTATTATCCAACCAGATTGGATAAACGAAGCAAGGGAGGAATGGAAGAATGACGAAGAAGTGTGGGCACTTATTCGAAAGCTACAACAAGATTCCAGTACTTCTGATACATTTAGCTGGAAAAATGATTCGTTATGGTACAAAGATCGCTTATACCTCTGTAAGAATTCCCAGCTAAAACAAAAGATTCTTATGGAATTGCACACTTCTCCCTTAGGAGGGCACTCAGGATTTTTAAAAACTTACCACAGGGTTAAGAAGGAATTTTTTTGGGATGGCCTTAAATCAGATATTCAAAAGTTTGTGGCGGAATGTTTGGTTTGCCAACAAAATAAAGTTGAAACAATTAAGACACCGGGTCTATTACAACCTTTATCCATTCCAAGCCAACGTTGGGAGGAGGTTTCAATGGATTTTATCACAGGTTTACCCAAGTCTGAGGGAAAGAGTGTCATCATGGTGGTAGTTGACAGACTTACCAAGTATGCACACTTTTGTGCATTATCACATCCATTTAAAGCCAGTACAGTTTCTACTGCATTTATGGAAACAGTTCAAAAGCTACATGGAAACCCAAAGATTATTGTAAGTGACAGAGATCCCATTTTCACTGGAAATTTTTGGACAGAATTATTTTCTTGTCTTGGTACTCAGTTAGCTCATAGCTCATCTTATCATCCTCAATCTGATGGGCAAACTGAGATAGTAAACAAATGTTTGGAAGGATATCTTCGTTGCTTTGTATCTGATAAACAGACACAATGGGTCAAATGGTTGCCTCTGGCTGAATGGTGGTATAACACTTCCTTCCATACAGCAACAAAAATGACCCCATTTATGGCACTTTATGGGTATCAACCACCATCAATCACATCATATTTAAGAGAAAATTCTAAGGTTCAGGCAGTGGAACATCACATCGAACATCAACAACAAGTCCTCCAACTCTTAAAGGATAACCTCGTGTTGGCACAAAATAGAATGAAACAACAGGCAGATCAACATCGCAGTGAAAGAAGTTTTGATGTAGGTGATTGGGTATTCCTACGGCTACAACCATATAAGCAAATGTCCCTAAAGCAAGCTAAGAAGGATAATAAATTATCACCAAAGTATTATGGTCCGTACAAGGTGTTGGAAAAGATTGGTACTATGGCATACAAATTGGAGCTTCCTGCAGCTTCTCGATTGCACCCAGTTTTCCATGTTTCATGTTTAAAGAAGGTTATAGGCGACAAGCTCCCAGTTCAAACAATATTGCCAGAACTTGACGAGGAAGGAAAAATTATATTGGAACCGGAAGCAGTCACAGAAACAAGAACTCGACAGCTACGAAATCGATCAATTTCAGAGTATCTTATCAAGTGGAAGAACTTATCCGCTGAAGATTCCACATGGGAGGATGAGAATTTTATGCAGAAGTATCCAGAACTACTCAAGCGTTGAGGACAACACTTTTTTGAAGGAGAGGGGCATGTTGGGTCCCTATAATACTAGTGATTACCCCATTACTATTGTAGTTATACCCCTTATTTATATTGTTGTGCCCCTATTACCCCCATATTGTTATTATCTGTGCCCCATAGAATCCCTCTATTGTTATTTTTGTGGCTTTATATTATTATTGTTAGGTCGGCTGGATTATATTGTGACTCCTTAGACTCCTATATATAGAAAGGAGGTTTTGTCATTTGTATCATCCAAGAATTGTTCATTTATGTAATGTAAAGGAGGTTGCCCCCTCGAAGAGGCTGAATTCTAAGGCATTGATCTTTCTTTTCTATCTTTTCTTGAGCTGGTTTCATAACATCATCCTCCTAATTATACCTAATTGATAGCTTTTATCCAGCCAAAAACTGTAGATTAAACTGCAAACCGTGACCCAGAACCCAGAGACAATTCTCATTTCTGCTTCAGCGCAGGCTCTGTGAAGAGGTTCTGCATTTCAACGCAGGTCCCGAGAGGGCTACCTGCGCTGCAATTCAGTTTCTCTGTGCTGGGGGTGCGCTGATCAGCCTTTGCCTTGTGCAGCTGTGGTTCCCTGCTTCCTTTTGCTCAGTTTTATCTCTGTTTTTTGCAGCCTGTTATCAGTGTGTGTACCTATCTGAAAACCCCTTTTCTCTGCCTTAATTCCACCTCAGTTGTATAAAGAAACAGTATTTGTTTTTGTGTATTTGTTACATCATTTGCAGTTTCCCATTACAAAAGTAAACTAGTCATACTGTCGCCCTTAGATCTAGACCTGTCGTAGGTGTTGTTTTGATCTTAGGAGTGAGTTTGTTTGCTGTTCACAGTTGATTATGCTTTTACTTTTGTCCTTTTGGTTTGAATTTATGCATTTCTAGTGTCGAAACAAGTGTTTACTTCAAAATCATAAAGTGTCATAATCGTCTTTTTGATTTTCGAAAGAAGCTTGTTTGTGTTTTTCACTTGAAATCGAATTCAAATTTGTACAACAGCTTTCTTTTTAGGCATCAATATTAAGAAAGTGAAAACAAATACATGCATATGTGCATTTTCATTTTGATAGTTTGTATGTTGATTTAAGAAAAGTGCATTTACAGTGTGCTCTATGCTCTTTGAGAAAAGATTGTGTCTTTCTTTTCCCCTTGTAGCTAGGATTTTCATTGTTGAAAAGATATAAAAGCTTGCTTATCATCTTTAGACTGCATTTAGGAATTGTATCATACATCTCGTGGTGATCCAAAAAGGCAAACTTCTAAGAAAGATCAACCTAAAATAAATTGAATGAACTTAACAACGCATTGGAACTTAACGCACAACATAGAGGTCTAGGCTAGAGACGTGTTCCAGCGTCGTAAAACCTGGTGACTGTCGGCCTCACTGATGGTTGGGTGATTCCTCCTGAGAGACGATAAGCGCCAGTATAGATTGTGCTCCCACGTACCGTTGAGTATATATTGGGAGACCCCTATAGGCATAAAACCTTTATCCATAGGAAGCTGTGTCAGCCGCCCTACTGATCGCAATGCACTGAACACAGCATTCGGGAAGATTGACCGCCCGTACCTTAAAAAGTATTCTGCGGTTTTGTGATTGGTTTGGCACACCCTCTACCTAGAACTCCAGAGCAGTCCCTTTCGTTCCTTTTCAGACTCCTTAACGGAAAATGTCCATCTGAGCACTTGTCACTTCAGGCTCATTAAAAATCGAAGGAGACTAGAGTCATCTTTTGCTTTTTCTCGACTCTTAAAAACTGAAAAAGCAAGTTGTGTCTAAAGCGTCTAAAATTCATTTAATTCGGAAACTTATTTCCCCTTTTGTATTTTAGTTGATCGAGTAATCCGCAATCGTGGAAGAAAGTCAATTGAAACCCCGTCGTTCGCGGAGGCTTACGAGTCAACTGTCTTTGTCTCCGGAATCGAAAACAGTACGGACAAAGCGAACTCGTTTAACCGGTTCGAAATCTCCTATTAAAGTTAGAACAAGTGTTCCAACAACATCCGAGGTTCTGGTTACTCCAAACATTTCTGGAAACCCTGCCTCTACAGAAGAAGTTCAACAGCCACAGAGGGACAGTGATACTGATCCTAGTATGAGAGTAAACACTTGTGTTACTGAACCAGTTCCGTCTGCAACTGGTTCGGAGAGTCTTGCTCTTCAAACATCTGTCGCTGTCGATTCAACCCCTTCTTCGGCACCAGAAATATTTTACAGACCTGACACCTGGTATGATTGCGATAGAGGAAATTGTAGAAAATCTGCAAGCAAGTACTCCAACATATTTTGGAGTCGAGGTCACTCTATTTCCTTCGACATCAGAAGTTAGTCTACCACCAGTGGAAGTTCCTGTAGAATCGCTAAGAAACCTTTTGGATAGACTAAATATGTCTGAACAACCGTCAACATCTAGGACTGTGTCATCCGACACAGCAGCAACAGAGCCTCCTGCTGCTACTCCAACAATGTTCGTTGGTATACCATCTGTCCCGGCAAGTTATCAACAACAAGCCGGAGTCCAATCAGCGACGACGACATGGTTAGTTCCTATTTATTCATTCGGATTATCATCTGGTATTTCTTATGTTGAAACTCAACAAGTTGATCCAATGTGTCTTCAAAGGCCAATTTACTCTTTAAGTATTGGATTTCCACCATATGGAGGGCAGCATGCCTTTTCATTGTTCCCTCTCGGAGAACAACCATATGGGAGTTTACAACAAAGTTCAGGTCAAACTGGAATTACATCCAGAGGTTGGGTACCAATACTGCCTCAGCAACCAAGGGTTGCATATTCAATGCAACCAGTCCACCTCGTGTCGAATATTCCCACTATACCTGGTATGGTGATTGCGTCGCAAGTACAAGTGCTACCTGTTGTATGTCAACCCCAAGTTTCTCAGGTTGCAATACAACAACCTCTTGTCTCGACAACTCAATCACAACCTCAGGTTAGTGCCTCCTTATCTGGAGTGACTCAGGCTCAAACAAGTACTGTGACTTCTCATCTTGGTCAATCATCCAGTATTGGTCAACAACCAGAGCTGGTTCAATCTCAACAACTGCAATTCCAGCAATCATATCAAGGACCCGAGCAACAAGTCTTTGTAAGTAATGGGCAACTGCATATCCAAAGCGGTTATCAACAACCATACTATAATGGTTATGCCCATCAACCTTGTCAAAGTTGCCAGCATCAAATACATTATGCTGGTATGCAAAGACCCACTGCTCAGGAAATTCCATCTTATCCTGGGTATGCTTCGCCTAACCTGAATCAACAGTTGCCCTTTGTAGCAACTCTAGAATTACCAGATCTAAACCGGCTGACGAATGATCCAATTGCTTATGCCCCTTGGTGGCCAGCGATTCCGCATAAACTTCCGTCAGATATTCCTAAATTTAATGGAAATCCGGGTGACGATCCGTCGAATCATGTGATGACATTTCATCTATGGTGTTCATCAAACACCCTGAGTGATGATTCGATAAGACTTCGCCTTTTTCAGAGGACGTTAACTGGTCCGGCGGCAAAATGGTACATCGAATTGCCTAGAGCTTCATTCGACAACTTCAGTACCTTAGCCACGACTTTCTTAACCCATTTTCAATTACCGATAAGGTATGAAACGGGAACAGAACTCCTAACCAACTTCAAACAGACAACGACCACTCACATATCTGATCATATACATGAGTGGCGACGTCGTTGTAGGATGGTAAAAACGTACGTTCCCGATCAGCTATTAGCTGAATGGTTTATCAAGTCCTTACTTCCTACAATCACGGAAGATGTGGCAAAGGGGGGAGTCGTAACGGAAGAGCAAGTCATCGCTCGTGCGCAATATCTGGACTTGTTCTATACTCAGTCTGGCACGCTCTATGACAAAATACCTAACGCCCCTAGACCGGAATTCTCAATTCCTACACCTCCTAAATCAAACAATGACTCTCACGCCGGCGATGGTGTGATTGGCACGACAAACGCGAAATCGACAAAGGCTACGTCCAAGAAAGCCCGTAAGATTTCAGATCAAAATGCAAAAGATGAACTTCTCGCCTCGGAAGTAAATGCCGACAAGGGCAAACAACTGAAACAACCAGGGGGCAAGAAGAGAAAGAAAGGGAGAAAAAAGAAGCACGATAAAGCTTCTACAAACCCTTATGGGAAAAGGAAACCCCCTGCGGGGTGTCATATATGCGATGAGGATCATCAGACGAGAGATTGTCCACATAACGCTGAAGTTAAGAAACTCTTTAAGAGTTCAAAAACCTCAGCAGTATTAACTGATCCGTTTCCAAACCCAGGAACCAAACTGTTTGCTAATCAAAATGCTTCTCGATCCCAAGTTCTTATGTTGTCTATCTCAGAGCAGCAAAATGATGCTTTGACAAGGAATAAAGACTACGGGAATCCACAGCTGTCGAATAACAAGGCTAATGAACAACCTGGTAGTTCAACAACAACTTTGACTGAAGTTGTGCCACCCATCATCCCTGAACCAATGATAAAGTCGCCAAAGGGAGTAGTACACAAATCGACATTTAATCCTAGTGCAAAAGTAGCACAGAATTATAATATAGTAGAGGACTTGGCCCGATCGCCATCCGCTATGTCGACACTTGAGGTACCACAAAATTACCCCTCCCAAAAGCAAGCTTTATTATCAGCAATAGGTGGGATTGGCCCAATGGATTCCAATCTTGTGGCCTTTGATCATAAAGGGTATGACCCTCAATTACCAGCTCAACTAGCTTTCCTTATTCAAGTGAAAGCCCTCAACAAAACTGTTCATCGAACAATTATTGATGAGGGGGCATCCACATGTATTATGTCGATGAGTTGCTGGAAAAATTTAGGCTCACCACCCTTGTCGCGATCTTCAACAATGATAAAATCATTTGATGGACGATCATACACTCCATACGGGATTTTAAGTAACTTGAAAGTTGAACTAGGGGGCAAAACAGTAGAAGTTGATGTTGAGGTAATTGATGGAAACCTTGATTACAACATCCTACTGGGAAGGCCCTGGATATATTCCATGGCCGTAGTTGTGTCAACCTACTTCAGGAGGATTGCATTTCCCTTTCAAGGAAGAATTACAATCGTCGACCAACAAACATTTCTCCCCAACAGTTCACAAGTTACGAGAAGCATTCCAATGATCCATGGAAGAAATCATTCACTTCAAAATATTGGAGTAGGCCTCCTAAAAGACCCTGCCTTAATGGGTACTTTTGCCCTACCGCCTCCGAGTAATCTGGCAGAAGTGGCCACAGTGGAAACCTACAATATGAAATCTTCTATATCCAATGGATTCGGAAGATTCCTAAACATTTTGTCAGCATGGATCATCGCCCTAATAGAAATATTGTAGCAATCATTTTTCTTGGCCTGGGGGGCAACCCCAAATCAACACTCATCGAGTGTTTGGATAGATAGGTCTAAGGAATATGGAACCACTTCAAATCCTTCGTCACTTGTACATTCTACAAACGGCGGAATCATTCAATCAATGGTAATTGACGGGGCGCCATGGAATGATTCCCACCATCGTTCCCTTCTCCCGGATTGTGGAGAAGATACTAAAGATGACTTTTATCATCCTTCACTTTTCGTTTTTCTATCAAATATTGTAAATACAGTGGGCTCCGAGGATGGTTCTTATCTCATGTCGACCTCGTTAAAAAATGAAACAAGGAGTCTTGAGGATGGTTCTCTTACTGTGTCAACCTCATTAAAAAATGAAACAAATCCCCTTTCTAAATGTCAAAGGTAAACCTTCATTCCAATCACCGAGTTGAATGCAATGAAGCTTGGGGGGCATGCACCTCGAATAGCGTTATTATACTGGGGGCATGCAAACTTATCATCGAGCAGTTTTAGCGCATAGTTCATGCTCGTTAAAAAATAAACATAAGACCGAGCAAGTGTTTCAACCCGCGTTTAAGCTCGTTAAAAAATGAACTATCCTCCGGTAAATAACTACCGTGAATGTAACATTATCAGCCATTAAATCCTTGGTCGTGTTTGCACCGTCACCTCCACTTTTCATTGGCCGATCATTCACCTCCATATGATTGTTTACCCATTTTGAGGAACAGCTGCGAAGAGTGATTTCACTAGCCATCCTTGTGACACTGCCGTGCTTGGAAAATTCCAACCCTTACCTGGAATCAGTTGCTACCCATTTTATCACTCGTTCCTCAAAAGACGAGTCTTCTTTAAGCTCTTTTCATCTGACTCGTAAAATATGAAAATATTGCCGAGTTTTGGCCTTCCAGCTCGTTAAAGTGACCGGAAGTGCTATCCCTCCTCTAGATTTTAATCTTTTTGGACCTGAGGGATTATTGCACAAAAAGATCGAGGGCTTGTTTTGTTCGGCTCGTTAAAACTATCGAAAATTCATCCCTTCTGTATTGTTTTATACTTTTTTGGACCTAAGGGATTAGATGACGAAAAAGGAATTTCGGAGTTAACTTTACGTACCTTTTCGGACTCTCTAAAAATGAAAAGGACCGAGTTATCTTTGTCGTTAGACTTGTTAAAAAGATTAATAGCAACAAACTTGTCTTTAGGCGAGAACGAGTTTCACTATCGCTAGGCTCGTTAAAACATAGCGATGGGTTTGCCCGAAGGGAAAATTATAGAACAAGCATATGTTATCCTCCTCAAGCTTGACAAAAATAAAGAGGTACTGGTCAACAATGACTGGGGAAAAATTGGGAAGAAACTCAAAGAACTGTTATTGGTAGCAAGTCGCTCTTGAACATGACACTTCCGCTCCGTGCCTGAGTCGGGTTGGGTTGTTTCATTCACCAGTCACATCACCATGGTCTCGCCATACCATCCACCTTTGGGGTAAATGCTACCGATCCATCACACAAGTGTCGCCAATATGTTCAAGAGAAGTCATCCAGAGAAGTCAACCGTGTCCCATCCACTACCATACAATATCCTTCATTCTTTCATGACCGCCACCCTGAACCATATATCATCAGATCGTTTTCACCTCCATCAAAATCATTTGCTCCGTTCTGTGTCACTGATGTGGGATACATTAAGGCCCTCCTTTGACGGATCGCTTCTTGTCGACATCAGCTCATTATCCAAGAAGTTGATCTAGGAACACCCCCTTCAGTACTTTGAAGCTTGCATGCCTCAATGGCAAGTTTCTCACTTTCGGCGACAGGTATACATCAATGACCTTCGACCGAAAGATTTTGCGCGGTGTTCGACGCCAAGTCCTTTATTCACACCACGTGAATTGTACTGCAGTACCTTGAGGGTCATTATCATTATCGGTGATTCCTCTCGCGCTTGTTAACAGTTTACATCATTGACTGGTAATCAAGCGATGTCTTTCCATGTTCGACTTCAAAACATTTCTCACATGGATTGACTTGTACTTAGAGTGAAGATCGGACGAGATTGAAGACCCCGGATCTAGTTTCATCCATCCGGGCTGCGATATGTATTCAGGAAAAATAAAGACATTGACATGTACAGCACTGCAGAACAGATAATCATCCTACCACAAGGATGATGATTTCATCACAATCATCAGTCTACCATCAGACGATTGTCTGTCCTATGTACATAAAATGAATTTATAAAGCTGAACATGGGAATGCCCGCCTCAGCTAGATCATGAAAACAGTATGAAAAATAATGTATTGTATTGTATCTTATTACAGGTCTCCTCCCAGCATTGAATGAACTTCGGATCCTCCTAATAAAGCATTTCACCCGATAAACGACCTCATACTTTAGGGGGCAACTGTTATAGACATTTTTGTGCCTTACAGCTATAAGCATGAAATGTCCATAATCCAAGGGATCCAAAGTCCCTAAAGATGTTGTTACAGCTCCTAAAGGAACAAGGTCAACCAATGACAGCTTCTCCCAGAAGTTCTCCACCAAAAACCACTCAGAAACAGTCAATTCAGGATCAATTCAGATGCTCTACTAGCTGCCTGCGTTGCAAAGCACCCAAATGCACTGGCTAGGTGCGTTGCAACGCACTTGGATACACTACCCAGGTGCGCTGAGCGGGAAATGACAAATGGCAAGCTCATTCAACGAGGTGGAAAGACCATGGAAGCTTCCAGAATCTTCTCCAGTGACACTTGCCTCAATGAATTCGACTAGTGATGAGTAAGAGGCTCTCAACCTCCAAGTGGAAGCAAGAACTGACAGAGAGAAGCCACAAGTCAAAACATAAGCTGACTCATCCTCTCTGCTTACATCTATATATGGATCCCTCATCCCAAAGATCCAGAGGCTGGAATTTTGTACTTTGCAGAGAATTGTTGTTGGTTTGAGATTGAGATTAGTACATTGGGTGATTTATGCTTTGTTGGAGGAGAGGAAGGGATTCCTTTGCTGGGAGGTAGATGCTGGATCAGAACTCACTTGGTTGTATCTCCTCTTGGACTTTCTTATTCTATCAATAAACTATTTGAGTTTCTCCTACATGTTGTGTATCAATGATGTTTTGTTATATTTGCATGTTTAGCTTAATCTGATCTTGAGCTTTTTATGAATGTATATCTATATCTTCGTGTAGTCTCTCTCTCTTGTAATCTTGCAGGAATTTGGTGAAGCTGGGCCGGTGAAGGAGCAAGGTGCTGGGAATCACTGAAGAGAGGGGCGATTGGATCAACAAACTAGTGGAAGACATAGGTTAGTTACATCCTTCCTCCTCATTTACATTTCATAAAGAAGAAATACTCAAGTAGTTTTCCTTGTTTGTTGCTAAGGCACTATCACACCTTAGAGTGGGATAGGGGCATTCCGAATGGATACTTTTCCCAACAACAACTATCGCTAGGCTCGTTAAAACATAGCGATGGGTTTGCCCGAAGGGAAAATTATAGAACAAGCATATGTTATCCTCCTCAAGCTTGACAAAAATAAAGAGGTACTAGTCAGCAATGACTGGGGAGAAATTGGGAAGAAAACTTGAAGAAACTTTATTGGTAGCAAGTCGCTCTTGAACATGACACTTTCGCTCCGCATCTGAGTCGGGTTGGGTTGTTCCGTTCACTGGTCATTTCACCATTGGTCCATCACACCATCCACATTTGGGGTTAACGCTACCACTCCATCATGTTAGTGTCACCGATATGTTCAAGAGAAGTCGCTCAGAGAATTCACCTGTGTCTCATCCACTACAATACATTCACGCTCCATTCTTTCATGACCGCCACCCTGAACCTTATATCATCAGATCATTTTCACCTCCATTAAAATCATTTGCTCCGTTCTGTGTCATAGATGTGGGATTCACTAAGGCCCTCCTATGACGGATCGCTTCTTGTCGACATCAGCTCATTATCCAAGAAGTCGATCTAGGAAAAACCCTTTCAGTACTTTGAAGCTTCCATGCCTCAATGGCAAGTTTCTCACTTCCGGTGACAGGTTTACATCAATGGCCTTCGACCGAAAGATTTTGCATGGTTTTCGACGCCAAGTCCCTTATTCACACCACATGAATTGTACAGTATTACCTTGAGGGTCATCATCATTATCGGTGATTCCTCTCACGCCTGTTAAAATCTTACATCATTGGTTGGTAATCAGGCGATGTCTTTCCATGTTCGACTCCAAAACATCTCTCACATGGATCGAATTGTACTTTGAGTGAAGATTGAACGAGATTGAAGACCCCAGATCTAGTTTCATCCATATGGGCTGCGATATATATTCAGGCAAATAAAGACATCAAATGTACATCATTGCTACATAGATAATCATCTAATCTAAGGGATGATGGCTCTACCAGAATCATCAGTCTGCACACAGACGATTGTCTATCTTATGTACATGAAAATGAATTTATAAAGCTGAGCATGGGAATGCCCACCTCAGCTAGATCATGAAAATATTATGAAGATAACGTATTGTATTGTATCTTATTACAGGTCGCCTTCCAGCTCGAAAAAAATTCGAATGCTCATGATAAAGCATTTCACCTGACATCCAAAGATTAATGACCTCATGCTTTAGGGGGCAACTGTTATAGACATTTTTGGGCACTGCAACCCCAATCAAACATGTCCATAAACCAAGGGCTCCTAAGTCCCTAAAAGTTTTGTTCCATCCCCTAAAAGAACAAGGTCAGCTGATTACATCATCTCCCAGAAGTTCTCCATGAAAAACTACTCAGAACTGGTCAAAACTGGACCATCTCACCTGCTCCATGGTCAAAGTGCGCTACATCCCACCTAAATGCACATGGGAGGTGAGATGCATATTGAAAATCCCTTCTATGGGGTGCGATGGGCAAGAGTGGACAAATGGCAGAGTAAATTTGCGAGGTGGATGATCATGGAATCTTCCAGAAACTTGTCCTGTGACACTTGCCTCTCTGCATTCGCCCAGGGATGAGTAAGAGATCATCAATCTCCAAGTGGAATCAAGAACTATCAGAGAGAGGACACTAATCAAATCTCAGAAGCTGACTCACCCCCCTTGCAAACATCTATATATGGATCCCTCATCCCAGAGATCCAGAGGTTGGAATTTTGTATCTTGTAAGGAAGTGCTGCTAGTTTCTTGGTGTAACATCATAGTGTTGGGTGATCTAAGCTTTTCATGAGGTGAAGAAGGGCTTTCTTGCTGAGAGGATGATGCTGGGTCAGAACAATTGGTTGTAATCCTCTTTGCTATTCTTGATATTAATAAAGCTATTCAATTTTTCCTCCACATTCTTGTATGATTGATGATATATGCATTTGTGTGGTCAATATATATCTGGTCCTATATTGTTTATGATAGTAGATCTCTGTTCTTGGATAGTGTTATGCTGCTTTGATTCCACAGGTGCTCTTTGAAGCTAGGTAGACAAGGAAGCAAGTGACGAAGATCTATCAGAAGGGAGAGGAATCAAGCAAGGAACCAAGCACAAGACAGAGGTTGGTCTCCTTTGTTCCCCTCTTATCTACTTCTCATAAAGGAAAATGAAAGTAGTTTTAGTTTGTTTGTTTCTAAGATAGCTACCAGTCTTAGTGGGACTAGCAGCTCTACATAGACACTAGATTTCCCGATAACAGTCGCTGTTGGACCATTTGAAAAATGGGGCATTGATTTCATGACATGTAACCCTCACTCAGCTGGGGGGCATGGGTATATTATTGTAGTCGTTGAATATTTTACAAAATGGCCCAAGGCGATGCCTACATTAAACAACAGTGGTGAGACAACTGCATTTTTTTCTTCAACCATGTGGTTGCACGGTTTGGTGTACCACAAGCTATAGTTACAGATCATGGTTCACATTTTCGCAATCACATGATGACTGAATTAACTGCCAAGTTAGGAATCTCACATGATAGTTCTACTCCTTATTATCCACATGCTAAGGGAAAAGTTGAAGCCATCAACAAAGTCCTTAAGCGAATGCTTCAATGAATGATAGGAGTTCACAAACGAAATTGGAATTTGATCTTGTACTCAGCTTTGTGGGCTTATCAAACCTCGGTAAGAAACACAACTGGATTCACACCTTTCCAATTGGTGTATGGTCTTGAGGCAATCTTACCAATACAATGCAAGATTTCATAACTAAAACTAACAATTGACTTGTTACGTAACACTTCTGATGAGGAAGCACGTTTCTTAGAACTCATCCATATAGATAAAACACGTCGTGAAGCTGCATTGGCCAACGAAGCACATAAGAAATGGTTTAAGGCACAATATGACCGCAATGTCAAGCCTTGCATATTCTTAGAAGGAGACCTGGTCTTGCTTTACGATTAGGAAGTCGATAAATTAGGAGTATGAAAATTTGAACCACTATGGATGGGCCCCTACATTGTCAAGCATGTTTTGGCAAAAGGCACTTATGAGTTGGTTGATTATGATGGAATTCCATTGTCGTAGCCCAAAATGGGTAGTATCTTAAACGTTACTATTCTTTATTGTGCATAGTAAAAACACTGTATATATGCTTTGATTGTGTGTTTGTGTGTCACTATGTGACTTTTAGAGTTTTTATGTGGTTAGTAATCACTTTGCATTTGTTACAGATGTCAGAATCTTTGGAACCATTTGTTGGTTATACCGATGGTGCTAGTCATAGTACGCAGAACCTATCCTCTGCAGCATGGGCCATATTCACTCCAAGTGGTGAGTTAGTGAGTTTTCAAGGGATTTGTATTATTCATTCTACGAAAAATATCGTTGAGTATAGTGCATTGATCGAACTCTTCTTTGATGCCATTTCACTTGGAATTCGCTGAATCATCATTAGGCTAGACTCACAACTTGTCGTACTACAACTTACTAATTTTTATACCATCCGAAATCCAACTACACATCATATATTCCGTTTTGATTACATTCAATGTCAACACATTTCCAGAAACTTCAACACATTGACTAATTCTTTAGCGAATTAAGTGTTAAACATAAATTTACAACATATGTAAAGAGTAAATTTTCAATTCACATCAATCGTTGAATAGGATTACACATAACCATACAAAAAAATTGAAAGTAAAATAGATATATGTTCAAAGTTTTTACAAAAAATTGTGCCCAAGACATGTTGGTCATCTGACCTCAAAACGTCAAAATGCATACAGTAAATCATCCTAAGTAGATCTAATGATTCTCATGATAACAGGTCACTACCTGAGCTATCATGCACAATAGCCTCATCCAACGGCTAGTTACACCAATAGTATGGTGTTGTAGTTTCATCGGTAACTCCTCGATTCGAACATCCGGTATGCTGAGGGTTAACCCCTCTATATGATCCTTCAACTGTGCGAGTGTCTCGATAAAATATAAATCTTGGAGAACTACTCTTCTGACATTTCTCCGCTCTGGTTCACCTACCTCTTGTTGATGACCCATTGGTCGAATAGTGCCAACATCTGTATACATGAGAACAATTTTAGTTTAGTCTTGGAAACATCAAAAAACACAAAAACATGTAAAAACTAAAAAAATAAAAAATACATGGTCAAAACAACTTACCTATAGCACCCCATTGAGCACCCACTGGTAATCTCAAATCTAGATCGCCATGAAAATCCATCCCTGCATATGGATGCTCCTTGATGACAATATGTTTTCGACGGAGCCAACTGAAGAATGTGGTAGAAAATGAGATTGATGACTAACCAACATGTCTAGCCATCAACTCAACCCATCTCTACATCTGTGGATCTCTAGGACCAACTAAACTCAGTGTCACATGCTGAGGTTGCATCAATGGAATTTTCTCCAAAGTAAAATAGATCAAGATCGATCCATAGCTGAAATTCTTCATCTTACTACTTTTTACTTTAGTCAGTTGCTCTTTCATCAAAGAGAGTACTACCTCACACCAGTTGAACATAGTTGGCTCGAGACACTCGAGCGCATACTGCATGTATGATCTATTTGTGACATGAAGTGTCACGCTACCCGCCAACTTTACGATAGTAAAGAGGATTGTTCACAAGGGTAAATCATGAACATCCCTGATGTTTATCTGTCCATCTTTGCTAGGTTGTGTACCTAGCCGACAAAATTGTCGAATGTAGTCCAGCACTTATTCACCCCCACGGGTAGAACCTGAAAGAGAAATGGGGGCACCATGTCTCGACAATCTTGTGAGAAAGTAAATATCATTGATCAATATAGGGAGCACTTTGTCCCCTATGTGAAAAACCTATTCCGCTAGATCCCATGAATGAACCAAGAGCTGCAATAGTTCTAACTGTTGCCTCATCTAGGATAACCTTAAATATTTGAGTAACCCACAATCTATGAGGGCCTCAATAGTACTAGGATCATTTAGGGAAACCATATCCTATTCTTCATGTTCTCTTTCACGCCATGTGATAGCCATTTTGATCTGATCAAAGTCTAAAATCACACCATAAGCTTAGTTAGGATCCATTTCATGCAAAAAGTTGAAGAGATTTTTGATAAGGATGATGACTCGAAACTCTAAACTGCGCCCAACGCACCCCTGGTCTGTAGATAGTGTGCTGCAAAGTAGGTTCCCTTCTGTTTGACTACTCTGTAGCACAATTTTTGATGCGTGAGGGTGCGTTGATCCCAGGGCATGGTATATTTACCCTAGGGACCCCAAAACCCTAAATATTTTGCTTGAAATTGAAAAAGAATGAACTTAAATGAAAGAGAAGAGGTAGATATCCTACATGGTCCTGACAACACAAAGAATGATCCACATAATCTCTTGCAATCAGTTGCTGAAGTTTGAGGTAAAAAACTGGTCCAAAGCACGAAACTGAATGGTAAATGTCAAATGGTAAAATGACTTGGTGAATTCTTGTTTTATGGTTATTTCATGTTCATTAAATGAATAAAATATAGTTTTTAGCTATTTTTACCAATGAAACAAGTATGTTTAATCTGTTTGGTGGTTCTTTGAGTAGTTTTACAGGTGACATAGTGAATTTGATGTGCATGATCGTAAAATGTACTTTTGACCATAGAGCATACTTTAATCTCTTTTTCGAGCTCTGTTAAACATCGAAAAAGGACCCCCCCCCCCCCCCCCCCCGCCAAAGTCATCTTTTAGCTCTTTTCAGACTCTCAAAATATGAAAATATTTTTGGGCGCTTGTCCTTTTCAGCTTGTAAATAGATTGGAAACAACATCTACTCAGTATAAGTTTAACCCTTTTCCAGACTAAGATAGATTACTATTGAAAAAGGAATACGTTGATCGAACATGGTCAATAGGTTCTCTCTTGTATTATTTTACACTTTTTTGGACTTGAGAGACAAATTTACAAAAAAGAACTTGTGGAGTTTTCTTTTTGTTCCTTGTCAAACTCTCTAAAAATGAAAATGACCGAGTTCTCATTATTGTTAAACTCGTTAAAGCATCAAATAGCGACAAACTTGTCCATCATGATAAGGCAGAGTTTCACCTTCGCTAGACTCGTTAAAACATCATATATCAATGGATTCACCCGAAGGGTGGAATTATACTCCAAGCATATGTTATCCTACTCAAGTTTGTTGAAAAATAAATAGGTATTATTCAGCAATGACTGGGGAAAATGGGAAAAGGGATAAATCACTTTATGGTAGCAATTCTCTCTTGAACGTGACACTTTCACTTCATCTATGTGACTATTTGGGTTAGGTTATCTACTTGATGGTTATCATAACTATGGTCTATCACACAATCCATCACTTTGGTTTTGGGTCAATGTTGCAAATTCATTAAGTGTAACCGACATGTTCAAGAGAAGTCATTCAGTAAACTTCATCCTTCGCAATAATCATAAACCTTCATTTTGATGACCGCCATTCCTGAACATTGTTGTCAGTCACATTCTATCTTCAAAATCATTACACTCATTTCATGTCGTCGATGGGGGATACATCAAGGCCATCCTACGACAAGTCACTTCTTGTCGACATCAGCACATTATCCAGGAAGTTGGCTTAGAAATACCCTTCCAGTACCTTGAGGCTTGCATACGTCAATGGCAAGTTTCTTGCTTCCTACGACAGGTTGACATCACGGGCCTTCGACTGAAAGGCTTTGTATGGTGTTCGACATCAAAACATCTATTCACACCATGCAGAATGTATTGTAGTACCTTGAGAATCATTATCATTATTGGTGATTTCTCTCGCGTCTATTAACAACTTACATCATTGGCTGGTAATTAGACGATGTCTTCCCATCTTCAACTTCAGATCACATTTTCACATGGTTAGACTCATACTTGAGCGAACGATTGGATGAGATAGGCGACCCTGGATCTAGTTTCATCCATCTGGGCTGCAATTTCAGGAGAGTACTAAATCATTTGTACGATGGATTTACACAAATGGTCATCCTACCATGGGTCTATATCTGTAGATGACTATTTGATTTATGTACATGTAATTAAAAGTTTATATGTTGAGAATGGGTATTCCTTCCCTCAGCGATTCATGAAAAATTAAAAAATATCATGATATTATGTATTGTAATTTGTGCAGGTCATTGTCTGCTTTAGATCCTCCTCATCACATCATAAATCATATCACTCGACATTATCATTTTTGACATCATGCTATAGGGGGCAGCTATTACAGGTCTATTTGGGCACATCACTCTCGACGATTACATTAGTGCAAATAGGGTCTATAAAACCCTAATTCAGTTGCTACATGCCCTAGACATGCCACTTCATTGAGTGCTTTCATACATAAAAGTTTCCTAGTTTGAAACCATGCTAAAATGCCTTCTTGGGATACCAACACACTCTTGGTCAGGGGCAACTTCTCTGAATAGCAGGTAGGCCCATTCAGACCTACGTTGCAGAGCACTTAGTCCCACTTAAGCCTACACTAGGTGAGGATGAGCGAAATTAGCATAGGATTTTGGGAATATTCCTTGATTCTAGAACATTCTAGAGGATACCCAGTGCTTATCTCATCCTATGAGCTCGACTTTGGATAGGATATGGATCATCTAATCCTATATCCTCTCATCCCTTTCTCCATGGAAACTAACTATCCAATTATGGAAAACCATTTAATACCCTATTTATGACAAAACCACTTGCATTTCCCTATAAATTGACCACTTATCATAGTGATCAGGGGGCTGGATCTTGGATATTATAGAGAAATACTATTGGTTTAGAGACTTGAAATCATTGTCAAGTAATTTTATGTTGCTATATTTATGTTGCTATTGGTGTGATGGATTTGGACTAAGATGGATGATTCGAGTTGACTCAACTCTCGGATTTAACCAAGATCTTTTACTTTCGTGATGTCATTAGAATTTCATTTAAAAGAGCATAAAGTAACATATATGCATGTGGTAAAGAAGAAGGAACGTGACAATAATTAGCAACATAAAACACAAGACGTTGATAACGGAGTTCGTCCAAGAAGGACTACATCTTCGAGCCCTGGTGTCAAGATGGTGTAGGCTGTTGCATTAAGTGTTGGAAAGAGTGATGATGTACATGCAAGTGTTTTATATATCATACAAGGAATATGCCCTCACGAAAGAGTGGCTCCAAGAGATGTTCCACTATAGGAACTCCCATTCAAAAAAGGACTCCTATCAGCATGACATAATTTCATGTATGTTAATAATGAGCATCCCGGCCACATGGCATCAAAGGGATCTCAATTCAAACATACATGGCGACACATGAGTATCCTGTCAACATGACGACAAAGGGATCTCAATCAAAACATGACAATAAGTACATCTCATATCAAGAACAAAACAAGATCCGACATCAAACATCAAACAGGGATCTATACAGTACAATGCATCTCAAGAAAAAAGATAAAGAAGTACATGATCACACTGCATATACCTCACATCAAGGAGTTATCTGAAGAAGACGATGGTAAACTGCTGGATCTGGCTACACCATCAATCTCGTGGCGTAGAAACTCATGGACATGACTACTCGCACATTGAATGCTAACACCTACACTCCACTTTGAAAAGTGGCCGGAAAATGGAACGATCAAATGGAAAATTTGATTGTACCATCAGATTTTTGGCGTCGAATAGTGTAAAATTGACTATAAAATTTCTGAATTCTGATAAAGTGAAAATCTGGGGCTATAGGAATCTTTTAGATTCCCCCTAGATTCCTTAAAGATTCCCTCCTCTGGGTCATCTGAAGAGCTGCTGCTCAGATCAAAATTCTATCTACATCATCAAGTTCGTGTCGCTAAGAGTTGTAGGATCGACATAAAGTTTGTCCAATTTGGACACTATCAAAATTTCACCCTCCTCAAGATTGGGCTCAATCATGGTTCTGCCTACCTCTTCTCCAGGCTCATGGTTCCACCTACAAATAAAAAAATATTGTCTTGATTTTCGTGCTCTACCTTGGCCTCCGCGCACTGAAGAAATGTGGGTTTTTATAAACTTTCCCGGGTGAAATATTAATGTAAGGCCATTTGAACTTTGGTTAAAAACAAACAGTGGTTGAGGAGTGGTCGGGGGATCAAATCCCGCCCCTCCTTAATATGGCACCCTTTTGTTTAGATGGCAAACAGTTGGCAGTTCTACCGTGGCACGAACTGTTATGAAATACCAGTTGGGTGCGTTTTATTAATGGCATGCGGTTTCTTATGATACAGTTGGTGTGACAATTTGGGTTGGGTTGCCCGTGGAGTGGGCCGGCCACATGGCCGGGTGGTTCGATTCCTGCCGTCCCATAATTGTTTTATGTTATGTTTGTTGGTAAAGGGGTTGGGTGTGGGCCGAGTCCACCGGAGGTGGTCCACCCACCCCATTTAATACATTGTTATGGTTATAATATGGTTGGGCATTGGCGGGGGTCATGACATTTCGGCCTCATTAAAATTTTAATATATTTTTGGTTTTGGATTCTGGTGCAGGTGGTGGGGGTCATGGCCCACCACCTGTATAATATTTTTTTATTTTTATATAACAATAGGTTAATTTCGATTTTGTATAATATAAGGGATATTAGACAAATTAAGTATCCAACAAATTCACCCCGTTTCGAGAGCTAGGTTCCACCACTGGGACTCGGTCAATTTGTAGGACACTTAAACATGGCCCACAACCCAACTTTGACCAAAACTTTGACTGGCTCTTCCTCCCTCATACGAGCTCGGATTTGAGTGTCGTTTGCACCATTGGAATTAAGGCGACAAGCACTTCGAACTAGCGTTGGGTGGGGAGTGATCTGACCACTTTGAATTTTGACCCCTTTTGAGTCCTTTGGGACTTCTGCTTGTGTCTGGAGCCACCTGGATCAATCCTCCCCATTGAGGAGCTTTTGGTCCTCCAAAAGAATGAAAATAATCTACAACTTCTCTGTACCTTTCCTGCACTTACAAGTGTCTAATATGTTACCCTTCCTTCTCCTTCACCTTTGTCCTTCGGAGCCAGAAATGATGAGCCGACACCTACAACCTCTGCAAACCTGTAGTACATTCTTTTTTCAAATTACATGCTTGACCTACATGACCAACTAATGACCCAAGCATCCCATAATTGCCACGATTTTATAACACATACTCGGTGGTCAAGTTTACATCAAAATGGAAACAATACCCCAGCTACGAAAACAAGGCCAACATATCATTGTTGCTTCAACAAGTGATGGAAAAAACATCATCACTGCAACACATGATTTACAAAAATAAGGCCAAACACTATTGTTTCTTTGGCAAGTTATGGAAACACAATATCACTTTCACAGTTTAAAATGCAACACAAAATAAGACTAGGCATCATTGTTTCTTAACAAGTGATGGAAAACACATCATCACTTTTACATTTTAAAATTCAACACATGATTGGAAAAAAATAAGAACATGACATTCTATCATGCCTAGAAGAACCATTTCTCACTTATCAATGTGAATGGATTGTTTCCTTGTGGCGCATTCACTGGTTGAACAACCATTTCATCTAGTTCATGCATCGACACTTTGTCTTTAAGGCATTGCTCTGGATGGAGCCTCCAACAAGTGGCTCTTTGATGGCCACCTCTATTGCAATGACTGCAATACATCTTCTTCCTCCAGATCTACTTAATATATTTCTTTACCTGCTGTTGAGAGGGTATTTCATGGCTTCTCCTTTTGTGTGTTGCTATTCTTTCCCAGCACTCAACAAATGTATGGTTATGTAATCCACAAAAGTTACATGTTTTTTGATGCCTTGATTTATGTCCATCATTAACAACATGATTATAATTGAAATGAACATTCGAATATCGAGATTGGTTATACCTTTCCTTGCTGCCTCTGGTGTCATTATGGCAATGAGAGCTTTCCTCAGCTCTTTCCCTGCAATGGGCATTGCCATGGGATGATGGTGATGTGTTCCCATTATTCTCTTTCCTTGTGATTTCAATGATGTCTAGGAAGCATCTAACACCTTCGAGCATTCTCCTTCGGTGTATCCCAAGCTTTCAAATCGAGGTCTCTACACAACATCCAATGGTTGAGTTATGCCTTGGTTATTAACACCAAGTTCTTCTTCCCCCTTGTACCTCATCATGGTAAGGAGCCTCATGTTTGTCCCTGTAATTGGTATCTCCACATCTGCAATAGAAATCATACTATGTGAAGATGAAACTAAAGGGAAATCAACATCTTTACGTTCCTTGTCAAGTTGGAAAGAACTGATGAGGGTTGCTCATCATCTATTGTTGGTGGTTCGTTGTCTGTCTTGGCGGATTTCCCAACTTCTTTCATGACATACGCATGTCCTGTTTGATAGGGTAATTCTTCTACTTTTATGGGATTGACAATGCCTTGGCCATTAATGCCCAAGCCTTTTCCTTCATACCCCATTTTCTTCAACAGTTTGGAGCCAATTCCTATGGTATGATTTTCAAAAATAGCAAAATCATTATCAGGACACATACATGAATTCAAAGAATTACTTTTTACCTCACATGGGTCACGCTGCAGCTTTTACCAGGATTTGTCCTTTACTTGCAGCTGTCGTAGCAGACTATGTTTCTCCTCTTTCTCTTCTTGTAGAAGCATCTTCAATTCAGCGTTCTTTGCTTGAAGACTCTGGCTGTTGTGCTTCAGTTTTTCCAGGGCCTCTTCCATGGCTCCCAACTAAAGCTGCACTCACTGCTTTTCCTCTATCCCTTTTTGCAGAGCTTCATACATTACTTCCACCTTTTGGGAAATTCTGAGCATGATCTCGTACATCACTTTGTCATCCTCCATCGCTGCATGTTCCATTGTTCATGCTCGCAATTCACATCCACTCAAAGATCGATCTAATACCAAACATGATCCAAGTTGACTCAACTCCTGGATTTAACCAAGATATTTTACTTTTGTGATGTGATTAGAATTGGATTTAAAAGAGCACAAAGGAACATATATGCACGTTGTAAAGAAGAAGGAACATGACAAGAATCAGCAACATAAAACACAAGATGTTGATAACGGAGTTCGTCCAGGAGGGACTACATCTCCGAGCCTCGGTGTCAAGATGGTGTAGGCTGTTGCATTATGTGCTGGAAAGAGTGATGATGTACATGCATATGTTTTATCTATTATACAAGGAATATTCCCTCATGCAGGAGTGGCTCCAAGAGATGTTCCGATGCAGGAACTCTCATTTAGAAAAGGACTCCTATTAGCATGACATAATTTCACATATGTTAATAATGAGCATCCCTCCAACATGGCATCAAAGGGATCTCAATTCAAACATACATGGAAACATATGAGTATCCCGTCAACATGGCATCAAAGGGATCTCAATTCAAACATACATGGAAACACATGAGTATCCCGTCAACATGACGACAAAGGGATCTCAATCGAAACATGACAATAAGTACATCTCATATCAAGAAGAAAACACGATCCCACGTCAAACATCAAACAAGGATCTATACAACACAATGCATCTATCGATAGAGATAATTATTGTGTGTTATTTCCCCATAGAGATAATTTCCATTGAAGTTTTAGAGAACAAGAGAAGTTGTTTTTAGACTACAATAACATACCCAGCAAGGGATCCCAAAGACTCTCACCTAGTGGATGAAATATACATGAAGGATTATGATTTTTATCGTATGTTGCAATAAATGTGCTCTTAAAATGTTACTTAATTAATTTAATAGAGAGTTGCATGAATTCTATGACTGTATTGAGAGTGAAAGATTTTGACATCCCAAAACTTTGCAATTCTAGTGAATTCCAAAACATGTGAAGATTACTCTTGTCGGTAATATGATTTGAATTTGTAGTTACATCCATCCCTATTTTTATTCGTTGAATTGAACAAAATTTTATTACATGAACACTAAGAAAAAGTGAAAGCTTATAATCGATGGTAAAGTTGTAGTTCTGGTAGATGATAATTAGAGTGGTGGGTTCACCTTTTATTTTATTTCCTCCTTAGACATATGTTTTGATCCTGCACATCTAGTTCCTGCATCTCACAAGCTTACACCCCCATATTGATAAATTTAATGTCCATAATTGTATCAATTAAATTTCCTTCCACAATTGTATGGCCTTAAATCCTAAAGAATATATCACCCTTTCCCATGGGATGGGGATTGAAGTCATTGGTTACATGATGAAAAGTATAAAATTTTAAAAAGTTTCTAGATATTGAATAAAAAATTCCACTTATCTGCTTATTAACTTGATCCATAAATATATTATTATGTACCACAAAATTATAAAGACTTCATAAGTGTATTGTTGTTTTTCACAATTTTAAATGGAGATATAATGAGTTTCTTGAATAGGCTTCAAGCATTTCTATAGCTTCTCCCTCATAATTTTAATAAAATTAGTTGATTTTTTAGAATAAGTTTTGGTAAATATTGTGAGAAATAACTTGTTTAGGTGTAATTTTTTTTCAATTTCATGGAAGAATGATTGATTTCTCATGAAAAATTCAAAGCTTAAAAAAAGCATCATAAACGTTTGCTTATTTATCAAATATTACAGTGAAGGTATGATAACAATATCAATATTTGAAGAATATGAAAAATTATATGTAAAAGAGTGAGTGATGGATGGGAACATACATTGGTACATTGTTAGCATGTTCTTTAAATATTGGGTTCTAAACTAACTTAATGATGCAGGTAAATTAGACCTAGCTTGAGATGAAGAAATGGAGAAGAGCTTGAAAATGTGGTGTACTGGCCACATGTTAAGCCAACAAATATATTTTCTTTTTTCTGTTAGAAATATAAATATTTAATTTAGATATAGGAATTGGAGTATTCCTAAATAATTCAAAGAGTGTATGTATGCAAGAGTTATTTTCATTGTAATGATTAGGCCAAATGGTTGTCCTTTTGACTTCCTTCATTTGCAGAGAAGAGGAAACAAACCATTTCCTTAAGTTTATGAATAAAGGAGGCATTCAATGGTAGGAGGAGTAGCTCTTCTCGTGCCTCTGAGTTTGTATGGTTAAAATGAATTAAAAAGAAGTTGTGCATCAGCACATATATTCAAAAAAAAATATTTTCTTATCTCTGGTTTCCAATCAAATTTTGTATGCACTTATTTAAGTTTCAGAATTCGTTATGACCATAGGTGTAATGTTATATGCTTGTTAGCATTCGATTTTGAGTAGTGGTTGTTTATGCGTTACCCATTTATTGTGACCTTCGAACATTTTGCAGCACCTCTATAGTGGATCATTCTTTTGATTGGAACTCGGACCATCAACTTGAGTGAGGGTGAATCCTTGACGAATAAAGGCGAGAGGAGAACATTCCCTAAGATGGGAGATGTGTTAATATTTTGGAGAGTCCAGTTGCAAAGGATGAGTCGTTTCATCTTCCCAAAAGTTTGAAAACAAAGTTTTTTTGAATCACTACGAAATCATTTCATAGTACCTACAGGTTTTTAAAAGAGCGCTACAAAATCATTCCATAGTGCTTACAAATTTTCTACTGAATCTTATTTGAAGGGGATTGATGAGCTGTATTTTTTGAATTTGAGACTCCTTTTGGCCTGTCCATCCCCATCTATTTGTGGTATCAGATCCATGTCTAAAATTGGGTTATTTTCTACGACATAGGGAGATGGTTATGTGAGCAAGAAGAGCACGAGGTCAAAGAGGGAGATTTGTAGCTAATGCAGAAATATAGGAAGAGATACCGAGGTTGCAAGCTCGTTTAGAGGCCATGGAAGTAGGTAGGGAGCAAGACCCTGAGGCCAGAGATGATAACGGATCGGAGGAAGTAGCTAGAGCAGAAAGAACAACACCTGTGCATGTAGATATGGAAGTTAAATTGTTGAGGTCAGTTTTAAGCTCAAGTTCAAGGCCAAAACCTGAATTATCCTACTATGATGGCTTCATGGTAGCCGAGAATTTGGTGGATTGGAGCAGTGAGTTAGAAAAGTATTTTGAGTATGATTAGAATGAAGAATATAAGAGGTTAAAATTTGTTATAACTAGGTTGAAAGGTCATGCTGCATTGTGGTGGGACAATGTGCAGGCTGAAAGGAGAAAATAGGGGAAATGATTGATAAGGAGCTGGGACCAGATGGTAGAAAAGATGAAGGGGAATTTTGTGTTGAAGGAATATCTATCATCCCTCTTTTGGTAGGTGCATAACCTCAAGAAAAGGTTGTTGATAGTCAAAGAGTACACTGAGGAGTTTTACAAGGTGAATTTGAGGGCAAGTTATGTAGAAGACACCCTGAATAAAACAACAAGGTACATAAATGGTTTGAATCTAGAGATACAATATGAAAACAACATGCTTTCTCCCAAGATGATGGAAGAGGCATATTATTTTGCCTTGAAGGCAGAAGAGAAGATAACAAGGAAGTAGAATTCAGGCAGAGGCTATGGTTTATCTAGAGGAAAAGGACAAACATTTGGAAGGGAGGAGACTTCAACTCAAAAGAATTATGCAATAACCCAAGGCAACAAGCATAACAAGAGAAATAAGGTAACTCAAGAGGAGGAAGAACTTGTCGGAGAGGTCGAAGTAGAGGAAGAGGCGGGGAGATTTTTAATCGTTGTTACAAGTGTGGGAAGTTGGGTCACATATCTTTTGAGTGCCCTGAGAATGAGAGAGGAGGATAGAGAGATGCATATCTAGCTCAGCCAAAATCAACATAAGCATGGGAACTTGTGGAAGAAAATGCACCAAATTCGGGAGAATATTTAATGATGAACAAAGTCTTGTTAAAACATAACAAGGAAAATATTGAACCAGTTCAAAGAAGAGCATTGTTTCAGACAATTTGCAAGGTTGGAGGAAAATGCTGAAAAGTCGTGATTGACAGTGGAAGCACTGACAATCTATTTTCTTTAGAAATCGTGGAAAAACTCAGATTGAAAAGGCTGAAGCACCCAACACCATATAAAGTGTCATGGTGGCACAAAGGTCACCAATTGTTGGAGAGTGAGCATGGAAAAGTGGAGTTCCAGATAGGAAAATAATACGATAAGATAGCTTGTGACATTGTGGCAATGAATGTCTACCACCTCATTTTGGGTCGACCTTGGAAATTTGATAGGAAAGTGGTGCATGATGGAGACAACAAAACTTAAAATTTTGAAAAGGATGGTATCAAGAGTACTCTTGTACCATTAAAAGAGGAGAGTATAGCTGGGACAAGTAGCTCAAAAGCACTATTGTTAGGAGGAAAAGATTTTTTGCAACAAATTGAGAAAGAAGAGGTCAGCTATGTTACGATCTACAAACGAAAGGTAATACTTCTGCACACTGAAATTGCAGAATTACTTGTTGAGATTCAAGAGATGTTGCAAGATTTTAATGATATCATAGTAAATGATTTTCCAAGTGTGCTACCACCTAAGAGAAGTATCAACTATCACATAGACTTTATACCACGAGCAAGCCTTTCGAATAAAGTTGCTTATTGAATGAAACCCAAGGAGAATGAGGAGATAAGGAAATAGGCTCAAGGACTACTATAAAAATGGGTTGATAAGGGTGAGATTGAGTCCATGCATTGTACCTACAGTACTTAGTGTAGAGAAGGATGGAGAATGGAGGATGTGCACAGATTCTAGAGAAATAAAAAAAATCACAATTAGGTACAGATTTCCATTGCCATGGATGGACAACATGATGGATTGTTTGAGTGGAGAAGCCTACTTTTCAAAGGTTGATTTGGATAGTGGTTACCATTAGATCTAGATCAAAGAAGGGGACAAGTGGAAGATAACTTTCAATACCATTGGAAGACTATATGAATGGTTGGTCATGCCATTCAGACTAAAAAATTCCCTAAGTAATTTCATGTGGTTCATGAACGATGTCTTGAAGGAGTTCATCAGTAAGTTTGCTATTTTTATTTGGATGATATTTTGATTTTCAACCAAACAAGGGAAGAAGACCTTAGGCATGTAAGGTATGTTCTATAAAGGTTGTAGCAAGAGAAACTATTGATTAACCTAAATAAATGTACTTTCATGAGGTCTGAGTTTGTAAATTTAGTCATTTTCATTTCCAAGGATGGACTGAAAATGGGTTCGGAGAAACTAGAGGCAATTGTAAGTTGGAATTCACCCAACAACATTTCTGAAGTTAGGAGATTTGATGGATTAGCTAGATTCTATTGGAAGTTCATCAAGAACTTCAGTGGTATTTGTGCACCCATCATTGAAACAATCAAGAAAGATAGATAATCATTTTGTTGAACATTAGCAACTGAGAAAAGTTTCCATCCCTTGAAGAGGAAGATCCCTGAGAAACCAGTGTTGAAGCTACTTGACTTCAATCAACGTTTCCAAGTAAGATGTGATTCTAGAAAGAGACCATTGAAGATGTATTGAGTAAAGAAGGTAAATTTGTTGCATATTTTTGGAGACACTATTTGATGCGTAGGGAGTTTGTTTTATTCTTTGGTAACTATGCATTATGGTATATAATGCAATAACACAAGTCAAACCATAATCATGCTAAGTGGATGGAATTCCTACAAAGTTTCACCTTTGTTTTGAAACATGTGAATGGGAAAGAAAATAAGGTAGCCAATGCTTTGAGCAATAGGAGTTTGATCATGCATGAGTGTCATGTAGATATTTTGGGATCTAATTATTTGAAGGACTTGTATGAGGATGATGATGATTTTCATGAGGCCTTTAAAGCATGCAAGAACCCCGTGAGAAGAGATAGCAACCCATGGAGGGAGTTTATGTTTCTGGATGGTTTGTTGTTCAAGAACAGTCAATTATGTATTCCTCGTTATTGAATGAGAGGGAATATGATACAAGAAAAGTAGAATGGAGGATTTGTAGGGCATTTTGGTGTGGACAAGACACTTGGGTGGCTAGACCATTTTTATTTCTAGCCAAAAATGAGGATAAATGTGTAGAAATATGTGAGAAAATGCAGTGTGTTAGCATGCAAAATGGAGGAGTCAAATGTTAGACTATATACTCCTTTTCCCATTCCAAAAATACCGTGGGATTATGTGAGTATGGACTTTGTATTGGTTTTACCAAGGAAGGGGTGAGGTAAGGACTCTATAATTGTCGTTGTGGACAAATTTACAAAAATGGCTCATTTTATCCCATGTTGCAAGACTAGTGATGCTACACATGTGGCTCATTTGTTTTTCAATAGAATTGTTCAATTGCATGGATTTGCAAAGAGTATAATCTCTGACAGCGAAACCAGGTTCACAGAGCATTTTTGGAGGACCTTGTGGAAGAAGCTTGGAAAAAAATTGAACTTTAGTTCATCCTATAATCCACAGTCTAATGGGAAAACTAAAGTTCTGAACAAGAGTCTCAGAAAGATATTGAGGAGCCTTGTGCCTGAGCATCCCAAGAAGTGGGGTGTGCGTTAGCCTAAGCTAAGTTTTCATATAATGATTCAAAAAAAAGGAGCACATGTAAGAGTATGTTTTAGATCTTGTATGGAATGCATCCTAGAGGAGTTTGTGAGTTGAGAGATTTGGGAAACCTTGAGTAGAGCAGTGTTGATGGGGAAGATTTTGTAGAAACAATGAGTGACTTACATGACGAGATAAAACATAAGCTATAGGAAAACAACCACAAGTACAAACAAAGAGCAGACTTAAGAAGAAGATATGTAAAATTTGAGGTAGGGGACATGGTCTTAGCCCTCTTGAGGAAGGAGAGATTACCAAGAGGAGAATATAACAAACTCAAGCTGAAGAAAATAGAACCTTACAAAATACTTAGATTTTTTTTGTAAATTATTATGAATTGGAGTTACCTATGGGCATAGGTATCTTACCTATTTTCAATGTGGTTGATTTGTATCCTTATCAAGCTCATGATGAAGGTGCCACTGCAAAAAATGAGAGCAGTGGAGAATTCAGTCAACAAAGTTGGATGAAGCAGATGCGTATGATAGAGGGCCTGGAGGCTGAAATAATATTAGACACTAGAGTTACAAAGCACACTAGGGGAAAAGAGTATCTGGACTTTTTAGTGAAGTGGAAGGACCATATGATGGAGTACTCTACATGGATGAGTGTTGTTGATCTACAAAAAGAATTTCGTTCTGTAGAGGACCTTATAAGTAGGAGCTCATGAATATTTTCATTCCTAGGTAGTTTGATATAAGTGCATTAAACCAAGCCCAAGAATAAGAAATGGAGCAGAGATTGAAAATGTGGTGGATTGGTGTTGGGATGGGGTCCCCTGGGTTAGTTTTAGGGTTAAAAACCCAAGTTTTGATGTAAATTTTGGCAAAAAGATGTAAAGTCTCCACAATTTGTGGATGCGGAGCACATAGTCAGTTAGGAGTCAAAAGGGGTTTTAACACCTTGTCTATGGAAAGTCGAGTCGGTTTTGAGATCCACCCATGATCCGTGGACCATGGGATTGTATGTAAAAAGCTATAAATAGGTGTGTCTTAGAGAGTCTAAGGCATAGATCTATGTCTATGTTTGAGCGAAGAAATAAGGGCAAGGAAGCAACGGGTAGATAGAAGGGAAAAGGATCTACAGCTGAGTGTCTGGAGGCCTAGAGTAGAGTTCGCAGTTGACTGCACTGACCCCTGTAGCTGAGTGCATAGGGAAGTTCGAGTTTGTAACCTCATATTGAATATCAATAAATAAGTTTGTTGAATAAATTCATGTGTTTATCTGTTTACTTCTGTTATTTATGTTTGCGATATATGCTGTGATGGAATAATGTCTTTATGAAATATTGATTTATTGATGCACGACCCTATTAGATAAGTCTTATTATCTGTATGAAATGCTTGTTAAGTACTTCCGCGAAGATTATAATACATTCTGTTATGTTTATTGAGTACTTAAGTAGATCTGCATGAACTCATATCTAGGGTTATTTTATGGTGCACATAAGTGGCTGATTCATCTGTTAAGGGTCCGCAAAGACCTATTGTAGACCTTCACGAAGGTCTAGAGGTCATTTAAAAGAAGTTGCATTACTAAGCCCTAGGGGCTTATAGATCTGTGTGAAGGCAGATTTAGGTCAATAAAAGACATCACACTAATCTATGGATACAGAAACTTGGTTCCATCATCCCCGCATACTGCTTTGGGTGAGACTTCAGCCTACACTATGCAGGTTGATGCCGAAAGGCCCAATAGTGTAGGGTTTTGTTTGGTGCAATTAACTCTGAACTTGGGTTAGGACCCACTAAGCTAACAAAAGGTTCTGTTGCCGAAACCAGGATCTGCATAAGGAGATGTGTGATGTCGCATCACTGGAATCTGACCAAGAAGGAAATTGTGAAGTGGTTGGATAGGAAGATTTACGAATTCATGATGCAAGAGAATAGGAATCCATGCCTGTCGAAGGAATAGTGGTTGGAAAGATACTTGTATACATAAATACACAAAAAATTCTTCTGCACCTACCCAATCGAATTATATGAATGGATAGTTAAGTTGGCAGACGACCAAGGAAGGCGGAGGCTTGACAGTCCAATAGTATGGAATCCAGAGCTAGTGCGAAGGTTGGAAGCCTCTAAAGACAAGATCACACATGTTGTTGACCACTGGCTCGATCAAATTAAAAGAGGATTTGTTACAAAGTTCGCGGTTGATACCTTAGTCAGCCACAACGATGCAGAGCGATGCTTCTTCAAGGGACTGCATGGTAAGTATCTGAGATATTTGAATACCTGGATTAAGATGCTCTTGTGCGAGAAATAAGTTATGTTGTTGCCTTGATGTTTAGATATATGCAAAGTGGACAGATCTTCAGAAATCAAGAGAAAGAAGGTCCTGAATATAGCCCATTGATTGGACCTCCTTCAGGCGACGAAGAGGGAACGCCACAATCCTCACTCTAGAGTGCAGTACAACTGATAAGACAAGATTTTCCATAGATACATCATCCATCCACTCCACCTCTACCCTCACCCCGACATCATACATCTTTTCCCACACCACCGCCACCACCACGTAGTTCAACATGTCGAACTCAATAAAGTTGTTGATTTTCAAGGGTATAGGGAGCAAAGATACATATCAGTTCTAGTTTGTTGCGAATGTCATGTAGACTGCAGAGCAGATCACTAATGACAACATAAACAAAGCGCAGTTGGTTACTTATCTGTAGGATCGCGTGCTGACGTGGTATATTAAGTATTGTTTTGCTCATCCTTTAGCAACGCTAGTGGAAACTAAGGATGCTTTAAACAAGGAGGTTAGTAAGCCTAAGTTTTACTCGTAGTCAGTCGTTGGATTTAAGGAAATCACAATGAGGACTGGTGAGATTCCTTGGGTGTTAGATCAAAGGCTGAAATGTGTGATCCGTGAAGCTAATATGCAGCTCACCGATGGTCAGCACTGCGAGTGGTTTATAGCCTGGATTCAGCCCCACCTAAGGATTTATTTGTCACAGCAGAAGATAGGAACTCAGGTAGAATCCCTGGAAATCATGATGAGACTGCATGAGATGTCTATTCAGGATGTGACTTTGGGAGTTCAACAAATTCACTAGTAGTTGCAGAACCTCTCCTTGGAATTGCAGAGCTTGAAAAAATATAAGGAGGCTAGGCTAGAGGTGCGCAAGGAAGTCTGGTGCCTCAAGTGTAAGGTCCAAGGGCATGATAAAGACCACTGCCTTGTCTTCACAAATTATATTATAGGGGGAGGACTGATTCCTCTGAGGCAGAAAGCTCGAGCACGACCGAGTGCGGGGCCCATGCTGTGGTGTGCTATTTGTCAAGTGGCTAGAAAACACACAACTAATAATTTCCATTTGCTTCAAAAGTTCGTTTAGATGCCACAAAAATTGTTCTGCAAATTATGCAAATCAGTGGGCCATGATGAGCTCCACTATCGTAGCTCTGCACTAATGATGGAAATAATGCCTACCTAGTGAACGCAAGAAGAGACTTGGCCTCTAGATCAAGGAACCAAAGGAGTGCGCAGAGGATATCACGAATGAGGATGAGGCCGAAGAGGAAGAGGACCTCAGAGAGGTCACGACCAGGTTATTTGCTATAATTGTGGAACACTAGGGCACAACGTGTGGGAGTATTAGAATCAGACATGCCTGTCGTGTCAATATTGCATCCAATTTAACCACACAATAGAAGAATTCCCTGTGTTGGTAGCTAAGATGTAGGAGGAGAAGGTGCAACCTTAGCAAGATACACATAACTTACAAATCATGAGAGACAAGTCCTGCGAGGAAGATCTAAATGTGAATATCATGCTGAGAAGCAGCATAACAACTGTGGATGATAAGGGAAAATAGCTTGAAGAGGATGGATGGGTCTGCCTGGTCCCGGAGAAGGAAGTTGGGTTCGATCTAGAGTGCATGAAGGAAATGTTTATGGAATCCAAGAAAAGATTCGCTAAGGCATCTACCTCAGGAAGCCAGAGAAAAGTACCAGAAACCAACGCGCCTATAGAGGTTGACCCCTCTGTACTTACCACGTTCTTGGAAACCTGCATGAAACTTTTGCGCGATAGCAAGGTTGTGAAAGGTATACAGGAATTAATAAACAAGTGTGTTGGTAAAGAAAACGCTCCTGATGGACACCACGTAGTAAGAAAAAATGGCAAACATAAGGCAAGAACAGGGCACGAGATGAGGCTCACCGTGCAAATAGGAGATTATGAGATGGACCAGGTTATTTTGGATCTGGGGTCTGATGCAGACATTATGCCTAAACAAACATGGGAGAGAATGGGGAGACATGCACTACAGTGGCCTCTGATCCAGCTTAGAATGGAAAACCAGCAGAATATTATCCTATGGAATGACTACATGGAGTCACTGTAGATATAGAATGTGTGAGCACACTGGCTAATTTTGAAGTAATCGAGATTGTCGATGAAAACAACCCATACCCCGCGCTCCTTGGAATTGATTGGGCCATTGGTATCAATAGATTCATCAACCTAAAGAAGAGGATGATGTCATTTGAGAGGAAATTTCTTTGGGTTGTAGTAACATTAGACACTTCATAAGACCACACTATACTGAACGAGTCTGTGACTACGAAGAAAGTGATGATGACTTGGATCAGATCTAAAATGTAACTGCACGAGATCAAGACTAGATTAATTCAACAGTTGATGGATGGATTACATCGAACCAAGAAAGTTCCCGTACATTAGATTCAGATGAATAATTGGAGCATTGGCAGAAGAGGCTGCATGAAGTATCTACACTGGGCTGTAAGATGATGACTAAATCGTTGCACTGTGTGTCATCAGAGGTAGGAAATTTACCCTATTATGATGGTTTAACTGACGTGGATAAGTTTTTGGATTCATTTTAGCCAGAAGTCCCTGAGGATCATCGCTTCCAATCATTGGATTTAGCTACGCACTACGCCCGCACGATGGTGGGTACACACAAAGACAACTTCCATGAATGGCGAGATTATAAAAGGAGGATGAGGTTGTGATTTGGTAGTCCTAAAATTCGACTGACTAAGAAGTACGATGGGAAAAATGATTCATGCAATCATTTAGCAAAGTGGACTAAAGCTTATGGAATAGAGCCGCAACTGGAGTGGGTGCATTTATTCTGTCATACTTTGGATACAATTCCTATGAATTGGTATCTGGAAACGGAGCTCTGCCATGGCACCACTGATGGGATATATTAAGGGAAGGATTCTTAATTACATTCAGTTTGGAAGAGGGCTTCGAATACATTGATGAAGCTCTACAGGAGATTAAGGTAGCGATCTTCAGAATACCGCAGGATCCTTTGGAGTTCATTCAGCCAGATTGGAGCACCCAGCTACACCATGCGGTGGAATGCTATAATGTGACCATTGAGGTGGAGGATGAAGATCCAAGAAATATCAATATTCTAGAGGCAGAAGGCCATCGCGAGGTCGAAGGACTACAACTAGAAAACTCAGACATCACCAAGCCGTTGAAAACCAAACAAGTAAACATTGGTACTGAAGCAGAGCCAAAATTTGGGAATATTGGAGATTACTGGGATGATGCCACAGTGGATAAAGTTGTTGAGCTACTCCTCGAATACCAAGATCTTTTTCCCACCAAGATTTTGGACCTGAAGGGCATCATAGGTGACCTAGGTGTGATGAAAATCACTTTGAAACCACACGCGAAGCCTATTAAGCAAAGGTTGTATCGCCTTAATCCCAAATACAAGGAAAATGTCCACTTGGAGTTGGATAAGATGCTCGAAGTAGACATCATCGAACCTATGGAAGAATCTAATTGGGTGAGCCCGATGGTGGTTCAAGGGATGAAACAGAAGGGAGAAATAAGGATTTGCGTAGACCTAAGGAAGCTTAATGATGCCTGTGTCCATGATCCTTTTCTGACACCGTTTACTGATGAAGTATTGGACAATGTTGAAGGGAAGGCGGCTACTCATTCGCTGATGGATTTTCAGGGTACCATCAGATCAAGATCACTTTTGAGTATAGGAGCAAAACAATATTCGCGATGAAATGGGGTTGTTTTTAGTATACTATCATGCCATTTGGACTTAAGAATTCACCTGCCATATTCTCTTGCGTGGTTAGAGCAGCGTTTAAGGAGTTTATTCATAAGTTCTTGGAGGTGTATTTTGATGACTGGATAGTGTTTGGTTTAGTAAAGTGCCATGTAGCAAGTCTGCACCTGATACTAGATACGTGCTGCATATACCAAATTGCATTGAACCTGAAGAAGTGTCTATTCTGTGTCCCCTTTGGGATCTTGCTGGGTCATGTGGTATGCAATCAAGGGTTGATGGTGGACCCTACCAAGATCACGGTAATAGTGAATTTGGAGGCCCCAAGAAGTGTCAAACAGTTGTGCGCAATGCTAGAGCATACATGATATTAAAGAAAGTTCATCAAGGCTTATGCTCATATTACCGTGGCCATGGAGAAACTATTGAAGAAGGATGCTACATTCCATTAGGATGAAGAATGTTAGCACAGTTTGGATGTTTTAAAGGAGAAGATGGTCACCACACAGATTTTGGTCTTCCGAGATTGGAAGAGGGAATTCCATGTACATGTCAATGCCTCTTGCAGTGCGTTGGGAGCAGTGCTAACAAAGGCCGATGAGGGAGAGATCGACCACCCTATAGCCTTCGCAAGCAGGAAATTATCAAAGGACGAGAATAATTACTCAATGAAAAAGTGCAAAGGATTGGCTATGATATACGTGCTTCAAAAATTCAGGAACTACTTGTTGGGTGGACACTTCAAAATGTACGCAGATCATTCTGCCTTGAAATAGGTGGTCAACAAGTCTGTGTTTGGGGGGAAAGATCTACCGATGGTTTTTGTTATTCCGAGAGTATGAATTTGAGGTGATTGTGAAGCCAGGGAACTTGAATGCAGGACCTAACCATCTATCACAGATTGAGACAGGAGAGGAGCCTACCAATTTAGAGGAAGGGTTTCCGAATATGCAGATCTTTGCAGTGCACTTAGCAGATAACTACTTTGAAGATATTATTCACTTTTCGACTACAGGGACGACACCGAAAGGGTAAACAGGTCATGAAAAGAAGGAACTAGTAGTGCGCATGGTGGATTTCTCAATGATTGGAAGACATGTATATAAGATGGGTGCCAATGATATATTGTGATGATATGTGCCAGATTTTGAGTAGAATAGAATCTTCGCTAAAGCTCATGGAGGGGCTGCAGGAGGACATTATGAAAGAAAGGTGAGATCACAGAAGATTTTGCGCACAAGTTTATGGTGGCCTACGTTGCATAAAGATTCTAAAGTGTATTGTACGAGATGCGATGCATGTCAACGAATGGGCAGACCACCATGGAGGGACGAGTTGCCACTAAATCATCAAGTATCATTGTATCCATTTGAAAAATGGGAATTGATTTCATTGGTCCCATCCAGCCCCTAGGAAAGAAGACAGGTGCGCGCTATATCATCACCTCGACGGAGTGTCTAACTAGATGGGAGGACGCACAATCGGTGAAGGATTGTACAGGGGCTACAACAGTGAAGTTCTTGTTTGAGTATGTGTTAACTAGATTTGGCTGCCCAAAAGTGTTGATGAGTGATCGGGGTATGCAATTCCTAAACGAAACGATCAACACGTTGACTGAAGATTCCAGGTTTATCATCAAAAGAGAATATTGTGTCATCCTCAAACTAATGGAATAGTTGAGGTCTTTAATAATATTTTTGAAAATGCTATGATGAATATTTGTAACACACAATGGAATGATTGGGATCTGCGTGTACCTGTATTTCTATGGGCATACAGCACTGCTTGCAAAAACCTGACAGGACAAACACCTTTTAGATTGGTCTATGGCGTAGAAGATGTGATGCCTATGGAATATTGGTCTTGGTTAGATTCCATCAAGAAGTATAAAAGGAGCATGAAAAAGAATGGCACAATCGACATATCAAGTTGTGCACGATCAAAGTAAATGATCTGGTTTTATTATATGATATCAAGTTCACTAAGTTTCCAGGGAAATTTTAGATGCACTAGCTTGGGCCATATGTTATCAAAGAGATTACAAATGGAGGTGTGATTCAGCTCACAAAGATCAATGAAGAACCTTTTCCGGGAAGGGTGAATGGAAGTTGACTGAAACCATATACAGGGGATCTGTCTCAATGACTATATGACGGCAGGACAATCTTAGTGCTCCAGGCAGTTGTAAGGGAGCGCGGGACTATAAACTACACTGCCAGGATTGGAATACTACGTGGCAGGTGGAATGCGCAGAAAAGGGTGAAGTTATAGTATAAGAAGTTGCACAAAGGGAGCTACGCTATGAAGGGAGGTGTCATGTAGCACAATAGGAAGTGACCGTTGGAGTCATTTTTCATGATTTTACAGCTAGAAGACAGTTAATAGGATCAGGTTGGTGGAATTTAAGGCCAAAATATTTGAAGATATGTCGCCAAAACAACATTAATGATCAAATTTTGGGGGGAATGGTCAGATTTGAACTCAAAAACCCATATAAATTACGCGTGTCAGCCCAACAGAGAACACTTTGCACCCTTAGAGTTTTTAAGTTGTGTTGTATGTTGCTAATGAACCACATGTTCTTTTATGATTTTGTTGCGAGCCCTACATTTGCCAATTTACCAAAGTTGAATCAGAAGTTCATCCTTAACACTATGTTAGTACCAAGCCCTGCTAAGACTGTGAGCACTCGGGGAGATGTTGCGTCTGAAGTAGTTGCTCCAGAGGTGGTGAGTATGGAAGCTTCAGCTCCTATGCCTACAACGCCGCGGTTGCCTAGGCTGATGCCTACACCTATTAGAGAAACCTTGAAGCGAAAGAAGGATAAGCAGAAGAAGCTGGTGCCAGTGCGCGAGTCACCCAGAAAACACTCTATGAATCAAAAGAAAAATAAAGACAAGCAGCCCGAGAAGGTTTTCGATTTGGAGGCTGACGAAGGATAGGGCACCGAGGATATAGATGTTGAGAGAATGGAGCCCATTTCAAAGTTGTCAGATTATATCCCTCCACCTAAGGGGAAAACAAAGGTCATCAAGGACCCAAACTCGGACAAATTTGTTATTTCTATGCCCCTGCTATCAGAGCAGGTCCCCTTTGAAGGTTCATGCCTTGCAAGGATCCCCCTGCTAATCATGGAAGATTGGGACCTGGTAGAACATGAGCAGTTCCCTCACCTTGTGACAGCAAATTATATTAAGTATGTCTATTATCCGGACTCCGGTGTCACTAAGTTAGAAACAGTGGAATGGATCCGTGGAGTGGAAAATTTTGGGTTGTTGAACCAGTTGTGGGTGCCCCACTACCATTGCACCACTATCAACAAAACCTGTGTGCGTCAGTTGCTTACTCTAGTACATGATGGGTGCTTATGGATAGGAGGGCATATACCCATCATTGAGATGCTCATCCACAGGATCACACACATGCCACATGAGGGCTTGAATCCAGCCAAGGAGTTTGGCGAAAAAGGTAGGCGAAAAAGATTTGGCGGGCAAGACGAAGAAGGAGTTTGCACTTGAGAAAAAGTTGCGCAGATATTCAATCGCGTCTATCAATGATCCCATGGTGCAGATTTCTGCACAAATCCTTGCAAGAAATATAATGAGGAAGTTCCACGTGGACAAAGTTCTAGCGCCCGTAGTCTCTTTAGCTACACAATGCATGAAGGATGTGGAGTTTAACTGATCAAGGTACCTATGCAGCGAATTCCTTACGAATTTCCATGAGGTCTAGGATGAGACCAAGCCATTCCGCTATGCGTGGTTTCTACTTTTCATCATGTTGGTCACATGGGAGCTGTCATAAGACAACCAGTTTCCTCCGTTGAAGGAAGGATTGCCGGAGGCTGCGCAGTTTTCTTCCCTTTGGGCCATGAAGGACTTATGCGAGTCATAGAGACAAAGATCTTTTGGTTCCTAATGGAAATGAGTCTCCACATGACCATCAATCAACGGCTAAGGTTGTCCCCAACCTTGTACAAGTAGTTGTCGACGTATGCCGCGTTCAAAGTTGACTTCCACCGCATCTACATTCAGGCACGAAAGGACCCGCAACAGAAATGGTATGATTTACCATACTTGGTCACAAATCATGACATACAGGAGGTCATCAAGAGATGGCCAGCAGAATGGCGCACCCCATCGGATTTGGATGTTAGAACCAGTAAGGGTGCGGGTAGCTTGGATGAAAATAAAAGGAAGGATGCAGAAAAGTAGGCTGTGTAGAAGTTGGCCACGCAGTAGAAGAAGGAAGTGACAGAGAAGGCTCAGATGGAAAAGGAGTGCGCTACTAAGGAGTAGGCTGACCAAGAGCAGCGTGAATCACAGAGAAGCGGTAAATCCCCTTTGCTGGCGACAGAGGAGGAAGAACAATCTTAACAGGGTGGCGAAGGAGATGAGGGGAAGATCACCCCATTTCGGCTAAGGAAGCATGGATAGGAGCAATGGGAGGGTCCCCAAAAGAAGCAAAATTCAAACAAAACGTAGGTTGATCCCATGACCTTGATGGAGGGTGATCTCGATGAGATCAGTGACAAAATCTGGGATACTACAACTGAACTGCTGCAACAATTCAAACAACAATACATGTAGACACTAGGGAGCGTCCAGAAGGATCTGTGCGAGTTGCAGATCCAAACTAGTAGGATACATGTGGGAACAAGTCAAGCGAGCACAACAAAAGTGAGCCTAGCACTGGGGATGAGTCAGGCTGTAGAATTGGTCAAGACATTGGACCTTCGCATAGTTGATCTACCAGAAGAGTCCCTACACGCAGATTGGCCGATGACCGTGTCATATTAAGTACCCTTAAGGACATTGCACTAAACATTGCAGCACTCCCCAATGAATTTCTTCATGTGCTATAGGCAAGGGTGACGGAGGAACTGAGAGCTCGGGAGTAATGCGCTCTTAATTTGATCAATGAACATAGGGTGAACAACGAACATATGTTCGCTAAGAAAACACAGGCATTAAAGGAAAAAGGCATAGAGTTCCAGGTTGGAGGCCACGATAGCAGAGGCGTGCAGAATGGTGTTGGAGTTGCACATCCCAGAGAACGCACAACTGGAAGCCAAGATCCAAAAATTAGCTACAGGATTGAGCGAGGCGAAAACAGAAGTTGGACAAGTTCAATTCGAACTCAATATGAAAATCACAGAGTTGTAGCTCAAATTACAGCCTACGACTCCGCCCAAGGTTAAGGAGTAGCATAGAGCCGCCATTAAGGAAGGGATGGCCACTTTGGATGTCGCAGTCACTGACTGCACGACCTTTTTTGAATAGGCGATGGAGTTGGTCATGACCCTATAGGAAGACCCAAACTTGCAGATATTGAATACAAAGATTCGTGAGCTATAGAAGCAGTACAATGAGGTCAGGGCAATGACACACTCAATTTTTATAGCACAATGCATCACCCAGTTGCAGGAAGGGAAGCAACTCCTCGCTCAGGTTGAAGCAGCTTAGAAGAAGGAGGTCGTGCTGAAGGCCAGGTTGGGACCTTGGTTAGAAGAAGCTTACCAAGTATCAACCAAAATTCAAGAGAAGTTGATGATCTTGCAGTAAACACAACAAAAGGTGATGCTGGCCGCGGAAGGACCAGCTACAAAGCAACTCGTAGAAGAGGTCAAGTAGGAAGCTATGCAGAGCACTGCCAATGTTGCAGTTGTGCAGGTGGAGCTGGGGGATCTTTGCAGCAAGATTGCCACGCCATTTAAGTGACTCGAGGGTGAGTCACGACCTTTGTGTTGGGGGCTTGTTGGGATGGGGTCCCTTGGGTCAGTTTTGGGGCTAAAAACCGACGTTTTGATGTAACTTTTGGTAAAATGATGTAAAGTCTCCGCAATTTGTGAATGTGGAGCATGTAGTCAGAAGGAGTCAAAAGGGGTTTTAACCCCTTGTCTATGGAAATTCAAGTCGTTTTTGAGATCCACCCATGGTCCGTGGACCATGGGATTGTATGTAAAAAGCTATAAATAGGTGTGTCTTAGAGAGTCTAAGGTAGAGATCTATGTCTATGTTCAAGAGAAGAAACAAGGGAAAGTAAGTAGCGGGTAGATAGAAGGGAAAAGGCTCCGTAGCTGAGTGCGCAGAGGCCTAGATTAGAGTCCACAGTTGACTGCGCGAACCCTTGCAGTTGAGTGCGCAGGGAAGTTCGAGTCTATAGCCTCATATTGAAGATCAATAAAGAAGAATGTTGAAGAAATTCATGTGTTTATATGTTTAATTCTGTTATTTATGTTTACGATATATGCTATGATGGAATAATATCTTTATGAAATATAGATTTATTGATGCGTGACCCTATTGGATAAGTCTTATTAATTGTACGCAATGCTTGTTAAGCACTTCCGCGAAGATTATAATACATTATGTTATGTTTATTGAGTACTTAAGTAGATCTACGTGAACTCAGATCTAGGGTTATTTTATGGTGCACGTAAGTGGATGATTCATCTGTTAAGGGTCCGCAAAGACCTATCGTAGACCTTCACAAAGGTCTAGAGGTCGTTTAAAGGAAGTTTCATTACTGAACCCTAGGGGCTTATAGATCTACGCGAAGGCAAATATAGGTCAATAAAAGACATCACACTGATCTATGGATGCGAAAACTTGGTTCCAACATCCCCCCATACTGCTTTGGGTGAGACTTCAGCCTGTGCTACGTGGGATGATCCCGAAAGGGCTAGTAGTGTAGTGTTTTATTTGGCACAATTAACTCTGAACCTGGGTCAGGATGCACTAAGCCAACAACTGGCCACATGTTAAGCTAGAAAATTGATTTTGTTGTTTATTTGTTAGAAATATAAATATTTAATTTAGACATAGAAATTGGAGTATTCCTTAATAAGTCGAAGAGTTTAGGAATGTAAGAGTTATTTCCATTGTAATGATTAGGCCACATGGTTGTCTTTTCTACTTCCTTCATTTGCAGAGAAGAGGAATCGAATCATTTACTTAAGTTTTTGAATAAAGAAGGCATCAAATTGGAGGATAAGTAGCTTTTCTCCTACCTCCGAGCCTATATGCTTGAAATGAATTAAAAGGAAGTTGTGCATCAACACATATATTCAAAAATATGTGATTTCTTATCTTTGGTTTCCAACTGAACTTTGCATTCACTTTTTTAAGTTTTAGAATTCAATTTGACCATCTCTGTAATATTATATGCTTGTTAAAATTTGATTTTGAGTAGTGGTTTCTTATGCAAGTCCCATCAACTGCGACCTTCGAACATTTCACATCGCCTTTGTTTTTGCAGGAAGTGACTCGTTCCTTCGATTAGGACTTGGATCATAAACTTAAGTGATGGTAATCCCTTGATGAAGAGAGGCAAGAGGAGAACATTCCATGAATTGGGAGACATCTAAATACCGTGGAGAGTCAAGCTGTAGAGGGTCAGTCGCTTCACCTTTCCAAAAGTTTGATTTTTTTTTGAAGCGCTGCAAAATCATTTTGTAGCGCCTATAGGTTTTCCGCTGAATGCTACTTCAAGGAAATTTTTGAGTTGTGGTTTTGGAATTTGAGGATCCTTTTGGCCTATCCATCCCCGTCACTTAATAATCACCCTTTTTTCAATGTTTAATTTATATATATACAATTTAATGTAAAAAAAATTGTTGGATAGGAAACATTTTTTTGGTAAGTGGAAAGGGGGCATCATGTATGAAAAATTATAGGTTTCCCTTTATGTCACACTATGTGGATTGTATTGATGTCATGAAAATCATTTATAACATACACTTGACCTTATCTATGTCCACTCAAAAGTTATCAACTTGCGCTTTGTACTACCAATTTGTTTGGAACACGTAGGTTTACTATCCAATTAGGGATTTCACTATGTAAGAAAGGGATCCATTGGAGATCACCAATGTTTCATTTCTACTTCAACATATAATCATTCATTCATCTCCATAATCTCTATATGCTTACTTTATTTTTCATAAATAAATTTTTATATTTAGTTTCCATAATTTCTTCTTGTAGGATCTAGAATGATTTGACACTTCTCTATGTATCATTGTTAGCGATATTGTTGTCTTGATGGTTTCAATCTAGTTATTTTATATTTCTAGATTTATTTTACTTGAGATATTTATCCTAATCAATATTTCTCATATGTTGAACTCATCATTGTTCATTTTTCTTCTATTTTCTAATTAGGACACTCATCACTATTAGGCTCTATTCCCATTAAGTTATTCATTTGGATCATTTGCATGATAATGCCTTATCTCAACCACTAAATTATAGCTTAATAGAGTAAAATTGTCTTAGCAATAATCTTTCTATTGCATTCATTTCAAATCCAAGCAAATTTGTCATTCAGGCTACAAACTAAGCTCCAAATTGAGTAAGATATCAACGCTTGAAGAAAATATAGAGATGCTTGAAATGTATACTAAAATCAAGTGAAGATTTTCATAACTAGATTTATAATGAAAGAAAGAGAATATCTTAAATTAAAATCTTAACTTTCCCCATCAAAAATATGTGAGACAACCAAATATTTTACCCTTTGGTTTTGCATCCTTATCTTGTACCAACCATAGCTCATCCATACAAAATTAAATATGTCAATTCCTAGCAGGACCAACCTTACTCTTATGCTTTAGATGAGAGAAAAGATGATCGTGAAAGTGAGTTGTTCATAGTTAAAAACAATTATACCCCTATGTGTATGTTGAGGTATTAGAGTAAGGACGGATGGCTAAGTCTTACATCTACAACCACTTACACATTTGGGAGTATCTAACTTTAATGACGTGATTATATGTTTGTGCAACTCTAGGTGCTAAGATGTTATATACCTAGGGGGGATAATATGGGGTACCAAAGGTGGTACCCAAGGTAATAATGTAATAATGGGAGGGGCCATAGTAATAATAATGTAATGGGCCCATGGTATTAGTTGATGGTATGAGGGAACCATGGTAATGACCCATGGTATTGTATGTATGAGGCCTATATAGAGGCTAGAGACTCCACATGGGAGATAGTGAAGGATTATTGTATGAACATGCATATGGCTTGTGGAGTGTTCTCCTTCCTTAAGGAGTGAATGTATGGTGTTGCCCTACCTTAAGGGTTTTGATTAATAAAGAATCATTTCATATTATTTCTGGGTTTCTTTGCATTATCTTATATTTTTGGATCAGATCTACAACAAGTGGTATCAGAGCTTTTTGGGAGTGCTATCTATTTCTATCTTGTTATTCTTGGATTATTTCTATCTTGTTATTCTTGGGTATATTTATATTTTTGGTATCAGATCTACAACATAAGATGTACAAGGGTGGTTGAGTCTAACACCTACATCCACTTACATATTTAGCAACACATAGATCATGACCTCTCGCACCACATCCTCTCATCATACAACTATTGTCACTTAGCCCAATAAGCTATCATTTTAAAATGTTATTCATGAACCCTATTCAATGGATTTTCTATTAGTTATTCATCGACCATCCATGAATAAAAAATCTCATATCTTCTACCAATATGACTATCTCAATTCACTTGCACATTATCTTTCTCACCCTTTAAAGATATGTTAATATATTATAATCCATGCTTAATAGTAAATGAATTTGTAAATTCTTAAAACATTAAAACTAAAAGATATTTAATATATTCTAAAATATTTAAACATTACAAAATTCTAACTTCTTATAATAATTATATTTCTTTTATATAAAATTACAATGTCTACTTGAATTATTATATAAGAATTACAATACAAAGATTTTCTACCTAAACTTGAGCTTGTATAAATTTAATGCATCCCATGATATCTAGGCAAAATAAAGAATAGACCATGAAATAAACCTTTTGTAAGATAAATAACTAATTCAAGTCTTGTTGGTTAATCCTCCACGATTATCATGTAATAGATTAATAGTTTTATTTACAGTTAATAAGTACCGAGATCAAACTGTCTCGTACCTACCATAGAATTGTATAAATAAAGTTATTTTCAAATTTTATAATACAATCATCATTGTAGAATTTGTTCAGTGCTTGTTTATAGTGGTATCAGAGCGTTGAAATTTTAAACTCCATGTTCTGATATTCGTGCGATGAGTGCGTTGAGGCGCAGCGCGCATAACCAGTGGCAAAGATACGATTGACTAGTCTTGATCCCAGACACACGTGACAGAGGAGGATCCCACAAAAACCGTTTACAACCTTCGGGGGCACTCGACACTAGTCCATGGTTTTTCGTGGGGAGGATCTTCGTCATTGATTTCACATTGGACGGTTTTCACAAAACCACTTTAGAAGGCACTCATTGGCATAACCGTCGAGTTGTTTGTTCTGCCGAGTTTGATTATATTGATTGGTGTGCACATAGTATGTGCAATATTTAATCTTTCCTACTCGTATCTATCAATGAAGCCTGGGACCCACGAAACAGTAAAATCTTTTTGCTCGTCATTTGATTGGTCTGTTAACAAAGTTTAGGACACGCGGAACAGTAAGACCTCTACTGATTTGCAGTAATATTATATTTGTATTTGGGAAGCCGTTAAATGCAACCGCGAGAAGTATTTTAGACAGCGAAAAACAGGCTTCCGCTAGCATGAAATTTGCAAGAGTTTTATACAGTCCACAATTCTTGAAAGGCTTATTTCTTAATTAGCCTTGGTTGCCTGATATTTCTACAAATTAATATCTACGGTTATAATTGTCCTAATTTGAAAGGGAAACTACCATGAGTGGTTTCGAAATATTAAAAAACACTCATTTTTAATGATTTATGGTAAGGCATCCATGAAAGAAAGAAAGACGGAGATGGAAAAGAGGTTGAACTTGAGGTGCTTGATGATGAAAAAAAACTTGAAATTTGGGAGACTAAGGAAAAAAAGGCATATGATTTGATCTCTACTCTAGTATCATAAGAGGTAAGTTGACACATTTTTTCAAGTTCTATAACATGTGTAGTATTAAGAAGTTTTTTCAAGTTGGGAGACTAAGGAAAAAAAGGCATATGCTTTGATCTCTACTTCAGTATCATAAGAGGTAAGTAGACACATTCTTTCAAGTTCTACAACATATGTAGTATTAAAGAAGTTAAGGAGCTTGGAGATCATCATTCATTCCATTGTTGATGATATTATTTAATTTGCAATTAAAAGATAATGATCCCATGAGGTAAACATTATAAATTAGAGTAATTTTTCATGATATTGATTCTACTAGAGTTAACTTTTTAACTTTTTAACTTTTATATGCAACTGACAGTTAACTTTTTAACTTTTATATGCAACTCACAGTATTCATTAAGGCTTTGTACCGTGTCCACTGACACTACTTGAAATATCTCCAAGCTAGTGGATAAATGAAAGATATAGATATAAAAATTGTTAAAAGAGAAAAAGATTTTGGAAAGAAAGATCTATTCTCTAATAGAAATGTTGATACTTTGTGCCTTGCACAAAAACAACACAATTTTCAAAAAGAATTTCCAGAAATAACAAGAGTACCAAAGTTTCAAAAAAGAATTCCAAGAAATAACAAGATTACCAAAGGTCGCGGTAGAAGAAACTTTAGAGACCAGGGGTAACAATAATCAAAATGATAAAAAACCAAGGTGAAAAGCAACAAAATAATTTTCAAAATGATAAAATAAATATAAAATGTCATAGATATGGAAAAATTGGTCATACTGTTGTTATAGAAACAATCTGCTACTCACATGAATTCCTATCATACGAATGCCAATGTATCATAACGGTACCATTTTTCCATCTGCCACTCACACGAATGCGTATCATACGAATGCCAATGTATCATAACGGTACCATTTTTCATAAGTGTCTGGACAAAGGTTTACATAAAACCCCAAAACTGCAATTGAAACGTGTTCATGGAAACGTCTACTCCTTGCATGCCATCACTACTAGGAACTTCTACTCGCATGCCATCACTACTAGGAACTCTAACTTCATGTTATGTTTACATGTTTGATTATTTTGGAATAGGATTTTCAGGTTCATAAAAAGATCACGTAAATTAAATATTAGACTATAAATTAAGTAAAAAAAGTAAGTGTTTTAGTCTGTCACCGACCCATTACTCAACACGACATGGAACAAGATGATCTTCATTATCTCCACCACTAGGCTATCCAGACTTACTCCAATTACACAGGTAAAAACTTTACCAGAAACAAGAAACAACGACAACTAACACGACCTGGAACAAGATGATCTTCATTATCTCCACCACTAGGCTATCCAGACTTACTCCAACTACACAGGTAAAAACTTTATCAGAAACAAGAAACAACGACAATGAGGAACAGAGTTTTGAAGTTTCACATTCAAGAAACAAGGAGAGAGAAAAAAACATTAAAATTATTTTAAAAACTCATTTACTAGAATAACAAGTATTCGAAACCCAATCTTCTTCCTAGTTTTATTATGTTAACCAAAATTCAACAATATATTAATGAACTATTGGCTTTAGAATGCAACAAAACAAAACACCAAAAACGAATTAACAATTTAATGAAAGTAACTAAATATCTAGAAATGTCATCTTCCCTTTTAAGTATATGTTGAGTGGGTATTGTTCTCTGTTGGGAACCATAGATTTGTGTATTTAGGTGGACAGATGGGGAAAAGATCTGTGATCAGCTTCTATAGAGGATTGTTGGTTATAATAAGAAGAAGTAAAAGTCTCGGTTATAGTTCATTCCAAAAAGTTGTGGGGTTAAATTCTTTGTCTTTTTCTAAAGTTGTGGGGTTAAATTCTTCGTCTTTTTCCATTCAGAGACATACCTATTGGACCGTTAATGATTTTATTGAATAATTATCTAACATAATTAATAGTGCCCAACTGAGACCTTCCAGATTTGCAGGTATCACAGGTTTGCAGGTTTCACAGTTTCAATCCATGATCTATACAAAACAAAACAAAAGATATTAAACTCTTGAGATTAAAATAAATACCAAATCATTACTTCAATCATTGAAAATTTATTCATCCTAAATTGTTCCTCTAAGCTGCGCAAGTGGAAAATGAAAGTTGTTGTCTCTCTGCATGTTTTGCGCAATGCTTTTTTGGGACGAGAGTTAACCGGAGTTTCTAAGATGTAACCGAGGACAAACTGGTGATGACTAAACCTTGTGACATAAAACTGTTGTAAGAAAAGATGATTCATTTCAGAAAAAACAAATTTAGCACTAACAAAAAGTAAAACAACATTGGGAACGGCGTTTCCATACTGTCTCATTTCTAATGCGTTTTTTAATAAAAACAGTTGTCGTTTTTTTTTTGTAGAAACGGTTATCGTCATCCAATTTTTTTTTTATAAAGAAACGAGACGACAACAACCGTTTCTACAAAACTTTTGTAGGCGTGTAAAAGCCTACCAGAAACTGAGATTGTATTAGTGTGGCCACAAAACTCAACATCACGGTACCTCTTGAGATGATCATTGTAATACCCGTTATGATTATTTAATGCAGATTGGCGACAGTGATGAAGAATCGTTTACAATATTTGTCTGCCAAATTTCCATTCCTTCCGGTGACCACGTGTTAAAGTCCTTGATTTCGTCTTATCCACTCTTATCATTTAGTCTTGGGCCACTATACTTTTAAAAGTAAAATATCCATGCACCCACATGAGAAATCATGCCACATCCACTCCTCCTATCATTAAGTCTTGGGCCACTATCCTTTTCAAAGCAAAATATCCATGCAACCACATGAGAAATCATGCCACATCCACTCCTATCATTAAGTCTTGGGCCATTATCCTTTTCAAAGTAAAATATCGATGCCACCAGGGCCTTCCCTGTTCGCATATCCATTTTGTCGTTCGACCTATACTTATTGAGATTTCCATTCTGTCGTTCGGCAACAACTTCACTGGCCTACAAATAAAATGATGACTAAGGAATGCGTGTTTGTGTTTTCGGTGACATGTAAAGCTACAAATAAAATGACAACTAAGGAATGCGTGTGTGTTTTCGGTGTCATGTAAAGCTACAGCGGGATATTATTGAAGTCTTCCACCAATCAGTCAAATCTAGATGGGAAAACGCCCGCTTGCAAGTCATGTAAAGCTACAAATAAAATGGCAACTAAGGAATGCGTGTGTGTTTTCGGTGTCATGTAAAGCTACAGCGGGATATTATTGAAGGGAGTAGTCTACCTGGGTGGAGGAATGGCCCGGTTTCCGTCACCGCCCGGAAAAACCTCCGGCTCCGGCCGCCGGAAATTCCTCCGCCCAGCTCCGCCACCCGCCGCCGCGAGCTCCGCCCAGCTAGTTTCCATGAACTTCCCGATACTAATAAACGTCGATGATGCAATGGTAGCGCGTCTGGTTCAGATCACAAGGTTATGTGTTCGATTCGCGTCAGGTGTACGAGCATTTTTTGGCACATTCGTATCCTGTCCCGCGCGTCAATCTCATTTCCCACAGCAAATCACATAAAGAAAAGATTTGAACACCCTGTTGAGCAGACATTGAGACGGACAAACATAAGGCGCGTATAGAAACCTAAGCTTCTCATCTCTTTTTCAGATGGAAAAAAAGATGAGAATCACGCTACACTGTATAATCCTCATCTCATAACCCTCCCATTAACCACGTCAAAACCCATACGCAAGAACTGTCAAAGAAAATAAAAGCATTCCATGATTAAAGCCCTTGCCATTCCCATAGCTCCATTGTGAAGTAGAAATAATGAAGAAAAACGATTTAATGGATTTGTCCGTCTCAATGTCTGCTCAACAGGGTGTTCAAATCTTTTCTTTATGTGATTTGCTGTGAATTTGGGGAAATGAGATTGACGCGCGGGACAGGATACGAATGTGCCAAAAAATGCTCGTACACCTTACGCGAATCGAACATATAACCTTGTGATCTGAACCAGACGCGCTACCATTGCGCCACGCATCGATGTTTATCAGCATCTGGAAGTTCATGGAAACGAGCTGGGCGGAGCTCGCGGCGGCGCTGGGCGGAGCTCGCTGAGGGTGGCGGAGCTGGGCGGAGGAATTTCCGGCGGCCGGAGCCGGAGGTTTTTCAGGACGGTGACGGAAACCGGGCCATTCTTCCGCCCAGGTAAACTACTCCTTATTGAAGTCTTCCACCAATCAGTCAAATCTAGATAGAAAAACGCCCGCTTGCAAGTCAGTGCCAGGTGCTTGGGTAGAAAAGGAAAGAGAATGAATTCTGTACATCCATAAAGCATATATAGAAGAGAAATGCAACACTTAGACGTTGTTGATATTAACCATGTAACATAAAATGTCCCTCCCGATCTGGAAATGCATCTGAAATATAATGAAGGGAAGAAAAAGAAGTCAAAAATGTTGTTGTGCTGGCAACCTCAAATCAATTCAAACAGGTTCACTCATTGCTGGGAATCCGGATGCTTTGGATAAAATCGCAGAGACTGCCAATCGCTCATGCACGTTCCCATACCTCTCCGTTTGTGTAACGGACGGTTCTGCTCATAAAGTACCACGTGTCTAAACTTTTCTGTGCCATCCACACACAAGGGTAACGTACCATACACACACCAGAGGAGAGTACTCTACCGAGTCCACAAATTAGTTCTATAAGGATATATTGGTATAATTTTTTTTTTTTGGTTAAATTTGGTAGTAATTTTGGGAAATCAGGGTTTCAGCTATTAAAATTTAGGATTTTGGGTGTTTATTAGATTTTTGCTAAAATCTAGTAGAAATTTTGGAAACTCTGGGTTTACCTGTTAAGGATTTTGGATGTCTAGGGTTTTAATGGTGCTGAATCCATTTTCACTATAAAATTAAAAATAATTCAAACACTCCTATTTTGAAAAAAAAAATCCTCCAATTCCAACAAAAAAAAATAGCTTTCCAAAAGAAATTGTAACCTAGTATACAGCTCCAACGATTTTAATGTCCCAACAAGGCCAACAAAAATTCATGCTAGTTTGATGATATAATTATAATTTGGAATAAAATTGGAGTGAGAATTGAATTTACTTTTTTTTTTTTTTGGTTATTTATAATAGTGAGAATTGAATTTACTTGTTTTTTGTTTATTTATAATATAAAATAAAATTTTGATGAAATTTGAATTTAATTTTAATTAAATACTAATTTGATGATGCAAATATAATTTTGAATAAAATTGTTATGAGCTTTGAATTTACTTTTTTATTTATAATTTTAGATAATTTTTTCCTTAACACTGAATTTAATTTTAATTAAATATTTTTTCAAATAGTAATAATTAAAATTAATTAATGAAGATTTTATATTAGTTAAATTTTTAATTAATAGTTTTTAAGTTAATTAAGTTTATCTAGGGTGGTTGAGAGGAATGATTGTTTATTGTAATGGTTTGTGAACTTCATGTTGAATGTCAATTATTGCATTTACTAATTTAAAAGGCTTTCACTTCAAGAGGGCTTCATGAGGTATTTAATTATTGATTTCTAATTGTTCTCCGTGTTTTGATGAGTATGTAGAATGGAATTTGTTCTTTCTTATCTATTATTCGAATTTCAACAATTTCTTGACAATTCTTAGAAATACAATAATCGCTTAGTGTTACTAGAATGATAAATTGTTACTAGAATTCTCGCAGTGGTTTGTTATCACTGCAGGAATTTTAAGGTTAAAAATAAGCCTCAAAATAAAATATGTACGAATGAAATTAACTCTAAAAGAACCAATCAAAATCAAGATGATGATGTCATCCTAGAGAAAATATTTTCAATGGAAAAGAAGAAAACTATTTTTTGAATTGTATTTTTGGCTTATCTCCTTATAAGTTTTCTCAAATGTCAAGTGTATATATGTGTTGGATGCAAAATTAAATTTCACATCCAACAAATAGCCACACTGCATAATTTTGACTAGACCCACATAGAAAAAAAAATTGAAAATGCATGAGAAAAGCATGTTGAATATACCTTTTTCATGTATTTTCATTTTTCTTCGATGTGGGTCTACATAGAAGTATGAAAAGTGACTACTCTTTGGATGTGGAATTAAAAGTGACTATTCATTGGACATGGAATTTAATTCTACATCCAAAATGTGTCTACAGTGGCCTTTGAGTAAGTCTATAAGGAGATAATTTGAAAATACAATAAAAAATACAATTTACTTTTTTTTTTTTCTTTAAAAAATCATCAGCTTTATTTTATTATTTTAATTATTATTTTATTATTTTCCTTAGGAAACCTATTATAGACCACAAAATTCCCCTAATGCATCAATTTCCATGTGGGTGCTATTGAAAGGTAACAACAATCACATGTGTTTTGCTTTTAGGTGTCCTGAGATATTCCATTTTGGGTAGATTGGCTTTAGGGTGGATTAGAATTGCACCATCTTTTAATCAAACCAATAGTCAAACCATTCCCAAACTAGGGAAATAAAAGTAAAGGATATAATCACAGTCGGTGATGAAGGGATATTCTCATGCACTCCATGTCATAAGAATATGACAAGGATAATATGTTCCCCTAGTTTTACCAAGACTAACCAAAAGTGAAAAATTATGTAACTTCATTTGCTTTGTTAGCTTCGTTATGAAATGGGTTGGTTAATAATTGACTTACACTCTTCTCCATATAAATATGTAAATTATGAAGTTGACTTTTCTTGACGATGAACCACACTTGTTGGTTTGAAACACATCGACAAATGAATGATAATGTGATTTTTGCCAAAATCCCTCTCATTAATTTACATGTTTTTTATTGAATATTCGCCTACATTCGAGACATATGAATTTTCAAACTAGAATATCGGCTATAGTACTATATAAAGGAAAAATATTAAATCCTTAATAAATACCCTGAAGTTCCTTCTAGTTATTATTGTTAATACATGGAAGAGATTAGGGATTCATGGACCACATTTGATAAAGAGAAGCCACTAGAGACAGATATTGAATAATTTCTTGCATGTTTATCACCATATCCCTTGAGCATTCAAGTGTATGATGAGAAAACTTCAAAATAATTTCATGGCATGATAATCAACAAGAGTCGACAAGACAAAGAATACATTGAAACATCATTTCAAAAAGTCATCAAGCCATAATACCAGTCCATTTTTTAAATTTATTGGCACCAAGTCCATATGAGTAGCTAGCCTCTCATATACCAATATTCATCAAGATACACTTTTTTTTATTTGCATATGAGGTTTACTAAGATATTGTTTGGAAAATGGATGCATTAGCAATATTCCTACAATTGAAGGTGATTCTGTTTTTAGAAGTATAGTAGGATAGGATAGAGAAATAAGTAAATAAAATAGAAAAGATAAGAACAAATCAAGTTGTGAATGTTAGGTTGTTAGCAAATTAGACATGAATTTTTCTTGAGAACCAGGTTACTGACTCGCAAAATTCACAATAAATTTTTGCGTGATGATGTTGATTCTTTCATTTATGTTTCTTAAAATAATTTTTTATTTGATTCTCATATTTGATGATGTGTTATTTCATAAGGAACCTCTTTCAATAAGTTTGTTCACATTATTCAGGATTAAGATTAAAGATATTCACAAGTACCTCGGGAACTGCATACATTAATGGTAGGACTCCTTTTTGTCAATAGTGGGAATTCATCAATGTCTGCTAATTATCATATTCTGCAAGTGACTCGGCTTCAACATATATATTTGTACTTGTCGAAATGTATTGTGACACCTTGACACTCATTTTCATTAGTCATGAGTTACCTCGCATTGGTTAACCATTTTAATTAATGGTTGATAATCCAAAAAATGTTCGATCACTAAAAAAAATATCCATATAAATTGAATTGTACAACTAAGGATTATGGATGAATACTTTATGGTGTATTAACGATATCTTGCAACATTTTCAGATTTTTCAAATATATATTAAGCAGGGAAGTTGTTTCAAAATGTGGAAGATATTTGGTCTATTCAGTTTCTTTTTATAAATGTATCAAAATATTAATAATTATTCCAAATTCTTTTAAGAATAATTCAATGGTAAAATACAAATCACATTGTTGATGCAAAATTTGATGTTGTGGTAGCAATAGGTCAAGAGAGAAGAGTTTAAACATATTTTCAATATTTTATCAAAAGAAATACAATAATATGATTTCAAATTAAAGTATTATTTTGAAGAGATTTGGTGTTGTGGTGACTCGGTTCCTACCAGGGTCAATTTCAAATGTCATCAGTTATTACCTGAACTTCTTGCACCAACAATTAGAATTTCTTCATTGGAGGTATCAACAACATTTTTCCAACCAAGCGCTTAGGTTCCAAAGCATTCATTCCTTTGATTTTAGTTTCACTTATTTAGCCAACATTTTCATTAGAGAAGGTAGTTAATAGATTTATATTTCAACTTATTCATCTAACTTAGGGATTTACATACCTCATAATCTTGAAATTCTTACTTGAACCTCTACATGTTACCCCTTCTTATCCATTTCATAACTTGATGTAATATTCAACAATTTAAACACAAAATTTGTAGTCGTTATGTATTTTTACACATGAATCACATCATTTAAATCACTACAATAATTTAAATTGAAATCACCTAATTTCTTTTTGTCCATTCATTCTATTCACCTTGCAACCTTGAATTACTATCCTTCCTTTCTGGCATTGTTGAATATTGAAAAATCCCAAGGTAAAACAAATATTGTACATTTAAGTCTCGAATATTGAAATATTATAATGGATTCGTACCCTGTGTTCTGTACCCATGACTAAAAAATTTCAAATACTATATTTTGATCCAGTCAAGAGCACAATTTAGTAAAACTATGTTTGTTCTGAACATGTTTCCTTGCCTAATCAAAATCCATGTGGACATGTGAAGAGATTAAGAAATTAAAATACTATTTAAAGAATTAAGGAAATAATATCAACAGTTCAAACCTTAAAAAAAAAACTTTGAAATTCCAAGGTTTGTCATAGGGGAAAAGTCAGTATGTCCATGTCTCTTCCATGTCCAACATTCAAATACTGATCCAAGTAGCATTTATTGACAATTTTGTTATGTAAGGATATGCAATGACTTGGGTGTGGGGGAGATGTTGAACCTTAATTTGAAACATTTTACAATGCTAGATAGCTCATTGTTTCCTAATTTACTCTTTCATCTCACTTTCTCCATATCCTATGATATTGCATTTATCCATTTTATGAGGTTTTGACTTCAAATGAGCTTCATGACGTTTTTAATTATTTATTTCTAATGATTCCCAATGTTTTGATGAGTATGTATAATGGAATATGTGATTTCCTAATTGTTACTAGAATTCCAATAATTTCATGATAGTTTCTAATAATCTGGTAATAACTCATTGTTAACATAATGACAAATTGTTACCAAAACTCTTGTAGTGGAATTCCTTCATTGATTTCCATATGGGAGTTATTCAAAGGTAAAAATGGTCACATGGGTTTTACTTCTAGGTGACTCGAGATGGTTCCATGTTGGTTAGACTGACTTCAGGGTGAATAAGGATCGTCCCATCCTTCAGTCAACCAATGGTCAAACCACTCCCAAAATAGGGTAGGAAAAGAAATGGATGTGATACCAACCAATAATGAAGATATATTCTTATGCATTCCAAGTCATGGGATTATCACAAGGAGAATATGCATTCCCTATTTTCACTTAATTTTGTGACATCCGTGAGGCAATGATTCATTAAGAATTAACATGTGCTCTCCTCCATATAAATATGTAAAATGTAAAGTGATTTAGGGTTTGGGGGTGGTGGTTTAATAGATAATAGACAACATAGTGTAGAAATTTGATAGAATTACAAGTGCTCAAGAAATTTAATCTAAAATAAAGAGACACAATTCTAACCTACTGATTTGTGAAATGAAATTCACAATTTAGAACAACATGCATGGAGATGTAATAAAAAAATCACAAATACATAGTGATTTGGGTAAGTTGGTACATTTTTAACATGTTTTTTTTAATGTTGGGCACTAAACTACCTTCATAATCACCTTTTTTTTATGTTTAATTTATATATATACTATTTAATGTTAATTTTTTTCAATAGGCAACATTTTTTTGGACAAGGGAAAGAGCGCATTGTGTATAAAAAATTATAGGTTTCATTTATGTCACTCTTTGTGGATTATATTAATATCATTGAAATCACTTGGAGCTTACACTTGGCCTCCTCTATGTCCACTCAAAATTTCTCAACTTGTGGTTTGCACTACCAATTTTTTCGAAAGATGTAGGCTTAGTGTCCAGTTAGGGTTTTCACTATACAATAAAGGGCTTCATTGGAGATGACCAATGTTTCATCTCTTTATCAACATATAATCCATCATTCGTCTCCATAATATCTATATGCATCCTTTATTTTCTCATGAATAAATTGTTGTATTTAGTTTCCATAATTACTTTTCATAGGATCTAGCATGATTTGACATTTTTCTATCTATTATTGTTAGCGATATAGATGTCATGATGGTTTGAATCTAGTTTTTTTTAGCTTTCTAGATTTTCTTTTACTTGGGACATTTATCCTAATCACTATTGATCATATGTTGAGTTCATCATGGTTCACTGATCTTTCATTTTTTAATTAGGACACTCATTGCTATTACGATTTATGAAAATCAAGGTTTTAATTTGGATCATTTGCATAATGATGCCTCATCTCAACCATTCAACTATAGCTTAATAGAGTAAACTCGTCTTAGTAATAATGCTTTTATTACTTTCATTACAAATCCAAACAAAATTGGCATTCAAACTACAAACTAACCTCCAAACTATCTAAGATATTAACGATTGAAGAAGAGATAGACATGCTTCAAATGTATACTAAAATCAAGCCAAGATTTTCATAGAAAAATTTACAATGGAAGAAAGAGAATCCCTTAAATTAAAATCTCAACTTCCCTTAAATATGTGAGACAACAAATTCTTGACCCTTTAGTTTTTCATCCTTACCTTGTACCAACAATAGCTCATGCATACAAAATTAAATATCATTTCTTAGTAGGATTAGCCTTATTCTTATGCCTTTGACGAGAGGAAAGAATATGGGGAAAATGAGGTATTCACAATTGAAGACACTTATACCCTTGTGAATATGTTGATGTATTAGAGTAAGGAGAGATGGCTAAGTCTTATATATATTGTAACCACTTACACATTTGGTTATATCTCACTTTAATGATGCAATTATATGTTTGTGCAACTCTAAGTACTAAAGTGTACAAATATGGCTAACTCACATCTACATCCACTTACATATTTAGCAACACACATATCATGTGTTCCTCCACCATCCTCTCATCATACAACTATTATCACTTAGCTGGATAAAAAATCATTTTATCCTCTCATCATAAAACTACTATCACTTAGCTGAATAAAAAAATCATTTTAACGTGTTATTGGACTAATTTTCTTCCATTCCACCATCTAGAGTATCTTCAAACAACATAACTATCTCAATTCACTTCTACATTATCTTTCCTACACTTGAATATGCTATACTATTATAATTAACCGATATTTAAAGATAACTTTAAAACCAAAATATATCTAATTTATTCTAAAACATTTAAATATTAAAAAAGAAAAAATTCTATTTTTTTATTTAAAAATTACAAAAATTTTACATGTTCACTAAAAACCCTACCATACAAAAACTTTATACCTAAACCTAACTGGATGGATTCCATGATCTTCTCTGCAAAATAAAAAATAAACCATGAAATAAGCCTTTTGTGAGATAAATAGCTCTTTCATATTTCTCTATAAATTTTAACTCTTTCATATTTTACAATAAATTAAATAATATATCCCATTATAATAAAAATAAAATAAAAATTTGTTTTATTAAATATAAAAAAATGATAACCCAAGTTATTCATAAAGATAATAACAAAAAACTATGATAACCCAAATTATCCATAAAGATAAATAACTTAGATTGTCTTCAACCATGATTAATAAGAATGAAATGAATAATTTAGACTGAATTGCGTTCTCTCTTTAACCTAGAGTTTCATTGATATAATAGTTTTATTTGTGAATTGATAAGCTGAAATCCGGATAGAAGATGGCATATCATTTTAGGAGTCCCAAACATATTTCAGGGTTATGCATTAATTCAAATTTAGTTTTAGTATATATAAATAATTTTTTATAATAAATTATCCAGAATATAGAGTTATTTTTTAATTTCAAATTTAATTTTAATATAAATTAATCAGTTATAAATTTTCAAGATTAGATTATAAAAATTTGAGAAAAAAGTTACAACTTAATATATATGCATCTCCTGATTATGCTGTGCAAGTCATCTTCAAATTTGGTAGCACATTGAAATGAAGAGGATATTTAAGCATACAAGAGAGCTTTGAACACAAACATGGTAAATTAAACAAGCCATGGAAAATTCCAGACATTTGCTATTAAACAATCTACCATCGAAACCAATGCCAAAGGTATGGTAAGAGTGCCATTTTTCATGAGTGACTGCAAAAAGCATACATAAAACCCCACAACTGCAACTATTTTAAGATAAAAACTTTCATGAGTGACTGTAAAAAGGCTTACATGAAACCCCACAACTGCAACTATTTTAAGATAAAAGCACCATATAAAACTGTAATGAATAATTCGAGCATACATTCAAAGAATTGGCCAGTTTCCAGCGAAAAAACATCTTTCCACAAGCGCCAGAGACATCTATTCCTTTCACGCAATCACTACGGCATCACAATGAGTAGGGAATTTAACTTCACATTATATTTATAGGTATGGTTATTTTGAAATTGGGTTTTTATAATTATGTTTATTTTAATTTAAGGGTATTAAAATTTTAATTTAATTATTAATAATAATTAAATGGATAATAAAAATTTAATATTTTAGAAAAAAATTATTGGTATTAAAAAATTAAATTAAAATTTGATATTTATTTCTAAAGTAGTTATATTATTTTTATTTTTTAATTAAATTAATTAATTAAAAAATATCATATTAATTAGTGTATTTTTTTGGTATGTAATATTGATAAGTCATGGTATTAAAACTAAGTTTATTTATGGAATCTTCATAATAGAATTATATATCAGGAATCTTCATAATAAAGTGCAAATCTCCATAATTTAGAATGGTGTATTTTTGTATTTTTGAATGTATATAGGTTTAACTTATATATTAATACTTTTTATAATAATAAAAAAGTTATAGTGTATCAGGAAATAAGTTTTTGATACTTATAATCATTTATAAGTCATTTAATTTATATAGTTTTTTATTCTTAAAAAATAAAAATGTATGGATGATCTAGATTTAATAATTTAACAATATTGTCTTATACACGATTTAATGGATGTTTCAAAATTTATTGAGTGTGTTTGTAGGACCGAGGTTACAAATTATCAATGTTATTTAACTAAATGGCTAATAAATTATCACATAATATTTTATAATTATCATTTATCAACCATTTAATTTATATAAATATACTAATAAAATTATAATTATAATTATAAAATCAAGAAAATCTCATTACATTTTACAATACAAAAACTAAAAAAAAAAAAAAAAACTTATGTTAAAACCTAATTTTGTGAATTTAATGTATCCTAACACCCAACTCGCCAAACTTAAGCCATTCCCAACCATAGAGTTGCCTCCCTGCATGAAAACCATTGTATTTCACCAACCAATTTGACCATTTATTAAGCCCTTATTGAAGATAATGGAGAATATCTTAGAATAGGTAGAGTTGGTTCACCTAGCCTCGGGATAAGAATTAGTTTCTATTTCTTATGATGTTGTTCTAACTTCCATAAAACCATGTATTCTATTTAATGTGTAATGTTGATGAACAATGTAGGGCATTCTGCAGAGCTAGACTCTCCTGGTTCAGACTCTCTTTTGTAGAGCTGACCAGTGGGTTTTATTTTAATACAAACATTGCCATTTTTATCATGGTATCAGAGCATCAGGGCCGAGGAACCTGTACACTGGCTAGTGGGTGGTTATTTGAACTAAAATCGTCATAGGTTTTGAGTGGATAGTCGCGGCAATAGCACTATTACACTTGTCATTTTTTATTTTTCGATCGTCGCAGTTTCTCAGTGTATAGCTATGATGGTCCCAGATATTGAGTGTATATCTATGACTAGTCTCAGAAAATTGGTGTATTTCTACGATGGTCTCTAATATTGGGCATATATCTGCGACGATCATGTAAATCAAAGAAATTGCAAAGGGAGCCAAGAACAAGGTTGTAGCTGTCAGAGAAGCTGAGTGGGAAGCCAAGAATAAGGCTGTAGCTGACAACAAGAGGTTGTCTGAAGGTTGAGAAGAAAGCCATGGTGATCTGCGCGCGTGTTGCGAGATCAAACTACAGTGATCTGTCTCTGTCACAAATCTGGGGTAAATTTAACATATTTTACTTGTCGATTTTTTTATTTTCCAAATTGTCCTCATGAATAACAACATATTTGAAGCATGCATGAATGAGCATAACAAGCTCGATGGTTCCAATTATGAAAATTGGAAGTTTAAGGTGCAGACTCTGCTAGAAGTGCAAAGTGCTTGGCAAATTGTGAATGGAGATGAGCCAAGGCCTGCGGCTGGATCAACATCGGTCCCAAATTGGGAAAAACGAGAAAGCAGAGCAAGGGCAATGTTAAAGATGTCAGTGAAAGACTGTATTATACCGCATATCAGAGAAGGTAAGTTAGCTAACGAGATCAGGGGAATTCTAAAGGAATTATACGAGATCAGAAATTCAAATCGTCTTCTGTTTCTCAAGAGTAAGATTTCGTCCACGAAGATGGAGGAGAATGAAACGATTGCTTCATTCGTAGCAAGGATCAAGGACCTGAAAACCAAATTATCATATATTGGTCATACAATGGACAATACAGATCTTGTGACTATTACAATGAATGGTGTCAGTGATGATTATTAGATGTTCATCACTGGGATCAATGCTAGAGAAAAGATCCTGCATTTTGAAGAGATGATAGGTATACTGATGCAGGAAGAAGAGAGGAGATCGACTCTGAAGCCCCAGAGTGCCGATATTGCATTACTGGCAAAGAAGAACTTCTACAAAGGAAAAGGAGGCCCACAACAGCGAAACGGAGCAAGTTCATAGAAGCGGCCAAATCTAACCCAAGGTATTTATCCGAATAAAAACTACTCTGAAACTAAATGTTTTTATTGCGGAAAATTGGGTCATATTTCCATGGAATGTAGGAAAAAGAAGTATCATGAAGAACAACAGAAGCCAAAGAGACATGCAAGTCATCTCGCAAATGGTGATCAGGTACATAATTTGAGGTTGTTCATGGCAGATCATGATGAAAATGTTGATGCATACATCTGGTATGAAGATTCAGGAGTGTCAACACACATGATAGGGAACAAGCACTGGCTGGAGGATTTTAAGGAGATCAATGAAGGCGCACAAATTTACCTAGGAGATGACAGAAGTCATCAAATCAAAGGATGTGGGAAAGTTTCTGTTATTCTACTTGATGGTAATATCAAACAAATTTATAATGTAATGTATGTGCCTAGCATAATTAAGAACTTGATTTCTGCAACAATGATTACAGATCAAGATTTGAAATTTGAATTTTTAAAATCTAACTGTTACATTAAAGATCTTCTAGATGGTATGAAGACAATTTCTACAAGGATCCGAACAGGAGGACTGTACAAGTTGGATGTGAGACCTGCACCGGTTCGAGCATTGACAGCAGCGAGCCTGACTACAGAAGAGCTTTGGCACTAGAGATTCGGCCACATCAATTACAATGATTTGTTGTTACTACAGAGAAAAGAAATGGTAAGAGATATTCCTATGCTAAAGCAAGTACATAATGATTGCGATGCTTGTACTTCAGGAAAAATTCATAGAGAAGAATTCCCTATTAGAATAGAAAAAAAATAGAGGGATATACTAGAGTTATTGCACATAGACCTTTTAGGTCCCATGCAGACAAAATCATTAGGAAGTGCAGTGTATTTCCTACTGTTTATTGATGATTGTATGAAGTTTTCTTGGGTGTATTTCTTAAGTAAGAAGAGTCATACATTCGAATACTTTAAGCAGTTTAAAAATATGATTGAAAGACAAATAGGGAAACAGATAAAAATTCTCCGTTATGATCAAGGGGGAGAATATAGGAAAGATGAGTTGATCAGATATTGTAAACATCATGGAATTTTACAGCAGTTTACAATACCCCATACTCCACAACAGAATGAAGTAACAAAAAGGAAGAACAGAACTCTGCTGGAATGTGCTAGAAGTATGCTTAAAGGTAAGAATCTTTCAAATTGTTTTTGGGCTAAAGAAGTGAGTACTATGATTTATCTAAAAAATAGGAGTCCTACAAGAAGTCTTGAGTTTAAAACTCCTTTTGAAGCTTTGTATGGATATAATCCTGCAGTAAAACACTTAAGAATATTTGGATTTAAAGCATTTGCCCACATACCAAAGGAAGATAGAAAGAAATTAGACTTAAAAGCCATCAGATGTACTTTTATAGGGTATTGTTCGTCATATAAAGCATACAGATTATTTAACCCCTCTACTCACAAGATCTTTGCTAGTAGATATGTTAAATTCCATGAGCAGGATAGTGAAGAAACTAATGAGCACTATGATGGATGGGACATTCCGTACTTTGAAGAAGAGGATGCAGAGAACAATCAGGATCAGCAGCAAACAAAGGCAGAGGATGAACAACAGCAACAACAACAACAACAGTAACAGTAGCAGTAGCAGGAAGAAATAAGGTTTGAAACCACCACCCCACCACTCAGGAGATCAGGTAGGAAAGCTCAAATGCCTGCAAGATATAGGGAAATGCATTTATAACTAGTATGATGAATGTTGTTGAACCATCTAGTTATAAAGAAGCAAATGAAAGTAATGAATGGAAAATAGCCATGGAATATGAATATGATTCAATAATCAGAAACAACACTTGGGAATTGGTAGAACTCCCTAGAGGAAAACAAGTCATAGGTTGCAAATGGTTATATCAACCGAAAATTAATGCAGATGGAACTATGGAAAAACTGAAAGCTAGGTTGGTTGCAAAGGGGTACACACAAAAAGAAGGGATAGATTATGAGGAAACCTTCGCCCCTGTAGCTAAATTGAACACCATTAGAATGTTAATTGCTTTAGCTACCAAGAAACATTGGATGATGCACCAACTAGATGTAAAGTCTGCATTTCTGAATGGAGAACTGAAAGGAGAGGTTTATTTAGATCAACCGGAAGGGTTTGTCCAGAAGGGAAAAGAACATTTAGTCTGTAGGTTGAAGAAATCACTCTATGGACTAAAACAAGCTCCCAGGTCATGGTATGAGAAAATTTATTCATTTTTTCTACACGCTGACTATAATAGAAGTTAGAATGACGCTAATCTTTATACCATGAAATATGAACAAGGGTGCGTAGTGCTAATTTCATTATATGTAGATGATTTGATAATTACAAGTGATGCTATATATCTAATTGATGAAATCAAGCAGCGGATGTCACAGATGTTTGAGATGAAGCATCTCGGTTAACTCAAATACTGTTTAGGTCTAGAGATCTCGAGAGATTCAAGTCAAACATTTATGTCTCAAGCAAATTATGTCAAAGGCATGTTAGAAAAGTTTAGAATGGATCAGTGTAAGTCTGCACCAATACCATTGCAGCAGAATATCATTTTGCAGTGTGAGGAGGGCTCAAAAGCGGCGGATACAACACTTTACAGACCACTGGTTGGGAGTCTGATCTACCTAACTACCATTAGACCTGATTTGGCTTATGCAGTGAGTGTGTTAAGCCAATTTATGTCTAAGCCACTTGAAAGCCATTGGAATGCAGCGAAGAAAGTTTTGAGGTATCTACAAGGAACTATAGATTATGGAATTATTTACACTGACTCTTCTGATGTTAGATTGGCAGGATTTGCAGATTCAGATTGGGCAGGAAATGTAGATGATCGCAGATCTATAATAGGTTATGCATTCAGTTTTGGATCCAGGGTGATCACATGGAACAACAAAAAGCAGAACACAGTCTCCTTGTCTTTAGCAGAAGCAGAGTATCAAGCCATGTGTGCAACAACGTGCGAGGTGGTTTTCTTGCGGAGACTTCTTTAGGATGTTGGGGAAGCACAGACAGTTGCAACAACAATTAGATGCGACAATCAAAGTTCAATCAAGCTAGCCAACAATCCGGTGTTTCATAAGAACACTAAACATATTGATACTCAGTTTCACTTTGTTAGGGAGAAAGTGCAATCTAAAGAAATTCATCTGGAATATTGTAATACATGTGATAATGTTGAAGACATTTTCACTAAGCCTCTTGGAAAAGTTAAGTTTCAAATGTTTAGGGAGATGTTAGGCATATATGTGAATCCATTCTCTATTAAGGGGGAGTGTTGAAGATAATGGAGAATATCTTAGAATAGGTAGAGTTGGTTTACGTAGCCTCAGGGTAGGAATTAGTCTCTATTTCTTATGATGCTATTTTAACTTCCCTAAAACTATGTATTCTATTTAATGTGTAATGTTGAGGAACAATGTAGAGTGTTCTGCCGAACCAAACTCTCCTAATTCAAACTCTAATTCGTAAAACTGACCAATAAATTTTATTTTCATACAAACATTTCCATTTTTATCGACCCTTAACACAACATGAAACAAGACGATCTTCATTATCTCCGTCACCACGCTTTCTAGACTTACTCCAACTATGTGTATAAAAGCATACTGAAAGCTGAAGTGTAATAGCGATAACGATCATCACTAGAAAAATCATCGTCGCATTCCCTTTTGAGATGGTCATTATATATAATGATTGTGTATGTTTCTGTTGTAAGTCCCACATTTTTATTTCAAATCTGACGGTTTCGCGTCCCCCAATCCTCGTTTTGACAATTTTAAAGCAGACTGACGACGCTGATGGAAAGTCTTTTACCATATTTGTCTGTCAAATTTCCATCTCTTCCAGTGAGTACGTGCTTCAAGTCCTGCATTTCGTCTTGTCCAAGGGCCACTCTCTGTTTTAAAGTAAAATACCCGATTCGGAACAAAAGAAATCCATGCGACCAGGGCCTACTCTGTTCGCTGCACCTACAATTATTGAGATATCTATTTTGTCGTTGTTGTTGAAGTTATAATTTCAACGCAGCCCAAAAACCACCGAACGAAACCACAAAACTGCCCAGAAGCATATCGCACCGCTTTTCCGGAAAAGTTGTTTCCGTATTCTTGGCTCCGATGCGATTTGGTGAAGACGCGTGGATCTCACCTGACATCAGCAACTCTGACATATCGGGAGCTATCGTTCACTCAAGTGAGGGCTTCCGATATCTTTCTCCACCGTAGGATCTGCTCCCGTATTTTCGTCCGTTGATTCTTTCTCCACCGTAGGATCTGCTCCCGTATTTTCGTCCGTTGATTGATTGAAGATGCATACGAGCCTATATTAAAAGCCTTGCGTGGAGTGAATTCAATTTTGTGTTGACCGCCAATAATAATGTAGTTAATGTGCCCGTAGAAGTATTGGTAGGTGATTTAAATTTTAATGTTTTTTTATGTATCAAAGGTATGGCGCATTTAAAGAAAGGCATGGGTGTTAAAAATATTTTACGGCACGTAAAAGTAAGTGTTTTTTTTTATTTTGTTTTCAAAAAATGAAAAGGGCTCGTGCATTTGACTTTTTGAAAGAGGAACGATGGAGCAGTAAAAATATAGTGTGCTCTGTATTATTTTGTATGGCACACGGGAGGAATTTATGTGTGTGTGTTCGCAGCAGCGAAATGGAACCAGTGATGTAATTTTTTTTGTGTTGGCCATAGCGAAAAACCATGTGTGGTTTTGCACAGCAGTGCATAAAGAAGATGGTGGAGCGAATTTTGTAAGCCTGTGTAAATTTTGTTTTACAGCAGTAAACTCATGTAAACTTTTGTTACAGCAGTAAGTTGTTTTTCACAGCAGTGAATATGAAAATGATTTTACAGTGGTAAATCCCTCTCAGTAAAAGAGGATTAAGCTTGTATCAGTTTTTAATGAATAGAATGTTTTAATGGTGGTGAATTACTCTGTTTCTCTGTGAAATTTTTTAAGTCTTCCTGTGCACAAGAGGATCCTGTGGAGGTAAAACAGAGCATTACCTCTATGTGTTTGAATGTTTGATTTTTGGTATTTTCCCCATTGAAAAATCTCCAACAGTTGTGCCACTATCTGTTTTAAACTAAAATGCTCGATACCGAACAAAAGAAATCCATGCGACCGGGGCCTACTCTGTTCCCTGCACCTACAATTATTGAGATATCTATTTTGTCGTTGTGCCACAAAGTCTGTGGCCTACAAATAAGATGGAGACTAAGGAATGTTTGTGTGCTTTCGGTCTCAACGAACCCTACAGCTGGATATTAAAGTCTTCCACTAACCAGTCAAATGCGTATCCAAGAATACTCGCCTACCAGTCAGTTTTGGGTACAGATTGTAGAAAAAGAAGTGTGAATTTCGCTAAAAATAAAAGCCTGGGAGGTATATATTTACCATTGGATTTGGAGTAGGGTAAGGAGGGGGAGGAATTGCTAGACTGTTAAAAGTGGTTGGAATTTAAGCAAAAATATTTCAAAAATCTTGCAGTAGCAGTGTTTGAATCTTGTTTTTTATGGTAGAAATGAATTAGTAACAGTGTTTGAATCTTGTTTTGGATGGTAGAAATAGATTCAGCTACATCAAAAACTTCTAAAGCACCCAAAATATTGATAAAAAAATCTTACCAAATTTTATCAAATATTGCCCAAATTTCCATAATTTTCCAAACAAAAAATTAGTCATTTCAGAAAATCAATTATCCTACCATAAACATAAACATATACCATCGTACTCATTTAATACTATTATATGAATTCTCACCTCCATCAATGATGAATGACGCAACACGTGGACGTTGTTATACCAACCATCGTAACTAAAAACATCGGCACTATATATGGAAATGCCTCTGAACTACAATGAAGGGAAAAGAGAAGCTGAAAAACGTGGTTGCGCACGCAATCTCAGAGCAATTCCAATAGATTAACTCGTTGCTCGGATGCTTTGGTTAAAGTCGCATAGACCTGTGCAACAAGGTATATCTTTCCACATATTTCGTAAAGTATATTTAAGTTCCTATTAAATTTCTATTTCTATTTATGATTTAGTAGATAGAAACTAATCTATGTTTAACTGAAAGTCATCTATTATTATATAATATTTGTGTGGATCTTGAGTTTTTGAAAAATAAAATAAAAATAATTTAAATTTTATATAATTATATAAAATCTTAATTTTTTATATGAGGCTTCTTTCATGGTGCTTTGTATGAGCACGTGGTAGAATCTTTAAATATAATGCTTTTCTTTCTGAAAAAATTATTAATTATTTAATTTTTATGATTATAATGATAATCATGGTAATTAATATCTATTGAAAATTCTAAAGGGTTGGTAGTATAACACATATTTTGAAATCTAAATTGAATGTGAGTATAAGTCAGACAATCTAAGAGAGTGATTTTCATTTTCAATCTTCTTAATGTTGTAAAGGTGACAAACTCTTTCATCCATTGTGTTTTGAGATTTGGCCAACATCTAATCCACTACAAAACTCATGGGAATTCGTTTATAGTTTAGCAATCTTTATTATTTTCTTTAAATAAGTTCAAAAATAGAGATATTTTTTATTTTCAATATTTGTGTTGATCACCTCCTTACTATGATGTGTCTATTTTGGAAAAGGGACTCCACAATTTTAATTTAATTATAAACAATTATTAAGTTGATGGTAGAGATTTAACTTCCACATAATATTCATAGTATTGAGATTTATCTCCAAAGTAGTTATGCAATTTCTTTTTATTAATTAAAGAAAAATTGCATATAAACAAGTGTCATTTGAGATGAGTTATAGTTTTTTTTGGCATGTGCTAATGAATGATATTTCCTCATGGTATTGTATCAAAATGTATTTACAGATTAAGAATATCCATGATAAAGTGCGGGTAAATCTCCATGTTTTTTTTTCTTACAAAAAAAGATCTTCCATTAATGCAAAATAGGTTACATTAACAACAATTTGTATATTGATAGTGTCAAAAGCCAAAGATAGCTCGGACTGCAAAAAACAAATATATGAGGACCCAACCCTAAAAATTGAGGCAAAAACAAAACAAAATTTTGAAGAAGTAAAAAATATCACGCAAGTGTTAACAAAAGAGTACCCTGCCACCAGAACAAACTATACAGAGGAAGGAAAATTTGACCAAATTGAGCCAAAAGGAAATTATGGAAGCATAACCCCCACTAGATCAGAAATGTCCCTGAGATGATGATGGGATCACTTAATAAACATTCAAAGTAAATCTGCCCTGGAAGAGTATAAGATCCATACTTAGAATGGAAATCTGCCAATGTATTATGCTCCCTGAAGATGTGGCAGAAAGAAATGGAGTCAAATAGAGCCTTCAAAGATGTGATTTGATCTAGCTAGTGGATTAAGGAAGACACGGTAAGAGAGTGTAGCCCCATGGCCCATTCAATTACAGTCGTCGAATCTCCAACAATAAGGATCTCCTCAAAATCTAGCCAAGATGCATTGCACATGACACTCCATAAAGCCAAGACCTCTACCCTCATATTGGTGTCGATCGTGGATCTGATGTGGGATGCCAGGAAATTGGATCCTTTCTCAGAATTTTTCTAGTTTGAAGAGAGAAATATTCCCTATAGAGAGAAAAAATCTTAGAATATTGAAGAACAATGAAAATACTCACATTTTGGAAGATTACCCTATTCTTGAGAAACTAGATACCCCAGGAAACAAAAATAGGCAAAGTGAAAAATGTTTTATACTTCTTCCCCAGTGAAAAAGGAGGACCTCAAAAGAGATTTGGTCCAGATTCTCCCTAATGCCAAAAACCAGAAGAACTACATCTAAAATTTTCTTAGAAGTAGGAAAACAAATAAAAAGATGATCAACAGATTCATCAAACTATTTTTAGAGGAAACATTAGTTTGGTTTAGTGAGGCATATTTCTTGTAGGTTCTCCTAGGTTCTAACATTTTCTTGAATAAAAAGTAAGGTGAATCATATTAGTTTGTTGGGAATATTCCATTTCAAAATAGATTTACTCCACCAACTGGAATCTTGGACGACTGCATAATGGGCTATTGCATCATATTAAGCAAGACCAACTTTTTCCTTACCAAAGGAGGAATACGGCTCTAGACCTGGAACTCCTTGGAGTTACTTAAATGGACCCCATTGATAATTTAGATCCTTAATGAAAGAGTTCCACTCCTCTGCCAAAGCACCATCTAGTCCCAACTTAGCATAACTCAACCAGTAGTTCTTAGAAGATAGAGAAAATACCATTCTTTAGCATTATGGAGGGAGAAGAAATATTTTTCATTTTGGCATTGGATCATATCAGAAGATAATTTGAAGACACAAGAACCACTTATAAAAGGATCTGTTCCTAAGATAACTTTCTTACCATTCCCAAATTTCCAAGAAATCCAATTCAAAAGGAATGGGAAAGAATCTATAAGGGCATTCCAAACAATGGATCCCCTCTTGACAAGTTTGTTTGCTTCTCCTCTAAGAAATTCCATCACCAACATTATTTTTAGATACTTTTCCTTTACAAATTGGCTCCAAAGTCGCACACCAAATATGCCTCCACATAATTTTTAGGGCAAAAGATTTATCAAACCAATGTAGATTTTTAAAACCCCACCCACCAAGACTTTTTGGTTTAGACAAGGAGTCCCAAGAGGCTAGGTGAATATGTTCCTTACTATTTTTACCAGTCCTCCATATGAAGCTGAACATGTTTTTCCTGAGATTATTTATTATAGAAATAGGGATTTTAGCTTAAGACAACCAATAGACAGAGGTTTTCTAGCACATATTTTACTAAGATCATTATTCCCCCATGGGACAACCAATTGTGGCATCACAAATTTATCTTGTGTTCAAATTTGCTAAACAAATCAATCTAATTTCAAAAGTAAGAGATAGGTTTGTATTCTCTGAAGCCTTCAAATACATGATTGGATCCAAGGCACCATGCCTTGAGGTATTCTATGTCCATCTAGAGAGAGTTGTTAAAATACAAATTTGAATGGGAAAGGACAAGTCTATGGACTCTAAAGCTTTCAAATGTGAGATTGGCTCTAGAGCCCCACGACTTTGGATATCTTGTGTCCCTCAAAGAAGTCATTTTATCCATGCCCTTCAGGAACTACTCTTTGATAGAATGTCTAATGGGAACACAAGACCTATAGGTATTAGGGGCACCAACTAAAACCTATTTGGAAATTCCATCCATAAGTTATCTTGAGGATGACAGAGGATAATAAACAAAATTGTTGAGCTTGCTTATATCTTCCAGGGGCTTGTCCTTTTCCGAAACCTTAACAAGAAGTAGATTAATTATGTGAGGGATTCTTTGATGATTCCCTCCACCCTTTAAAGTGTCCCAATAAGACAATTTTGTGTGTGGACTATGGGGACTATGTTTCTTTTGTAATCCTTTCAAGGTTTTACCTGATGCAAGTTACAAAAAAAGAAAATAGGGAGGTTGATTTACTATAAGTTCGACTTTAGTATTAGATGCATATCCCAACAAAATTTTAAAATGTATAAAATTTTCCTTGATAGAATAATCCTACCCCCCACCTCTCTCCAAAAATGTTTCCTTAAGATTCTCCATAAAAGAACCTGATCAAGGGTCTCATATGAGATGCCAGGAAATTGGATCCTTCTCAGAATTCTTCTAGTTTGAAGAGAGAAATATTTCTTGTAGAGAGAAACAATCTTATAAGATTGAAGAAGAATTAAAATGTTCACATTTTGGAATATTACCCTTTTCTTGAGCAACCAGATACCTGAGGCAAGAAAAACAGGTAGAGTGAAAAAAATTCTATACTTACCCCCCTAGTGAAAAAGAAGGACCTCTATGGAGGTGTGATCCAAATTCTCCCTAATGCCAAAAACTAGAAGAACTACATGCCAAATTTTCTTAACAGTAGGAAAACTAATAAAAAGATGATCAGTAGATTCATAAAACTATTTTTAGAGGCAACCATAGTTTGGTCTAGTGAGGCATCTTTTTGGCAGGTTCTCCTAGGTTATAACTTTGTTTTTAAGAACAAGCGAGGTGAATCATTTTAGATTGTTGGGAATATTCCATTTCCAAATAAATTTGTTCCACCAACTAGAATATTTGACCACTACAGGAAAGGCCTATTGCATTACATCAAGAAAGACCAACTTTTTCCTTACCTGAGGAGGAGTATATCTCCATGCCTGAAAGTCCTTGACGTTACTTAAATAGACCCCTTTGATAATTTAGCTCTGTAATTAAAGAGTTCCACTCCTCTTCCAAAGAACCATCCAGTCCCAACTTAGAATAACTCAACTAGTAGCTCATAGAAGATAGAGCAAAGACCATTCTTTAGCATTATGGAGGGAGAAGAGGCATTTTTCATTTAGGCATTGGATCATATCAAAAGATAATTGGAAGACACAAGAACCACCTATAAAAGGGTCCTTTCCTAAGATAACTTTCTTACCATCCCAAACTTTCCAGGAAATCCAATTAAAAAGGTATGGGAAAGAGTCAATAAGGGCCTTCCAAACAATGGATCACCTCTTGACATGTTTGTTTGCTTCTCCTCTAAGAATTCCATCACCAAAATTTTTTAGATGCGGTTCCTTTAAAAATTGGCTCCAAGGTCGCACACCAAATATGCCTCTCCACATAATTTTTAGGGCCAAATATTTACTAAAGAAATGTAGATTTTTAAAACCCCACCCACCAAGACTTTTTGGTTTAGACAACGAGTCCCAACAGGCTAGGTGAATATGTTCCTTACTATATTTACCAGTCCTCCATAGGAAGCTGAACATTTTTTGCCTCACATTCTTTATATTAGAAATAGGGATTTTAGCTTGAGACACCCAATAGACAGATGCTTTCTAGCACATATTTTACTAAGATCATTATGACCCTATGGGACAGCCAATTGTAGCACCACAAATTTATATTTTGTTCAACTTTCCTAAGAAAATAAATCTAATTTTAAATGAAGAGATAGGTTTGTATTTTTACTGAAGCCTTCAAATGCATGATTGGATCCAAGGCACCGTGCCTTGAGGTATTCCATGTCCATCTAGAGAGAGTTGTTAAAATCAAAATTTTAATGGGAAAATATAGGTCCATGGACTATAAATCTTTCAAATGTGAGATTGATTCCAAAGTTCGATGACATTGGATATCTTGTGTCCCTCCAAGAAGTCATTTTATCCATACAATTCAGGAACTCCTCTTTGATGGAATGTCCAAGGGGAACACAAGACCTACAGGTGTTAAGGTAACCAACTGTAACCTATCTGGAAATGCCATCCATAAGTTATCTTGAGGATCACAAAGGATAACAAACAAAATTGTTGAGCCTGTTGATATCTTCCGGGGGCTTGTCCGTTTCCAAAACCTTAACAAGAAGTAGATTAATTATGTGAGGGATTCTTTGATGATTCTCTCCACCCTTTAAAGTGTCCCAATAAGGCAATTTTGTGTGTGGACTATGGGGATTGTGTTTCTTTTGTAATCCTTTGAGGGTTTAGCGTGATGCAAGTTACAAAAAAAAACAAAATAGGGAGGTTGATTTACTATAAGTTCAACTTTGGTATTAGATGCATATCCTAGGAAACTTTTGCAATGTATAAAATTTTCCTTGATAGAATAATCCTAACACCCCCCCGCCCCCATAAATGTTTCTTAAGATTCTCCATTAAAGAACCTGATCAAGGGTCTCATGTGAGCTGCCAGGAAATTGGATCCTTCTCAAAAATTTTGTAGTTTGAAGAGAGAAATATTCCCTATAGAGAGAAACAATTTTAGAAGATTGAAGAAGAATGAAAATATTCACATTTTGGAATATTACCCTTTTCTTGAGCAACGAGATACCCTAGGCAACAAAAATAGGTAGAGTGAAAAATGTTTTATACTTCTCCCCCTAGTGAAGAAGAAGGACCTCTAAGGAGATGTGATCCAGAGTCTCCCTAATGCCCAAAACAAGAAGAACTGCATGCAAAATTTTCTTAACAGTAGGAAAACTAATAAAAATATGATCAACAGATTCATCAAACTATTTTTAGAGCCAACAATAGTTTTGTCTAGTGAGGCATCTTTTTTGCAGGTTCTCCTAGGTTATAACTTTATTTTTAAGAACAAGCGAGGTGAATCATTTTATGTACAAATTCCCATTGTAGATCAACATATTATGTAATATACTAAAACACAATACAAGATCTACTTCTACAACACTTTGCGGAAGCTTAATCGAATTGAGCAAGATCAAGAGAACACATATAACTGAGAATGAGAAATCAATCACACATAAAACAGAAGAAACAACCCAGGGAAAGCCTCAGCCTAAAACCCCAACTCTGTGTTATCATACAAGTGGAAAATAGTCACAAAATTACACAAAGCCTTAGCTTGGAAGCCAAACAGCTCTCAGTGTAATCCCTATGCTGCTCATAGACAGTCAAAGGCCTCTCACAAACCTTCTCCTCTTCCCTCCAAGCCTCCTATTTCCTTGCGTAGTTTTTCTTGGGGTCGAGTGCTTCCACACATGTGAATTCTCACCTCACACTGCTCACTTGGCAAAGTAGTAACTACGCAATCCTGAAGGAGATAAATCCTTCTGCATAGATGAGTTTCCTTTATAGGAAAATTCCATCCAATTGATAGTACATTGTCCCTCCTCTGATATCAACTGGGCCTCTGTCTAAACTGACATGCATGAGTTATTTATGAGAGACTATTCAGTTATCTAAAGTGCAGCAGTTACATGCATGCAAGCATTGACTAACTGAACTCACAATTAATTCAACAAATTGTTTGAATTAATGTAACTAGACTTAACTCAGTTAACTGCGCTAACTAATTATAAATCATAATTACAACTCATTCTTATCCTTTAACTGAGGGATAAATTCCTCAATTAATGGAGAAACTGTTGCAAGTCCCCACATAGACTTCATGTTTGATTTTCCTTAACTAATTAACTCAAGATGAATTAATTAATTATTTTAGAAACTGTTGCTAAGATCAAATTCGAATTTTACTTCACTATTTTAGTATAGGGACTGACTAAAATAGGAAGGTATCTCGAACTGCTAAAAATAGCAATGCTATTTTCAGCACTTCCATTTTTCATTCCTTGTTGCTCAGTCCAGAACTGGTACCTGAACTGCTATTTATAGCAGTGCTATTTTTAGCACTTCTATTTTTAGCATTTCTTGTTGCCATTTTCAACATTTTAGATTTTTGGGAATATTCCATTTCCAAATAAATTTGTTCCACCAACTAGAATCTTGGACCACTGCAAGAATGGGTTGTTGCATTACATCAAGAAAGACCAACCTTTTCCTTACCTGAGGAGGAGTATAGCTCCATACCTGAAAGTCCTTAGAGTTCCTTAAATAGACCCTATTGATAATTTAGCTCCTTAATTAAAGAGTTCCGCTCCTCTTCCAAAGAACCATCCAGTCCCAACTTAGCATAACTCAACTAGTAGTTCATAGAAGATAGAGAAAAGACCATTCTTTAGCATTATGGAGGGAGAAGAGGCATTTTTCATTTAGGCATTAGATCTGATAAAAAGATAATTTGAAGACACAAGAACCACCTATAAAAGAGTCTTTTCCTAAGATCACTTTCTTACCATCCCCAACTTTCCAGGAAATCCAATTAAAATGGTATGGGAAAGAGTCAATAAGGGCCTTCCAAACAATGGATCCCCTCTTGACAAGTTTTTTTGCTTCTCCTCTAAGAAAATTCATGACCAAAATTCTTTTTGGATGTGTTTCCTTTAAAAAGTGGCTCCAAGGTCGCACACCAAATATGCCTCTCCACATAAATTTTAAGGCAAAATATTTACCAAAGAAATGTAGATTTTTAAAACCCCACCCACCAAGACTTTTTGGACTAGACAGTGAGTCCCAACAGGCTCGGTGAATACGTTCATTACTATATTTACCAGTCCTCCACAGGAAGCTAAATTTTTTTTTCCTCACATTATTTATAATAGAAATAGGGATTTGAGCTTGAGACACCCAATAGACAAATGTTTTCTAGCACATATTTTACTAAGATCATTATGCCCCCATTGGATAGCCAATTATAGCACCAAAATTTTATTTTGTTCAAATTTCCTAAGAAAATAAATCTAATTTTAAAAGGAAGGGATAGGTTTGTATTCTCTGAAGCCTTCAAATGCATGATTGGATCCAAGATACCATGCCTTGAGGTATTCCATGTCCATTCGGAGAGAATTGTTAAAATCAAAATTTTAAAGGGAAAAGATAGGTCCATAGACACTAAAGCTTTCAAATGTGAGATTGACTCCAAATCCCCATGACATTGCATATCTTGTGTCCCTCTGAGAAGCCATTTTATCCATACCCTTCAGAAACTTCTCTTTGATGGAATGTCCAAGTGGAACATAAGACCTATGGATGTTAGGGGCACCAACTGCAACCTATTTGGAAATTCCATCCATAAGTTATATTGAGGATGATAGAGTGTAACAAATAAAATTATTGAGCCTGTTGATATCTTCTAGGGGCTTGTCCTTTTCCAAAACCTTAACAAGAAGTAGATTAATTATGTGAGGGTTTCTTTGTTGACTGTATCCACCCTTTAAAGTGTCCCAATAAGACAATCTTGTGTGTAGACTATGGGGAATGTGTTGCTTTTGTAATCCTTTGAGGGTTTAGCATGATGCAGGTTACAGGAAAAATAAAATAGGGAGGCTGATTTTGTAGAAATTTTGAATAATATGACACTTATTCACAGAGATTATCCCAATTATACACTATTGCGGAATACATGCATAATACATAACCTCCTCTACATTGATCATCAATTTTGCGGAATCAAAAACAATGAAACATCAATCGCATGCACACATTAACACAGTATGTAACCCGGGGAAAGCATATAGCTGAAAACCCCACACTATCTGTATATTATAATGATTGAGAACATGTAACAATACATAGTACAATACTCCTCACAAGTACTCAGTACTATCTCCACCTATTACACACAAAACTAGCTCAGATCTGAATCGATCACAGGTTCAAATCTCCTCCACTGTCTGCCTGCCTCCACTGCGCAATCCTGCATGAGAATAGATGAGTATGGCTGATCCAAACTCGTATTTCCCTTGGCTGAACCACGCAATCCTCATTGGCAATACTCAATCCATTGATTGTGCAAATCTCATGCACAACTATAGTCACAACTGATAGCAATCTCAACCTCTAACACTTGTCTCCACTGAACTATCCATGCACTGAGTTAACTAATGTATTCTTTAGTTGCTTTATGAGTTAATCATTAGTGAATTGATTAAAAATTAATTCACATCACTCATCACTAGTGTATTTTGCAATTAGACTAAATACAACTAGTTTAACCAAGTAAAACTGAACACAACTCCATCAACTCCTCAATCGACTCCACCAAACTTAAACACTTGAGTTCTAACTGAGTCCACCATGCAATAGCTCAACTGACTCATAAGAAAAGCGTATTTCTTTCTGACAGCTGCATGTCCCACATCTGTAGCTCAAACTGAAGTGCTCCAAGAGGATAAGATAATGTTTCTAGTCCAAATATTATTATGAGCTAATAATATTCGACTGTTCTATTTTTAGCTTGGCAGTGTAAAAATAGACTCCGCCCATATGTCTAAAAATATAAGTCCATATATTTTTACCAACATGACCAAGCATCCACAAATAGCATCCTGCAACTCATAGACCATGATCCATATGTCTAAAAATAGAAATAGTCTAAAAATAGGCTTTGCGCCAAAAATAGCCTGCGAGCCCACTTAGTGAAGGCGACTTCTTTCCACTAAGCTCCATCATCTTGTTGCATTCTCAACACTCCCTCTCAACAAGATATGGATTATTATCAACCCCTATCCTGCCTCGGTGGTATTCGAATTTGTTCCTGGTGAGCGCCTTCGTCAAGATATTAGCATCCTGATCCTCCGTTGGAATGTATGAAAGTAACATGACTCTCCACTACACACAATCTCTGATATGATGGTACCAGATGTCAATGTGCTTGGATCTATCATGAAATACTAGATTAGCCGAGAGTTTAATGCAACTCTAGTTATCACAATAAATAACTGTAGGGTCCAAGTATGAACCGAACAACTCGACCAGGATCTTCCTCATCCATATAGCCTCGCATGCAGCCAAACTTGCTGCCATATACTCAGCCTCTGCTAAACTGAGTGCCACGGATCTCTGCTTCCTGTTGTACCAGGAAACTGTTGTCGACCCGATACTGAAAATCCCTCCAAATGTGCTTTTTCTGTTTGTTGGGCTCCATGCCCAATCTGCATCCGTGAAGCCACATGGCTTCACCTCATCCTCTTGTCTGTACCAAAATCCATATCCCGATGTGCCTCTAAGATAACGCGATACATGCTTGCCTGCCTTCTAGAAGAGCTTGGTTGGCTTAACCATAGCTTGTGAAAGCTGGTTAATAGCATAGCATATATCGGGTTGTGTATTGACTAGATACATAAGCGACCCCACAAACTATTAATAAATAGTGGCATCCACTACTTCTACTGAAGTAGCATCCTCCTTCCTCCAACCTCCAGGAAGAGGAGTATCAACAGGCTTGCAGCCATGCATGTTGAACTTCTCTAGTATCTCCTGAGCATACCTACCCTCAGAAAAAAATAGTCCATCACTGCGCTGCCAAATTTCCAATCCCAAGAAATAATGAAGGAGGCCCAAGTCCTTCATCTCAAACTCCTTAGCAAGATCATCCTTGCATGAAAGTATCAACAACTCATCACATGTTAGAATCAAATCATCTACATAAAGTACAATGATAAGCAACTTACCCTCCACCACAATCTGGTATAGGTTAGGATCCGCCTCACTCTTGGAGAATCCAAGTCTGGTGAAATAACTATCTATCCGTGTGTACCAAGCACGTGGTGCTTGTTTCAACCCATACAGAGCTCTCTTGAGCCCACACACATGCGACTCGCTGCTGAAGATCTCGAAACCTTCGGGCTGCTCTATGTACACCTCCTCCTCAATGACTCCATTGAGGAACACAGTCTTCACATCCATCTGATGAATTTTCCACCCCATCTGCAATGAGAGAGAAAGAATCTTTTGTATGGAAGAATACCTTTCAACAGCTGCAAAGGTCTCCTCATAATCGATCCCCTCTATCTGTAAGAAGCCTCGGGCAACAAATCTTGCCTTGTACTTCTCCACACTCCCGTCAGCTGCCTGCTTCACTTTGTAGATCCATCCCGAACCCACCACTGATTTCCCCTCTGGTCTTGGGACAATCTCCCATGCACTATTTCTGACAATCGAATCATACTCTTCCCCCATGGCATCTACCCATGCAGGATCCTCCACAGCTTCCTCGAAAGAGGATGGCTCAGTCACAACACATTTGCTCACAAGAGCCATGTATCCAGTGTACCGATTAGGTGACTGTCTCTGTCTACGTTGAGTTGTAGGTGGTCCTACAACCTTCTCTGCATCTTGAGCCAGTCGCTCAGCTTCTGTAATGCGCTTTCGCCCTCTGATGGTTGGCGCTGCATGCGTGGTTTCTTCCACTCCATGAACTTTGTCCTGTGGTTGATCCACATCCTAAAGCTCATCCTTAGGAACTAATAGCTCTTCATCTACATGCAAGTGTGGCTCCCTCTCAAGTGAACACTTCATGGCTTTCCCCTCCTGAAATTTTATATCCTGTCGCACAACAGTCTTGCGACTGTCTGGAAAATACACACGATAGTTGTGGGGCATATCAGTGTACCCAAAAAATATCCCAACCTCTACGGTCGGCTCCAGCTTCTTCCTGGCATCCTTCGTCACATGCATGTCAACGTTAGAACCAAAAATCCTCAAATGAGAAATATCAGGTCTCTTACCAGAATAAGCCTCCTCGGGTGTACTCATGCCAAGTATCCTGTGAGGACAACGGTTCTGCACATAAACAACAGTATTGCATGCTTCCGCCCACAAGTGAAGGGGTAGGCCCTGATCATGCAACATCGCCTGTGCAGCACCCACGATCGTTCTGTTCCTTTTCTCAGCAACCTCGTTCTGATGTGAGTTATGGGGAGCTATGAGCTCTCTTCAAATCCCTTCTGTGATGCAGAAGTCCTTGAACTCGCCAGAGATGAATTCACCACCATTGTCGCTCCTAAGAGCCTTCACCTTCTTCCTTGACTCCTTCTCAACCAGTGCTTTGAACTCACAGAACTTTGAGTATGTCTCGCTCTTCTTCTGCATGAAGAAGATCCAACACTTTCGAGAGAAATCATCAACAATGATCACATAGTACCTATGCTTTGCTGTCGAAGCTACTGAGAAAGGTCCACACATGTTTGTGTGAATTCTCTCAAGGATCGTCGTGGCGCGACTATCCTTCTCGTGAAAGGTGGCTTTCACAAATTTTCCCAAAGTACACCCCTTGCACTGATTTGACTGTGCAAGAGTGCCTTTAGGAATCCCGGTAGTAATCTGCTACAGTATCTTCAAGGCTCCATGGTGAAGGTGGCCCAATCTCCTGTGCCACAGCTCGCCCTCATCCTGGCTCACCAATCCTTCTACCTTGCATGCCATTGTTGCGCAACCATCTACATGCAACTGATAAAGGTTCCTGACTCGAACCCCTATCTTCCGGGTTTCTCCAGTTGTCTTACTACGAAGGAAAGCCTTTCCCTCGCTGAAGACAACATCATATCCCTTGTCTTCTAACATCGCCACAGAGATAAGATTCTTCTTCAATCCTGGAACATGCATCACTTCCTTCAATAAGAAGGGTTTACTAGACTCCCTCTCAAAGGAAATGGTACCAATACTGGTCGTACTGTATCTACCATCATCGCCCATCTCGATGTGCACTCCAAGATCTTTCTCCTCCAGATCAGAAAATAAATCTCGATCTCCTGTCATGTGAAAATATGCACCATTTTCCAAGAACCATACCGATCCCATAACACTTGATACCAAGCATGCGATCAATGAAAAATCAAGCTCAAATTGCGAGGCTAAGGCCTCTCCCACTGTAGATCCAGTAGCTTGCTTATTTTTCTTCTTCTGCGGACAATTTGTGGCATAGTGTCCATGCTCGTGACAGTGAAAGCACTTCACCTTGGACATGTCCTGCTTCTTACCTTTCGCACTGGAATGAGAAGCTTTCTTGTTCTTCCCCTTCTTTGCTTTGGCAGCCAAAGTGCAATTTTCTTCATCAGGTGCCTTTGATGAAGATCCGTCCCTGGTATTCCGCCTGATATCCTCCTGCAGAAGATCTCACCAAAGTCTCTCCCATCCTTGCAATTTCTCCCGACCATTGACAGAGTCCTAATAGGAATGCCAACTCTTCGAAAGACCAAGGAGAGCCAAGCTCACCAAGTTCTCATCATCGACAGTCACCCCCACACTTCCCAGCTCATCCCTGCATTGAGTGAACTTCGTGAGATACTTGAGCATATTGTCTCCTTTCTCACACTTGATGTTTCTGAGTTTATCCTTGAGCGCCAACTTCCTTTGGTCGATCTTACTTTGGAATAAATCTATCAATGCTTTCCACATCAAGTATGGAGAAGCCTTTCCATGTAGGCTGGACACATTGTGATCCTTCACACCCTCCAACAAAATCCTTTGACACTTTGTTGTCTTCTTTTTCCAACCCTCAGCTTGAGCAGTATCAATAGGCTTTGGGACCTCAGCCTCTATGAACTCCTTCAGCCCATTATCATCTAACACAACCTCCATCCTGTCTTTCCATGCAATATAATTCGAGCTGCCCTCAAGAGCATACTCCAATCGCAATCCGTTGAAAGACATTTCAACTTTGACACCAAGAAAACACTACTACAAATTCGAATTCCACCAGCTCAAAACTCAACCGCTTCTGATCTAAAATTCGTGAGAACAAAGTATTTCTTGTACAGAGATTGAGTGTATGGGCTTTTACCGGATATTTCACCTTCCAAAGGAAGGATGAATCCAGAGGCTACCTGGCCCGATTACAGACTCTGCCTGAAGAAATAAAATGTAAACACTTTCTGAATAATAGATCTAATGATCAACTCTGCTCCGATACCATGTAGAAATTTTGAATAATATGAAACTTATTCACAGAGATTATCTCGATTATACACTGTTGCAAAATACATGCATAATACATAAACTCCTCTATGTTGATCATCAATTTTGAGGAATTAAAAACAATGAAACATCAATCGCATGCACACATTAACACAGTATGTAACTCGGGGAAAGCATACAGCTGAAAACCCCACACTATCTGTATACTATAATGATTGAGAACATGTAACAATACACAGTACAATACTCCTCACAAGTACTCAGTACTATCTCCACCTGTTACACACAAAACTAGCTTAGATCTGAATCAATCACAGGTTCAAATCTCCTCCACTGTCTGTCTGCCTACACTGCGCAATCCTGCATGAGAATAGATGAGTATGGCTGATCCAAACTCGTATTTCCTTTGGCTGAACCATGCAATCCTCATTGGCAATACTCAATCCATTGATTGTGCAAATCTCATGCACAACTATAGTCACAACTAATAGCAATCTCAACCTCTAACACCTGTCTCCACTGAACTGTCCATGCACTAAGTTAACTGATGTATTCTTTAGTTGCTTTATGAGTTAATAATTAGTGAATTAATTAACAATTAATTCACATCACTCATCACTAGTGTATTCTGCAGTTAGACTAAATACAACTAGTTTAACCAAGTCAAATTGAACATAACTCCATCAACTCCTGAATCAACTCCACCAAACTCAATCACTTGAGTTCTAACTGAAGTCCACCATGCAATAGCTCAATTGACTCATAAGAAAAGTGTATTTCCTTCTGACAGTTGCATGTGCCACATCTGTATCTCAAACTGAAGTGCTCCAAGAGGATAAGATAATGTTTATAGTCTAAATATTATTATGAGCTAATAATATTCGATTGTTCTATTTTTAGCCTGGCAGTCTAAAAATAGACTCCGCCCATATGTCTAAAAATAGAAGTCCATCTATTTTTACCAACATGACCAATCATCCACAAATAGCATCCTGCAACTCATAGACCATGATCCATATGTCTAAAAGTAGACATAGTTTAAAAATAGACTTTGTGCCAAAAATAGCCTGCTGTCCCACTTAGTGAAGGCAAATTATTTCCACGAAGCTCCATCATCTTGTTGAATTCTCAACAGAATTACTATAAGTTCGACTTTGGTATTAGATGCATATCCTAGGAAAATTTTGAAATGGATAAAAAGTTCCTTAACAGAATAATCCTAGTACCCCCCCCCGCCCCCTCACGAACCTGCCTCTCCACAGATGTTTCCTTGAGATTTTCCATAAAGGAACCCGATCAGGGGTCTCATGTGAGATCCCAGGAAATTGGATCCTTCTCAGAATTTTTCAAGTTTGAAGAGAGAAATATTCCCTGTAGAGAGAAATAACCTTAGAAGATTGAAGAAGAATGAAAATACTCACACTTTGGAAGATTACCCTATTCTTGAGCAACTAGATACCCTAGGAAATAGAAACAGGCAGAGTGAAAAATGTTTTATACTTCCCCCCCCAGTGAAAAAGAAGGAACACAAAGGATATCTAATCCATATTCTCCCTAATGCCCAAAACGAGAAGAACTGCATGTCAAATTTTCTTAGCAGTAGGAAAACTAATAAAAAGATGATCAACATATTCATCAAACTATTTTCAGAGCCAACAATAGTTTGTTCTAGTGAAGCATTTTTTTTGCAAGTTCTTCTAGGTTATAACTTTTTCTTGAAGAACAAGCGTGGTGAATCATTTTTGCTTATTGGGAATATTCCATTTCCAAATAAATTTGTTCCATCAACTGGAATCTTGAACCACTACAGAATGGGCTATTACATGACATCAAACAAGACCAACTTTTTCCTTACCTGGGGAGGAATACAGCTATAGAACTAGAAGTCCTTGGAGTTAATTAAATAGACCCCATTGATAGTTTAGCTCCTCAATTAAAGAGTTCCACTCCTCTACCAAAGAAGCTCCATTCCCAACATAGGATAACTCAACCAGTATTTATTAGAAGATAGAGAAAAGACCATTCTTTAGCATTATGGAGGGAGAAGAGGCCTTTTTCATTTAGGCATTGGGTCAGATGAAAAGATAATTTGAAGACACAAGAACAACCTATAAAAGGGTCATTTCCTAAGATCACTTTCTTACCATCCCCAACTTTCCAGAAAGCCAATTAAAAAGGAATGGGAAAGAGTCAATAAGGGCCTTCCAAACAATGGATCATCGCTTGACAAGTTTGTTTGCTTCTCCTCTAAGAAATTAGATCACCAACATTCTTTTTAGATTCTTTTCCTTTAAAAATTGGCTCCAAAATCCCACACCAAATAGGCTACTCCACATTATTTTTAGGGCCAAATATTTACCAAACCAATATAGATTTTTAAAACCCCACCCACCAAGACTTTTTTGTTTATACAAGGAGTCCCAATAGGTTAGGTGAATATGTTTCTTACTATTTTTACCAGTCCTCCATTGGAATTTGAACATTTTTTGCCTAAGATTAATTATAATAGAAATAGGAATTTTAGCTTGAGACAACCAATAGACCGATGTTTTCTAGCACAGATTTTACTAAGACCATTATGCCCCGATGGGATAGCGAATTGTAGCACCACAAGTTTATCTTTTGATAAACTTTCCTGAGAAAATAAATCTAATTTTAAAAGGAAGAGATAGGTTTGTATTCTCTAAAACCTTCAAAAGCGTGATTGGATCCAAGGACCCATGCCTTGAGGTATTCCATGTCTATCCAAAGAGAGTTCTTAAAATCCAATTTGTAATGGGAAAAGACAGGTACGTGGGCTCTAAAGCTTTCAAATGTGAGATTGGATTCAAAGCCCCATGACTTTGGATATCTAGTGTCCCTCCAAGAAGTCATTTTATCTATACCCTTCAGGAAATACTCTTTGATTGAGTGTCCAAGTGGAGAACAAGACTTGCAGGTGCTATGAGAACCAATTGCAACCTATCTGGAAATTCCATCCATAAGTTATCTTGAGGATGAAAGAGGATAACAAACAAGATTATATAACCTGTTGATATCTTCTAGGGGCTTTTCCTTTTCCAAAATCTTAACAAGAAGTAGATTAATTGTGTGAAGGATTCTTTGCCAATTGTCTCCAACCTTTAAAGTGTCATAGTAAGAAAATTTTGTGTGTAGACTATGAAGACTATGTTGTGTTTGTAATCCTTTGAGGGTTTAGTGTGATGCAAGTTAGAAAAAAACACAAAACAGGGAGGTTGATTTACTTTAATTTCTACTTTGGTATTGGATGCATATCCTAGGAAAATTCTGAAATGGATTGAAAATTTCCTTGATAGAATAATCCTTCCCCCACTGTGCCTCTCCCTCCCCCCCACACCCTCCCTCTCCAGAGATGTTTCCTTGAGATTTTCCATCAACGAACCCAATCATGGGTCTCATGTGAGATGCCAGGAAATTGGATCCTTCTCAAAAAAATTGTTGTTTGAAGAGAGAAATATTCCATGTAAAGAGAAGCAATCTTTGAAGATTGAAAAAGAATGAAAATACTCACATTTTGGAATATTACAATGTTCTTGAGCAAACAAAAACCCCAGGCAATAGAAATAGGCAGAGTGCAAAATGTTTTATACTTCTACCCCTGAGTGAAGAAGAAGGACCTCAAAGGAGATCTGATCCAAGATTCTCCCTAATTCCCAAAACTAGAAGAATTGAATGCCAAATTTTCTTATAACTAGGACAACAAATAAAAATATGATCAAGAGATTCATCAAAATATATTCAGAGGCAACAATAGTTTGCTCTAGTGAGGCATCGTTTTTGTAGGTTCTCCTAGGTTATAACTTTGTCTTGAAGAAAAAGTGAGGTTAATCATTTTATATTGTTGTGAATATTCCATTTCCAAATAAAATTTTTCCACCAACTTGAATGTTGGACCACTGTAGAATGGGTTATTGCATCATACTAAGCAAGACCAACTTTTTCCTTACCTAAGGAGGAATACAACTCTAGACCTGGAAGACCTTGGAGTTACTTAAATAGACCCCAATCATAATTTAGATCCTTAATGAAAGGGTTCCACTCCTCTTCCAAAGAACCATCTAGTCCCAACTTAACATAACTCAACTAGTAGTTCTTAGAAGATAGAGAAAAGATCATTCTTTAGCATTATGGAGGTAGAAGAGGCATTTTTTGTTTAGGCATTGGCTCAGATCAAAATATAATTTGAAGACACAAGAACCAGATTTAAAAGGGTCCTTTCCTAAGATCACTTTCTTACCATCCCCAAATTTCCAGGAAAGTCAAATAAAAAGGAATGGGAAAGAGTCAATAAGGACGGTCCAAAAAATGGATCGCCTCTTGACAGGTTTGTTTTCTTCTCCTCTAATAAATTTCATCACCAACATTATTTTTAGATGATTTTCATTTAAAAATTGGCTCTAAATTCCCACACCAAATAGGCCTCTACACATAATGTTTAGGGCCAGAGACTTACCAAAACAATGTCGAATTTTAAAACCCCACCCACCAAGACTTTTTGGTTTATACAAGGAGTCCCAATAGGCTAGGTGAATATGTTCCTTACTATTTTTACTAGTCCTCCATAGGAAGCTGAACATTTTTTTCCTCAGATTATTTATAATAGAAATAGGGATTTTAGCTAGAGAAAAATAATAGACAAATGTTTTCTAGCACAAATCCTTCAAATGCATGATTGGATCCAAGCCCCCATGCCTTGAGGTATTCCATGTCCATCCAAAAAGAGTTTTTAAAATCCAATTTTTAATGGTAAGAGACGACTTCGTGGACTCTAAAGCTTTCAAGTGTGAGATTGGCTCCAAAGCCAAACAACTTTGGATATCTTGTTCCCCCCAAGAAGTCATTTTATCCATACCCTTCAGGAACTACTCTTTGATGGAATATCCAAGGGGAACAAAAGACCTGCAGGTGCTAGGGGCACCAACTGAAACCTATCTAGAATTTCCATCCATAAGTTATCTTAAGGATGACAGAGGATAACAAATGAAATATTTGAACCTGTTGATATCTTCCAGGGGCTTTTCGTTTTCCAAAATCTTAAAAAGAAGTATATTAATTATGTGAGGGATCCTTTGTCAATTGTCTCCACCCTTTAAAGTGTCCTAGTAAGACAATTCTGTGTGCGGATTATGAGGACTATGTTTCTTTTTTAACCCTTTGAGGGTTTATCATGATGCAAGTTACAAAAAAAACAAAATAGGGAGGAAGATTTACTATGTGTTTGACTTTGGTATTTGATGCATATCCTAGGAAAATTCTGAAATGGATAAAAATGTTCCTTGACAGAATAATACTACCCCACCCCCCCCGTCCATAATTGTTTCCTTGAGAATATCCATCAAAGTACCCAATCAGGGGGGTCATGTGAGATGCTAGGAAATTCTATCCTTCTCGTAATTTTTCTAGTTTGAAGAGAGAAATATTCCATGTAGAAAGAAACAATCTTAGAAGATTGAAGAAGAAAGAAAACAATTGCATTTTTTAATATTACCTTGTCCTTGAGCAACCAAATACCCCAGGCAATAGAAATAGGTAGAGTGCAAAATGTTTTATACTTCTCCCCCCGGTGAAAAAGAAGGACCTCAAAGGAGCTCTGATCCAGATTCTCCCTAATGCCCAAAACCAGAACAACTTCTTACCAAAATTTCTTAGCAGTAAGACAACAAATAAAAACATGATCAATAGATTCATCAAATGTTTTGAAGAGGCAACAATAGTTTGGTACAGTGTGGCATCTTTTTTGTAGGTTCTCCTAGGTTATAACTTTGTCTTGTAGAAAATTGAGGTGAACCATTGTAGCTTGTTTGGAATATTCCACTTCCAAATAAATCTGTTCCACCAAATGGAATATTGGACCACTACAGAATGGGCTATTGCATCATTTCAGCACGACCAACTTTTTCCTTACCTCAGGATGAATATAGCTCCAAACTTAGAAGTCCTTGGAGTTACTTAAATAGACCCCATTCATAACTTAGATCCTTAATGAAGGAGTTCCACTCCTCTGCCAAAGAACCATCCAGTCCCAACTTGGCATAACTCAATGAGTAGTTCTTAGAAGATAGAGCAAAGACCATTCTTTAGCATTATGGAGGGGCAAGAGGCCTTTTTCATTTAGGCATTGGGTCAGGTCAAAAGATAATTTGAAGACACAAGAACCACCTATAAAAGGGTCATTTCCTAAGATCACTTTCTTACCATCGCCAACTTTCCAGGAAGGACAATTAAAAAGGAATGGGAAAGAGTCAATAAGGGCCTTCCCAACAATGGATCCCCTATTGACAAGTTTGTTTTCTTCTCCTCTAAGAAATTCCATCACCAACATTCTTTTTAAATGATTTTCCTTTAAAAATTGGCTCTAAAGTCCTACACCAAATAGGCCTCTCTACGTAATTTTTAGGGCCAAAGCTTACCAAACCAATGTAGATTTTTAAAACCCCACCCACCAAGACATTTTGGTTTAGACAGGGAGTCCCAACAAGCTAGGTGAATACATTCCTTACTATTTTTACCAATCCTCCATAGGAAGCTAAACATTTCTTGCCTGATATTATTTATAATAGAAATAGGGATTTTATGTAGAGACAATCAATAGACAGATGTTTTCTAACACAAATTTTACTAAGATAATTATGCCCCCATGGGATAGCCAATTGTAGCACCACAAATTTATCTTTTGTTCAAATTTCCTCATAAAATCAATCTAATTTTAAAAGGAAGAGATAGGTTTCTATTCTTTGAAGCCTTCAAATGCATGATTGGATCCAAGACCCCATGCCTTGAGGTATTCCATTTACATCCAGAGAGAGTTTTTAAAATAAAAATTTTAATGGGAAAATATAGGTCCATGGACTCTAAATATTTCAAATGTGAGATTGGCTCCAAAGGCCCACGACTTTGGATATCTTATGTCCCTCAGAAAATTCATTTTATCCATACCCTTCAAGAACTGCTCTTTGATGGAATGTCCAAGGGGAACACAAGATTTGCATGTGCTAGGGGCACTAAATGAAACCTATCTGGAAATGCCATCCATAAGTTATATTGAGGATGATACAAGATAACAAAAAAAATTGTTCAACCTTCTAATATCTTCCAGGGGCCTGTCCTTCTCCAAAATATTAATAAGAATTAGATTAATTATGTTAGGGATTCTTTGCCGATTGTATCCACCCTTTAAAGTGTCCTAGTAAGACAATTTTGGGGATAGTATAGTCCAAATCCTTATCCCAAGCATGGCGAAATTTCCCATCCAGTGCCATATAATTTCTTCATCAAGTTTCCTCTTCTTAGTGGCTGGAAATTTTTTCTACAATGAGATCTATAAGCTCTATTACTTCTGTCATTTTCACAAGTTCCAATCATTGTAGCCTTAAATGTTGCAAGAAGTATTTCATCATAAGAATCAATCTTACCAAGGTCATTTGTGGTATCCTGAGGCCATATGTTATTCTCAATGTGTTTCTTATCTCCTCGACTAAAAATGATGTCTTATTTTCTTTTCTTGACTATAGGATTAAATGTGATGTCTTATTTTCATCCCTTCCCCCTTGGCACAATATTCTTTATTTTGATACTATTAATATGATCATTTTACTCAGTCTTATCGAGAAAGAATGTTGCAGTTCCTTTGCAATGGAAGGAAATTCTAATACCTTCACAAGGTTCATAACTTGGGGTGAGATAACCTAATTTTAGTATATTTTTCCAACATGTCAAATCTCAATATTTTCTTAACTCCAAAATTAACTTTGAAAATAGTTCATCCATCAACATCACATCAAACCTTCATGGATGGGTCACAAATCTGTTCAGTGTATCCAGTTGGCCTTTCTCTTTTAATAGATATTTAATTATACTTTATAATGTTTCAAATCCTTTAGCCAACTGCTTGTTATGCAACCAACTCACAAAATAGAAGAAAAGATAGATGAATGCCTTAAAAATAAGCCTCTTCGAGGGGGAAACCTCCATTACATTACACAAATGAACAATTCTTGGATGATACAAATGACAAGACCTCCTTTCTATATATAGGAGTCTAAGGGGTCATAATATAATGAGAGACGAGATAAAAATAATAATGTAAGGGCACAATAATAACAATAGTGGGCTTCTATGGGGCACAATAATAACAATATGGGGACTACATGGGCACAACAATATAATAAGGGGGTTGTACTAATAACAATAAGGGATTACACTAGTAGTATAGGGACCTAACATGCCCCTCTCCTTCAAAAAGTTTTGTCCTCAACGCTTGAGTAGTTCTTGATGATTCTGTATAAAATTCTTGTCCTCCCATGTGGAATCTTTAGCGGGTAAGTTCTTCCTCTTGATGAGATACTCTGAAATTGATCGATTTCTTAGCCTTCAGGTTTTTGTTTCTATGACTGCTCCAGGTTCCAAAATTATTTTTCCTTCCTCGTTAAGTTCTGGCAATATTGTTTGAACTGGGATCTTCTGCAACTTTTGAATGAGTGGCCACACTTCTTTGGCCTTATTCCATTCATCCCTTGCTTCATTTATCCAATCTGGTTGGATAATAGAAATATCACAAAACAATGCTTCCACATCCTCATCCTTTCTTCAGAGTGCATTTGCAACAACATTTTGCTTCCCTTTTTTGTAGATGATTTCAAAGTCATAACCCAACATATTTGTGACCCATTTTTCTGTTCTTCTAAAGATAATCTTTGTTCTAAAAAGTATTTAAGGCTATCATGATCCATTTTTACCTTGAAGTATCTTCCCATTAGGTAAGATTGACATTTCTTAAGTGCATGTAGTATTGCCAAAATTTCATTCTCATAAATAGCTTGCTTGACATGTAGCCGTAAGAATACCCAATTTCCTATATCAAAACTTCTTTCACTGTGATGTTGATCTTCTTGTTGTTTCATTCGATTCTGCACCAAAGTAGTGTTATCCTTTAAAAGTTGGAGAACTTGTTGTTGATGCTCAATGTGATCTTTCACTGCTTGAATCTTTTTCTTCTTGATATGTCCTTCTATCTTGAGAGTTTGAGGAGTGGTAATTTCTTCCAATGCATTACAAGATATGGTCGGATTCATTTCTTAATGCTCGATGTGATCTTTCACTTCTTCAATATTTTTCTTCTTGATATGTCCTTCTATCTTGATAGTTTGAGGAGTGGTAATTCCGGCCAATGCATTACAAGATATGGTCAGATTCATTTCTTCTTTCTCGATGTTATCTTTCACTTCTTGAACCTTTTTCTTCTCGATATGTTCTTCTATCTTGAGAGTTTGAGCAGTGGTAACTCTTGCCAATGCTTTACAAGATATGGTCGGATTCATTTCTTCTTTCTCTGGGGTTGGTTCCATGTGTATATCCTCTTCTTTTGATGTTTCTTGATCCTGTTCTTTCTCCTCTTCATAATCTATGTAAAATAATTTCTTCTCAGCACACTTATGACTTCAGTGTATTTGCTATCACAATTGTAACAAATCGCTTTTTCTCTTTTTTCTTTCAATTTTTGTGCTGTAAACCTTGTATGTTGTGGAAGGCTAGGAGAAAAAACACTTCCATAGTTATAGTCGTGAGTGGTGGGACTCCTTGTTTCCATAATTTCGCTTTCAATTTTTCTTTCCAACCTGAATGCCTTCTCCAATGAATCAGGTTCCCAAAGATGAACGTCGTGTTGAATATTATCCTTTAAAGTCCCTATGAAGACATCAATCCTTTGCTTCTCTGGAATATCATTTACCCTTATATTCAATTTTTGAAAGTCCTCAATGTGCTTTGACATTGAACCCTTTTGTTTGAGATTTATCAATTGGCTAAAGAAGGTGTTTATCTTTGTATCTTCATAATGTGTTATCATTTCCTCACTGAAAATTGACCACGTGACAAGTGGTTTAGGAGAACAAAGCCCTTCATACTATAAAAATTGATTTGGTTCTAAATATAAAGATTCAATACGTACCTTTTGTAACAGTTTCACCTCATGTAGATCAAAATATTGCTCCATCTATAGTATCCAATTTAACAGATCCTTGCCATCAAACTTCCTCATATTGCCTTCTCTTTATTTTAGTAGCTCGATATTTAAATGCCTGTAACTCCGTAATTTCAGATCTCCAAGTTCTGAAATTGCATCCTACAGCAGCCCTCGTAGTCCTCTTTCTAGCACCAAAATCCTGATCAAGATTGGATTCTTCAAGGAAGCATTATGTCAAGTCTCCCACGATGACCTGATTATAGACTAGTTCAGTAGAGAAAACTTGTACGAAGTGCCACGTGTCACTGTTTCAACCTTACGACGTAAAACTAATACGAAGAAAACTACAATCCATCCTCTTTCTGTAGCTTCTTATGAAATTTCAATCTAATGCTCAAAGAAAACGTTATGATGATTTTCCCAAGGTCCCTTATTTGGGATGTAATTCGGGGACCTGCAAAAACCCTAAATGTCTTAGACCATATCTCTGAAAATATAGCAAATAAAAATCGAAAATTCGGGCCCGATCTTCAACAAGAATTTGGTTCAAATGGGTTTTAATTTCAGAATCTAAAACTTCATAGAAAACAAATTATAGCAACAATTCCATGATGACCTATTTGAGATGGAATTCTGGAGCTTGAAAAAACCCTAACTTACTCAGGTCGTATCTCCGAAAATATAGCGAGACAAGATCTAAAATTTAGACCCGAGGTTCAAAATGATTTCATCTCAAATGGGTTTGTTTTGTATCATATGAAACGTCACATAAAAACAATTATAGCGCAAATTCCACAAAGACCTGTTTGGATCAACGAAACCCTAGAATCCAAAGCTCTAATACCAAATGTTATGAAACCAACTCACAAAATAGAAGAAAACATAGATGAACGCCTTCAAAATAAGCCTCTTCAAGGCGGAAAGCTCCTTTACATTACACAAATGAATAATTCTTGGATGATACAAATGACAAGGCCTCCTTTCTATATATAGGAGTCTAAGAGGTCGTAATATAATCAGAGTTGACATAACAATAATAATGTAAGGGCACAATAATAACAATAGTGGGCTTCTATTACATGGGCACAACAATATAATAAGTAGCTTGTACTAATAACAATAAGGGGTTACACTAGTAGTATAGGGACCTAACACCGCCACTCTATTTTCAAGATTTGTTAGGTTTGTATTTACTTATAATCATATAAAATTGAATTTTTTGCCGACTTTCTAGGACCTATGCATAACCAAACACTAAATTTGACGTATGAGATCCCCATGTTTTTTTGTATGAATTTTTTGCATGTACATATCTTTGAGGCATTCTCTTGGCCATGTGAAATAATATTCCCACACCTATCATAATAGAGTCAATGATGTATGCAGACTAAGAAATCAAATCGCTGCATGGAGGGGATCCCTTGACGCACAAAACTAAAACATTCACTAAATGAAACATTGTTCTATTTCTATTTCACTAAACATGTTTTTATGAATTCTGGATTCTTTAAAGAAACATTCACTAAACTGCAACAATGTTTAAATCATTTAGAATTCACCAAAACACGTTTAGTGAAATATAACTAGTTTACTATATAAATATCAACTTTACTGTTTCTTGAGTTGTTTTTCTCTATTTCCCCTGCCTTTCAAAATTCAACCTCCCAATCTTTATCCCAAGCATGGCAACATTTCCCATCCAATGTCATATAATTTCTTCATCAAGTTCCCTCTTCTTAGTGGTTGACAAATTTCTCTACAATGAGATTTATAAGATCTATTACTTTTTTCATTTTCACAAGTTCCAATCATTGTAGCCTTGAATGACGGAATAAGTCTTTCGTCATAAGCATAAATCTTACCAAGGTCATCTGTGGTATCATGAGGCGAGATGTTATTCTCAGTTCTTTTCTTATCTCCTGGACTAAACATGATGTCTTATTTTCTTTTCTTCACTAAACTACTGTAAACTATTTCTATTTCACTAAACATGTTTTCTTGAATTCTGAATGCTTTAAAGCAACCTTCACTAAACTACAACATTGTTTAAAGCATTCAGAATTCAAAAAAACATGTTTAGTGACATATAACTAGTTTATTGTATAAATATCAACTTTACTATTTCTTGAGTTGTTTTTCTCTACTACCCCCACCTCTTCAAAATTCAACCTCCCAATCCTTATCCCAAACATGGTAACATTTCCCATCCAGTGCCATATAATTTCTTCGTCAAGTTCCCTCTTTTTAGTGGTTGTAAATTTGCTCTACAATGAGATCTATAAGATCTATTATTTTTTCATGTTCACAATTTCCAATCATTGTAGCCTTGAATGTTGCAATAAGACTTGCATCATAAGCATCAATCTTACCAAGGTCATCCATGGTATCACAAGGCCAGATGCTATTCTTAGTGCTTTTCTTATCTCTTGGACAAAACATGATGTCTTATTTTCTTTTCTTGGCTCCAGGACTAAATGGGATGTCTTATTTTCATCCCTCCCCCCTTGGCATGATATTATTTATTCTCATACTATTAATATGATCATTTTACTCAGTCTTCTAGGGAAAGAATGTTGCAATGGTAGGAAATTCCAATACCTTCACATGACTCATAACTTGGGGTGAGATAACCTAATTTTAGCATAATTTTGCAACTTGTCAGATCTCAATACTTTATTAACTCCAAAATTAACTTTGCAAATAGTTCATCCATCAACATCACATCAACCCTTCATGGATGGGTCACAAATCTATTCATTGTGTCCACTTGGCCTTGCTCTTTTAATATATATTTCATTATACTTTGTATTGTTTCCAAGCCTTTAGCCATATTACACAGAATATGTTGTAGCAAGCTCATCTTGGAATAAGAACACCATTAGAACTAAAAATAAGTCAAACCTATATAAGCCTATATGGGAAAAATCATTATCCAAATTGAGAAGTAATCATTATTTTTTCTAAATATTTTAACATAATGGTAAAGGGTTTAGGATAGGGACAGGTATAAATTCCACACAATATAAGGAAAAACCCCCAAATTTGGCAAGTAACAGGGTGGGTACAGCTGGAAAGTTGTAGAATCCCCAGTGTAGTTCCCACTAATTTCAATAAATCTTCAAAGAGTACCAAAGTCCTTGAAATTTCAGATCGCTGGGAGCACTGTTTAAAGGTGGGAATAGGTCATCGTGCAAAATTGCTTAATTAAGTTGTTTTTCAATCAAATATCTTTTCATGTTCAAAAGTTTCTCAATATATAATAGGCTGACCAAAGCTCTTCTTTTTCTCCAAAATGACATTTCTCATAAGAAAAGCTAGGAAAATGATATTATGTATTATGTTTACTAATTGTTTAGTAAATAAAGATTTTATCCAATCATGGACTACATTGTCTGAAACACGGATAACTTCTAAAACCCCTAGTAACGACTTTTTATTGCTTCCAAATTGAATTAAACACTACTCACCTCATACTACCGAGTGTTTCCTTATAGATCCATCTTTTTTAATAGGAAAAATATTTTCTTTCTGGTTTGTATTTTCACCTTCACCTATAAATGGGCCTCAATATAATCTCTTCTTCAAAGAAAATCATATGGAAAACCTTTTTAGATTTCAATGAAAACTCTGACTCCATCCTAGTAGAGGGTGTAGAGGGTTGAAATTTAATCTCCATGCTAGTAAAACATTGTTTCTGCTTACCCTATTTGACACCCCAAATAGTAGCCAACTAATGTTCCATTTGCTAGAACCTAATTATTTGAATAGGAATCTCATCATATCCAATATGCTCTCTCTCTTCAGATGTTGAGTCAGGGATATATCAAATAAATCTGTAGTACTCAAGTAGAACATGGAGAAAATTGTGCAAGATTTGCTCTTCTAATTTTTTAAGCTTTGATTGGATGTTGAACTTCTTACTTTCCTTGTGGCGAACTTGGATAGAATTCTCCAAGTCAGTATAACCCTAGAACTCTAGGAATGTAGATTTCTTTAGAAAGGAAATAAATTATTCATTGTTGAGCCCAGTGAAATCAAGATCATATTTTCTCGACCTCGGACCGAAGGGAATTGACATTAACCTTTCTTAATTTAGGACTAAAATACTTATGGACCATTTATAATTAACAATGAGAAAAGAACATTTGTGATATTCTTCAACAAAGAACAATGTATGTTTCAGTATTGATAGACCTTCAGGAGGGGTTGTAGTGATATACCTTCCTATGTTTACATTGAACCCAGAAGAAACCCTGACATTTTTTTTAATAATTTTGGACATGACTTATCTTGAGTCTATGAGTTATGCTTCTCTTTGGAATATGATATTGTGCTTAATTTGTTAGGGTATTTAGAAACATTAAGACTACTGTTCATGAGAGAAGAAAAGACACCTGATGAACTTATATAGTTGTATTCAACTAAAATCCTCTATTTAAGACTACATAGTTGTATAATTGTATTCAACTAAAATCTCTTGTTCAGACTATCTTGTGTCTTGTGCATCTTTGTGGGACCTTTATTCATAATCTTAACTCCATGTCTCTTATAATTGCAAGAGGTGGACGATTTTACATCCACGAGAAATGGCTTCATCTCAAAGGGTTGGGAAAATACAGAAAGCAGCTCCAATATCCAATTTTGTTGGCCAGAAGAAGGAAATGCGTACAGTTGGTCCTAGTGATAGGGAGGGTCATGCTTTGAGGAAAATGGAGATAAGGGGGAAGATCCATGGTATCCATTTCATATTATTGCCAATTAGTTCATTATGGACAATTAAATGCTTTTGATTATGGTGTTCAAATGGTTCCATGGTTTTCCGTGCTTGAAAAGTTGGATTTGGACTTAGAATCAATTTAGGAACTAGTTTACTAAAAAATACATAAAATATTGATTATATATATGTTGAATTGGTCTATTGGGCTAGTTTTGTACTAAACCAACCAGTTTGATATGGAACCAATCACTAAACCAGTTCAAGGGCCAGACCCTCATATTTTAGGGTCAAACTGTCTAAATTTACTAGTTCTAGTTCTGGTTTGGTTGGTTTTAAAAACCCTTGTCCTCTTAAATATATTTTATCATTTTTAGCAATTATCTTGGAATTTTTATATTAGATTATGAGAACTTTGTTATGAAACCAGCTCACAAAAAGATAGAAAAGAGAGATCCACGCCTTAGAATTCAGCCTCTTCGAGGGGGCAACCTCCTTTACATTACATAAATGAACAATTCTTGGATGATACAAATGACAAAACCTCCTTTCTATATATAGGAGTCTAAGGAGTCACAATATAATCCAGCTGACCTAACAATAATAATATAAAGCCACAAAAATAACAATAGAGGGATTCTAAGGGGCACAGAAATAACAATATGGGGGTAATAGGGGCACAACAATATAAATAAGGGGTATAACTACAATAGTAATGGGGTAATCACTAGTATTATAGGGACCCAACATGCCCCTCTCCTTCAAAAAATTGTTGTCCTCAACGCTTGAGCAGTTCTGGATACTTCTGCATAAAATTCTCATCCTCCCATGTGGAATTTTCAGCGGATAAGTTCTTCCACTTGATAAGATACTCTGAAATTGATCGATTTCGTAGCTGTCGAGTTCTTGTTTCTGTGACTGCTTCCGGTTCCAATATAATTTTTCCTTCCTCGTCAAGTTCTGGCAATATTGTTTGAACTGGGAGCTTGTCGCCTATAACCTTCTTTAAACATGAAACATGGAAAACTGGGTGCAATTGAGAAGCTGCAGGAAGCTCCAATTTGTATGCCATAGTACCAATCTTTTCCAACACCTTGTACGGACCATAATACTTTGGTGATAATTTATTATCCTTCTTAGCTTGCTTTAGGGACATTTGCTTATATGGTTGTAGCCGTAGGAATACCCAATCACCTACATCAAAACTTCTTTCACTGCGATTTTGATCTGCCTGTTGTTTCATTCTATTTTGTGCCAACACGAGGTTATCCTTTAAGAGTTGGAGGACTTGTTGTTGATGTTCGATGTGATGTTCCACTGCCTGAACCTTAGAATTTTCTCTTAAATATGATGTGATTGATGGTGGTTGGTACCGATAAAGTGCCATAAATGGGGTCATTTTTTTTGCTGTATGGAAGGAAGTGTTATACCACCATTCAGCCCGAGGCAACCATTTGACCCATTGTGTCTGTTTATCAGATACAAAGCAACGAAGATATCCTTCCAAACATTTGTTTACTATCTCAGTTTGCCCATCAGATTGAGGATGATAAGATGAGCTATGAGCTAACTGAGTACCAAGACAAGAAAATAATTTTGTCCAAAAATTTCCAGTGAAAATGGGATCTCTGTCACTTACAATAATCTTTGGATTTCCATGTAGCTTTTGAACTGTTTCCATAAATGCAGTAGAAACTGTACTGGCTTTAAATGGATGTGATAATGCACAAAAGTGTGCATACTTGGTAAGTCTGTCAACTACCACCATGATGACACTCTTTCCCTCAGACTTGGGTAAACCTGTGATAAAATCCATTGAAACCTCCTCCCAACGTTGGCTTGGAATGGATAAAGGTTGTAATAGACCCGGTGTCTTAATTGTTTCAACTTTATTTTGTTGGCAAACCAAACATTCCGCCACAAACTTTTGAATATCTGATTTAAGGCCATCCCAAAAAAATTTTCTTAACCCTGTGGTAAGTTTTTAAAAATCCTGAGTGCCCTCCTAAGGGAGAAGTGTGCAATTCCATAAGAATCTTTTGTTTTAGCTGGGAATTCTTACAGAGGTATAAGCGATCTTTGTACCATAACGAATCATTTTGCCAGCTAAATGTATCAGAAGTACTGGAATCTTGTTGTAGCTTTCGAATAAGTGCCCACACTTCTTCGTCATTCTTCCATTCCTCCTTTGCTTCGTTTATCCAATCTGGTTGGATAATAGAAATGGCACACAACAATGCTTCCATATCCTCATCCTTTCTTGAGAGTGCATCTGCCACCACATTTTGCTTCCCTTTTTTGTAGATGATTTCAAAGTCATAACCCAACATCTTTGTGACCCACTTTTGTTGCTCTTCAGAGGATAATCTTTGTTCTAAAAAGTATTTAAGGCTATCATGATCCGTTTTTACCTTGAAGTGTCTTCCCATTAGGTAGGGTCGCCATTTCTTAAGTGCATGGAGTATTGCCAACATTTCCTTCTCATAAATAGCTTTGCTTAAAAACTTTCCCTTGATTGGACGACTTTCAAAAGCAATGGGTCTTTCATCTTGCATTAGAACAGCACCAATTCCATTTCCTGAAGCATCACATTCCACAATAAAGGTTTTTGTGAAGTCCACTGTAGCTAAGACCGGTGCTTGGCACATTGCCTATTTAAGATGTTTAAAGGCCTTTGTTGCTTCCGGAGTCCATGAAAATGAATCTTTCTTCAATAATGTTGTTAGAGGTGCTGCTATTCTCCCATAATTCTTAACGAACTTGCGATAATACCCTGTCAACCCAAGAAATCCTCGCAGATGCTTTATGGATGTGGGGATTTTCCATTCCTTAATGGCTTTAATTTTGCTAGGGTCTACCTTAACTCCATGAGATACAATATGACCCAAATATTCCACCTCCTGGACTCCAAAGAAACATTTGGATCTTTTTGCATATAATTGTTTCTCCTCCAATAGTTGTAGCACCTTGTCAACATGTTCAACATGATCCTTCCAAGACTTGCTGTAGATTAGTATATCATCAAAAAATACTAACACAAATTTTCTAAGGAATGGTTTGAAAATTGAATTCATCAAACCTTGAAATGTTGAAGGTGCATTGGTAAGGCCAAAAGGCATGACCAAAATTCATAATGACCCTCATGAGTTCTAAATGCCGTTTCAGAATGTCTTCAATCTTCATTCTGATTTGATGATATCCCGAACGAAGATCCAACTTGGTGAAGTAAATTGATCCATGCAATTCATCCAGTAATTCATCAATGACAGGAATGGGGAACTTATCTTTAATAGTGAGCTTGTTGAGCTCCCTATAATCTGGACACATGCGCCATGATCCATCCTTCTTGTGCACCAATACTACTGGAGCTGAGAAAGAACTTTGACTCGGTTGAATTATACCAGCCTCTAGCATTTCTGCAACCATACATTCAATTTCACTTTTTTGGACATATGGATATCTGTACGGCCTGATGTTTGGAGGAACACTTCCTGGAATCAGATGAATAGCATGATCATGATCACGCATAGGTGGGAGACCTTTGGGAGTCTCAAATACCTTGGAATGATTGTCCAAGAATTTTTGGAGATCTGGAGAAATAGATGATTCCAATGTGGAAACATCTAGCGAACATAATTGTGCAATTACACCTCTTTGCTCTTTTTTTAGAAGCTTTGTCATGCCATTAGAGCTGATTATCTTTCCTAGTTTCCCTGCAATACCCCTTAATTCAACTTCCTTTCCTTCCACAGAAAATTTCATGAAAAGTTCTTGAAAATTAAAAGCTATTGTACCCAAGGATTGTAGCCATTGGACTCCTAGTACAACATCAGCACCTCCCATTGGAATGGAAAGCATTGGGCTAGTCAATACATATTCTCCCATGGATAGCTTGATATTATGGCACTTTCCAGAACAATTTATTGTTCCTCCATTTGCAATCATCACTTGACACTCTGGTGCTGGATATAGGAAGCAATTCAATTCTTTTGCTACCCTACAATGAATAAAATTGTGGGTGCTTCCTGAATCAATCAACACTATTACCTTTTTCTTCTTGATTTGTCCTTCTATCTTGATGGTTTGAGGAGTGGTAATTCCCGCCAATGCATTACAAGATATGGTCGGATTTATTTGTTCTTCATCTAGGCTTTGTTCCTGGAATATATCCTCTTCTTTTGACCTTTCTTGCTCATTTTCTTCTTCCTCTTCACAATCTATGTAGAATAATTTCTTCTCAGCACACTTATGACCTTTTGTGTATTTGCTATCACAATTGTAACAAAGCCCTTTTGCTCTTTTTTCTTCCAATTGTTGTGGTTTCAACCTTTTAGGTTGTGGAAGACTATGGGCAACAACACTTCCGTCTTTATAGTTGTGAATGATATGCTTCCTAGTTGCCATAATTTTGCTTTCCATTTTTCTTGCTAACCTGAATGCCTTCTCTAATGAATCAGGTTCCCAAAGACGCACATCATGTTGGATATTATCCTTTAAAGAACCTATGAACACATCAATCCTATGATCCTCTGGAATATCTTTTACCCTTATGTTCAATTTTTGGAACTCCTCAATGTGCTCCATTATTGAACCCTTTTGTTTGAGACTTATCAATTGGCTAAAAAAAGTGTTGCTTTTTGTATCCTCATAATGTGCTATCAATTCTTCTGTAAAAATTGCCCAAGTGATAAATTGCTTACGAGAGCAAAGCCATTGATACCATACAAACTGATTTGGTTCCAAATATAAAGTTGCCATACGTACCTTTTGTGTGTTTTGCACATTATTGAGATCGAAGAACTGCTCCATCTGTAATATCCATGTGGCGGGATCCTTGCCATCAAACTTCCTCATATCGATTTTTGGAACATGGTGGGTCTTCGATCCAACATTAGAGTCTATGGAATCATGATTAACATTTCTTTTGTTCACATCATGAGTTTCCTTTACAACCTTTTCAGCATTAGTAAGTATTTCTTGTAGAAAATTTGTCAAATCTGTCTTCAAATCTGCCATGTCTGTCTTCAAATCTATCCTCAAATCTGTCTTCAGATCATCCATCTTAGCTTCCATGCCCTTTATCTTAGATTCCACGCCATTTATCTTAGATTCCACGCCATTTATCTTAGCATCTGTTAGCTTTTGTGAGCGTAACATTTGTTGCACTTGTTCTTGTAATTTTGATATATCATGTAGCATTTCTTCCTCTTCTTCATGAGTAATGCTAGAGCTTTCAGGTTCCTTACTAGGTGTTTGAATTTACTTTCCTCGGGGCATCAGTTACCGATAATAATGCTTTACTATGCCCTTTGAATTCTTTCAAACCAAGCTTATGCAAAAATTAAAAAAAAAAACTACACACCTTTTTTTTACTTTGTAGAAGCCTGATATTGAATCTGATGTATCTCTGTAATTTCAAATCATCCAGTTTTGAAACTATGACCTGTAGTAGCCTTCTGTGTCCTCTTTCCAATGCCACTAGTCTGATCCAAATTGGATTCTCCAAGAAAGAGTTATGCACAATCTCCCGCAGTGACCTGATTATAGACTAGTTCAGTAGAGCGAACTTGTATGAAGTGCCACGTGTCATTGTTCCAACCTTTGACTCTGAAAAATATATAAAAGAAAACTACTGTCCGTCCTCTTTCTGTACCTTACGAAATTTCAATCCGATGCTCAGAAAGAAAGTTATGACGATTTTCCCCAGGTCACCTGTTTTGAATGTAATTCAGGAGTCTGCAAAAAGACCAACTTCCTCAGATCATATCTCCGAAAATATCGCGCGAAATGCTCTGAAATTTAGACCCAAGGTTCAGCGCGATGTCTTCTCAAATGGTATTTTTTTGCGACTTCTGAAACATCACAAAAAAAAAGTTATAGCAAAAATGCCACGATGACCTGTTTGGAGCAACGAAACCCTAGAATCCAAAGCTCTGATACCAAATGTTATGAAACCAGCTCACAAAAAGATAGAAAAGAGAGATCCACGCCTTAGAATTCAGCCTCTTCGAGGGGGAAACCTCCTTTACATTACATAAATGAACAATTCTTGGATGATACAAATGACAAAACCTCCTTTCTATATATAGGAGTCTAAGGAGTCACAATATAATCCAGCCGACCTAACAATAATAATATAAAGCCACAAAAATAACAATAGAGGGATTCTAAGGGGCACAGAAATAACAATATGGGGGTAATAGGAGCACAACAATATAAATAAGGGGTATAACTACAATAGTAATGGGGTAATCACTAGTATTATAGGGACCCAACAAACTTTTACTAGAGTTGAAATGATTTTCCAATAATCATGTCTTACGGTATTTATGATTGGATTGTGATACCCTTGTTGGTTAATGGTCTTGATGTTTAGAAGAGGGGTTGGAATTCACATGAAAATGATAAGAATACAAAGGCCATATATTACTATCTATTGTAATAGTTTCTTTGAGTGTGTTTATCAAAGTTTAATTTGACTTTTTTATCTTATGTTGCAATTCAATTTTTCTTTGTCCATCGGAGTTACAAAAAGAAATAAAAGTTGCCATACAAGCAGGTAGGAGGATCACCATAATTATAGGTATGTAGTTATTGGTAGACTTGAGAGTGTTGAGATCATTGCATGTTAAGAAAACTTATTGTAACCATGTTATGTGCTTAACTCTACAATGAGGAACTTGTTGGCCAAAATAAGTACTTGCTTGGTTGTGTCTCCCACATGATTATCCTAAAACAGTCTTGCAACTGCTAATTCACTGATATCCTATTTAGGTGTGAGCATACACCTTGCAATGCAACAAGAAATTTCATTTGATCTCTACCTCTCCTTTCTCCCACGTCCATCATACACTTTCATCTCATTCTTCTTTGGGTTGTTCACACCTTCTTGTTTCTCATCTCAGCCTATGAGAGTTGATTCTTAGCTAAATAATGAGCTATGATTTGTCTTTTTCATGTAGGGATACTTGATTAAGGTAGTCTTGGGCCCTGATTTTTTCATTTGTGTTGAATTTGTCTAAATGATATTGCTACTTCCTCTTGATATGTCTCTTCCGTGTACTTTGGTATCTTGATGAAATGTTACTAAATTGCAATGTTGATTCTATTTTTGTAGGATGAAAAGTATTGAACATTGATGCCCCCATTACCATCATATGGCTATGGGAGAGAGTGTCTTGGGCCATGTTATAGCAATCTTATTCATGGGAAACATCTTCAGGACGTCGTGATTACTAGTTAGATTCATTATCTAATTTATTTTTCCCATCCTTAGCTGAATTAACTCATAATGCAAATTGCATTTTTTTTTGAAATTGGGATGTGCTCTTCTTGTAATTTTTCATAAAGAGTCATGATGTTGCCATTCATTTTCTTATAGGAAAACCTTTATCATTCATAATTTTTTTTTTGTAACTTGGTTTAAATGATAAATTTGTAGTCTTCAAAACCTATGTTGTTAATAAAAATGTTGCTAAGGCTGCTCAAATAAGAGAATAATTATTTCCTAGAGGGAGGATAAATCAAATTTTAAGGATTCGTGCAACTACAAAAAGCTATCTATAGTGAGTATATACCTACACAAATTTATTTCGAGACATCCTATTTATGAAGCTTACTATCTTCTCTCCCTAGGGGGTGATGATTGAATAATGTCCAACAAACGACATTATATTATCTTATGTTAGGTCCCTATAATATTAGTGATCCCCCCATTACTATTGTCCTTGTATCCCTTATTGTTATTATTGTGCCCTTATTGTCCCCATATTTTTATTAATGTGCCAAATAGAATCCCTCTATTGTTATTTTTGTGCCTTTATATTATTATTATTAGGTCGGCTTGGTTATATTGTGACACCATAGACTCTTATATATGGAAAGGAGGTTTTGTCATTTGAATCATCTAAGAATTGTTCATTTGGGTAATGTCAAGGAGGTTTTCCCATTGAAGAGGCTTATTTCTAAGGCGTTGATCTATCTTTTCTATCTTTTTGTGAGCTAGTTTCATAACATTTGGTATCAGAGCTTTGGATTCTAGGGTTTTGCTGCTCCAAACAGGCCATCATGCCATTTTCGCTATAACTTTTTTTCTGTGATGTTTCAGAAGCTAAAAAAAAACCCATTTGGGCCGAAATAGTTCTAAACTTCGGGTCCAAATTTCAGAGCTTTTCTTGCTATATTTGCAAAGATATTATCTGAGGAATTTGGCATTTTTGCAGACTCCCTAATTTCATTCCAAATAGGTGATCTGGGGAAAATCATCATCACTTTTGTTTTCAGCATTAGATTGAAATCTCATCAGAAGTTTCAGAAAGAGGACGACCTCTAGTTTTCTATGTATCAGTTTCAGGTACTAAGGTTGAAACAGTGACACGTGGCACATCGTACAAGTTCTCTCTATTGAACTAGTCTATAATCAGGTCACTGTGGGAGATTTTGCATAACTCTTCCTGGGAGAATATAATGTTGATCAAATTGGTGGCATTGGAAAGTGGATGCAGAGGGCTACTGTAGGTCACGATTTTAGAACTAGGAGATCCAAAATTACATAGGTACATTAGATTCAATATCGAGCTCCTACAAGTGAAAAAAGGTGTGTATTTTTTAAATTTTTGCATAAGCTTTGTTTGGAAAATTAGTTTGAAGGATTTCAAAGGGCATAGTGAAGCGTTATTATCGTTAATTGATGCACCGAAGAAAGAAAATGGAAACACCTAGTAACCAACCTAAAGGCTCTAGCATGACTCATGAAGAAGAGGAAGAAATGCAACATGATATATCAATATTATGAAACCAAGTGCAACAAATTTCACTCGCACAAAAGGTAACATAAAATAAGATGGATGGTTTAAAGAAAGACGTAGAAGCTAAGATGGATGGTTTAAAGAAAGGCGTAGAAGCTAAGATGAATGACTTGGAAGCTAAGATGGATGGCGTGGAAACTAAGATGGATGGCGTGGAAGCTAAGATGGATGGCATGGACGCTAAGATGGAAGCTAAGATGAATGGAATGGACACTAAGATGAATGGCATGGATGATAAGATGGAAGAATTGAAGATAAATTTGAATAAGTTGCTACAAGAAATGGTCACTAATGGTGAAAGGGTAGTAAAGGAAACTCATGATGAGAAAAAAATAAATGTTAATCATGATTTCATAGACTCTAATGATGGATTGAAGACCCACCATGTTCCAAAAATCGATATGAGGAAGTTTGATGGCAAGGATATCGGAACATGGATACTACAGATGGAGTAATTCTTCGATCTCCATAATGTGCAAAACACACAAAAGGTATGTATTGCAACTTTATATTTGGAACCAAATCAGTTTGTATAGTATCGATGGCTTTGCTCTTGTAAACTAATTGTCACTTGGGAAATTTTTACAGAAGAAATGATAGCATATTATGAGGATACCAAAAGAAACACCTTTTTTAGCCAATTGATAAATCTCAAACAAAAGGGTTCAATGATTGAGCACATTGAGGACTTCCAAAAATTGAACATAAGGGTAAAAGATATTCTAGAGGAGCATAGGATTGATGTGTTCATAGGGATTTTAAAGGATAATATCCAACATGAGGTTCGCCTTTGGGAACCTGATTTATTGGAAAAGGCATTCAAGCTAGCAAGAAAAATGGAAAGCAAAATTATGGCAACTAGGAAACCTACCACTCACAACTATAAAGATAGAAGTATTTCTGCCCCTAGCCTTCCACAGCCTACAAGGTTGACACCACAACGATTGGAAGAAAAAAGAGAAAAAAGGGCTTTTTTACAGTTGTGATAACAAATACACTAAAGATTATAAGTGTGCTGAGAAGAAATTATTCTACATAGATTGTGAAGAGGAGGAAGAAAAGGAATAAGAAATGTCAAAACAAGAGTATATACTCTAGGAACAAACCCTAGATAAAGAAGAAATGAATCTGACCATATCTTGTAAAGCATTGGTTGGAATTACCGCTCCTCAAACTATCAAGATAGAAGGACATATCAAGAAGAAAAAGGTAATAGTGTTGATTGATTCGGGAAGTACCCATAATTTTATTCATTGTAAGATAGAAAAGGAATTGAATTGCTTCCTATATCTAGCACCAGAGTGTCAAGTGATGGTTGCAAGTGGAGGAACCATAAATTGCTCTGGAAAGTGCCATGATATCAAGTTATCCATGGGAGATTATGTATTGAATAGCCCAATGCTTTCCATTCCAATGGGTGGTGCCGATGTTGTACTAGGAGTCCAAGGGCTACAATCCTTGGGTACAATAGCTTTTAATTTTCAATAACTTCTCATGAAATTTTCTACAGAAGGAAAGGAAGTTGAATTAAGGGGTATTGTAGGGAAACCAAGAAAGATAATCAGCTCTAACGGTATGACAAAGCTTCTAAAGAAGGAACAACGAGGTGTAATTGCACAATTATGTTCGCTAAAGGTTCCCACATTGAAATAATCTATTTCTCCAGATCTCCAAAAAGTCTTGGAAAATCATTCCAAGGTATTTGAGACTCCCAAAGTTCTCCCACCTATTTGTGATCATGATCATGCAATTCATTTGATTCCAGGAGGTGTTCCTCCAAACATCAGGCCGTACAGATATCCCTATGCCCAAAAGAGTGAAATTGAACGTATGGTTGCATAAATGCTAGACGCTGGTATAATTCAACCTAGTCAAAGTTCTTTCTCTGCTCCAGTAGTATTAGTTCATAAGAAGGATGGATCATGGCACATGTGTCCAGATTATAGGGAGATCAACAAGCTCACTATTAAAGATAAATTTCCCATTCCTATCATTGATGAATTATTGGATGAATTTCATGGATCAATTTACTTCACCAAGTTGGATCTTCGTTCAGGATATCATCAAATCAGAATGAAGACTGAAGACATTCCAAAAACAGCATTTAGAGCTCACGAGGGTCATTATGAATGTTTGGTCATGCCTTTTGGCCTTACTAATGCACCTTCTACATTTCAAGGTTTGATGAATTCCATTTTCAAACCCTTCCTTAGAAAATTTGTGTTAGTATTTTTTGATGATATACTAATCTACAACAAGTCTTGGAAGGATCTTGTCCAACATGCTGACATGGTTCTCAAACTATTGGAGGAGAAACAATTATATGCAAAAACATCCAAATGTTTCTTTGGAGTACAAGAGGTGGAATATCTGGGTCATATTGTATCTCATGAAGGTGTTAGGGTAGACCCTAACAAAATAAAAACCTTTAAGGAATGGAAAATCCCCACATCCATAAAGCATCTACGGGGATTTCTCGGGTTGACAGGGTATTATCGCAAGTTTGTTAAGAATTATGGGAGAATAACAGCACCTCTAACAACATTATTGAAATAGATGCATTTTCATGGACTCCAGAAGCAATGGTGGCCTTTGAACATCTTAAAGAGGCAATGTGCCAAGCACCAGTCTTAGCTACATCGGACTTCACAAAAACCTTTATTGTGGAATGTGATGCCTCAGGAAATGGAATTGGTGTTATTTTAATGCAAGAAGAAAGACCCATTGCTTTCGAAAGTCGTCCAATCAAAGGAAAGTATTTACACAAAGCTATTTATGAGAAGGAAATGTTGGCAATACTACATGCACTTAGGAAATGGTGACCCTACCTAATGGGAAGACACTTCAAGGTAAAAACGGATCATGATAGTCTTAAATAATCTTTAGAACAAAGATTATCTTCAGAAGAGCAGTAAAAACGGGGCACGAAGATGTTGGGTTATGAATTTGAAATCATCTACAAAAAAGGGAAGAAAAATGTTGTGGTAGATGCACTCTCAAGAAAGGATGAGGATGTGAAAGCATTTGTTTGCGCCATTTATATTATCCAACCAAATTAGATAAACGAAGCAAGGGATGAATGGAAGAATGACGAGGAAGTGTGGGAACTCATTCAAAACATACAACAAGATCCCAGTACATCTGATCCATTTATCTGGAAAAATGATTCGTTATGGTACAAGGATCAGTTATACCAATGTACGAATTCCCAACTCAAACAAAAGATACTTAGGGAATTGCACACCTCTCCCTTAGGAGGGCACTCAGGATTTCTAAAAACCTACCACAGGGTTAAGAAGGATTTTTTTTGTGATGGCCTTAAATCGGATATTCAAAAGTTTGTGACGGAATATTTGGTTTTCCAACAAAATAAAGTTGAAACAATTAAGACTCCAGGACTATTAAAACCTTTACCCATTCCAAGCCAACGTTGGGAGGAGGTTTCAATGGATTTTATCATAGGTTTACCCAAGTCCGAAGGAAAGAGTGTTATCATGGTGGTAGTGGACAGACTTACCGAGTATGCACACTTTTGTGCATTATCTCATCCATTTAAAGCAAGTACAATTTCCACTACATTTATGGAAACAATTCAAAGCTACATGGAAACCCAAAGAGTATTGTAAGTGATATAGATCCCATTTTCACTAGAAATTTTTGGACAAAAATATTTTCTTTTCTTGGTACTTAGTTAGCTCATAACTCATCTTATCATCCTCAATCTGATGGCCAAACTGAGAGAGTAAACAAATGTTTGGAAGGATATCTTTGTTGCTTTGTATATGATAAATAGACACATTGGGTCAAATGGTTGCCTCTAGTTGAATGGTGGTATAAAACTTCCTTCCATACTGCAACAAAAATGATCCCATTTATGGAACTTTATGGATATCATCCACCATCCATCACATCATATTTAAGAGAAAATTCTAAGGTTCATTCAGTGGATGATCACATCGAGCATCAGCGACAAGTTCTCCAACTCTTAAATGATAACCCCACCTTGGCACAGAATAGAATGAAACAACAGGCAGATCAACATCGCAGCGAAAGAAGTTTTGATGTAGGTGATTGGGTATTCCTACGGCTACAACCATATAAACAAATGTCCCTCAAGCAAGCTAATAAGGATAACAAATTATCACCAAAGTATTATGGTCCATACAAGTTGTTGCAAAATATAGGTACTATGGCATACAAATTGGAGCTTCCTACAACTTCTCGAGTGCACCCAATTTTCCATGTTTCATGCTTAAAGAAGGTTATAGGTGACAAGATTCTAGTTTAGACAATATTACCAGAACTTGATGAGGAATAAAAAATCATATTGGAACCTGAAGCAGTGAAAGAAACAAGAACTTGACATCTACGAAATAAATCAATTTCAGATTATCTCATCAAGTGGAAGAATTTACCCGTTGAAGATTCCACATGGGAGGATGCGAATTTTATAGAGAAGCATCCAGAACTACTCAAGCATTGAGGACAACACTTTTTTGAAGGAGAGGGGCATGCTAGGTCCCTATAATATTAGTGATCCTCCCATTACTATTGTTGTTGTATCCCTTATTGTTATTATTGTGCCCCCATTGTCCCCATATTGTTATTATTGTGCCCCACAGAATCCCTCTATTGTTATTTTTGTGCCTTTATATTATTATTGCTAGGTAAACTTGGTTATATTGTGACCCCGTAGACTCCTATATATAGAAAGGAGGTTTTTTCATTTGAATCATCTAAGAATTGTTCATTTTTTTAATGTAAAGGAGGTTTCCCCCTCAAAGAGACTTATTTCTAAGGCATTGATCTATATTTTCTATCCTTTTGTGAGATGGTTTCATAACATCTTATCTATTCCCCATAGTAAAGTGCCTCTTTACCTCAAGCAGGAGTGAGAGGTCACTAGATCAATGGTGTTCATATTAGATAAATTATACATAAGTAGTGGCACTTAGTTTATATTATATTATACTTGGTAGTGAGGACTATACCTATTAGGGATGATGGTTGGTGAAGTAAGCACTTCATATGATATAAATTTTTAAATATTATAAGCCTATGACTAGATCAACCATCCATAACTTAAGCCATTAACATGACCAACAATTAGAAGATGTTAACTCTAAAATTTACAAGTTCATTAATTTACATGTACTTGCACAAATTTGGGAATGTTCCATTGTAGTTAGAGGTGTCTTCTAGAATCCCAATGAGCTCAAAGTATGAGCATAGGCCTTCTATATTTGATCCCATTTTAAGAAATTAAACGACAATTAGTCCTTTTCTCTAGGTGCCCTTATTTTTTGTTTACAGTAGTTACTAGTGATAATATGAGTGGATCCTCTTAGTGGACAACTCCTTTGCATAATTGTTATTTGGAGGACTTTAAATTGTTGGTCGTAGGTCTGCTGCATATGTTGTGATATGAAATAGAACCCTTTATGTTGCCTCTAAGGTTTCTAATAATGGAAACTATGGAAGCATAAAGGGTTACATGGATCTTCATCTAATAATTACAGAGATCATTGTTTCACAATTTTAGATTTGTGATAAAAAAACATAGTGAAACTTTTCTGATTACCATATTTATTAGATTTACATAGAACTAATTTACTAACCTCAATTTGAATGTATCATCATTATTGAACGCAATTTTATATCCTTGGTTCTTGTGTTGTTTTATAAATATTTGAATATTATGATGTGTAAGGAAAATCATGGTAGTTTTTTGGAGGCCAAGATGCAACCAATCAATCATTATGCTAGTAGGAGGTTTACTTCCTTTGGACCCTAAGCATCATGGAATATTGGGGTAGGTTACCCACCCACATGTATGGGTAACCATAGGAATTTTTTTTCTTCTATGGTGAAATATTCTAGCCAATTGTCATACACTATTAATTATATGTTGTCTTTTTCTTTCCTTTTATTTTCACAAGTTATTTACAGTTTGAGCTTTTTGGAATGTAACTTAGCATGATTGTGCCTAAGATTTTCTTGAAGGTTGAATATTAAGTCCTAAGGTGTTCGTTTCTATGGTGACATTTTATTTTCTTTGTTTATACATGTCATCTTGCCACATAATGACCATTATCGCCTAACAGAAGAAAATTTGTTCGAGTTTCTTGATTTTTTGCGAAATAATGACATTGTCATTGCTGATGTTGAGGTATATGTGGTATAAATTCTTTATAGTCTACTTTAGTTTATATTTCAATGTTAATCGTCTTTCATGTATTATACTTTTCATTATATCTTCTTTCATTTTTAGAAGAGGAACTCAGTGTTGATGTTAAGAAGAAAGAATTGAATAAAGAGGAGAACAATAACATTGTAGTCACAAATGCAAAAATATAGAGAGAAGAGAACCAATCTAGACCTTAAAACTAATATCCCACATGAAACATACATATACAAACTGACGGTCAAGTCTTTAGAGTTGTTGAATTCACCTACATTGTTTTGGCAACACAATGATAATGTTTTGAAGTGACGAAACAATATTTCATGTGTAAATTGTAGTCCAATCAATATTAAGTTAGAAACTCATATTGTAATACTTGAAATTTTATATTTATGTGGTTGAAATTATTTATAGTTGCACTTGATATTGTTTAGTATTGTAATTAACATATGTAACTTTGCATTTCCATATTAGATGACATGCACATTGTATGTCATTTGTTTTAATTTAGTCGCAAAATCATACCATTTAATTTATGTTAATTAATAATGAACACATAAAATCAATCTAAAGCTACTAAATTAGTAGTTTATATTCATTAATGATGAACACAAATAAAATGAATATATGACTAAATCAGTTGTTTATAATGATTATTAATGAAAGTAAATGAAATGAATATAAAATACTAAATCAGTGATTTATATAATGAATATGAAACTACTAAAAAGTGATAAATGAATACTGAAATGATAAATTTATGATTGCAAATGAAGAAATTTTTTTGCATATGTATGACTATTAGTAGCTAATTTAAGTATCTTATAACATGAACAAAATTTAGTCATGTTTCTTTGGTCATTAATAGGTTTCAAACAATGACTAAAATTTGCATATATATGACTATTAGTAGCTAATTTACAGTATCTTATAACACGACCAACATTTTTATCATATTTATTTGGTCATTAATTGGTTTTCTCAAGGGATCATGTGGTAATATATTTTGTTGTATATTTGGTCATTAATTGTGGAAATTAATGACTAAATTAATGATCAAATTCATGAATAAATATACTACTAGACAATAAAATTGAGACAACCAATTAATGACTAAGCTAAAAACGACTAAAAGTTGGACGCGTTATAAGATATTGTAAATTAGCTATTATTGGTCATCGACTGAAAAATGGTATTTTATATACAAATTTTGGTTATTTTTTTAGTAACTAATTAGCCATTTTCTATTAGTGACTCCTAGACCTCCCACTAGTTCCTCCAACAGTTGGAACTAGTTTAATTGACTTTAGCTCAGTTAAACAGAATTAATTAATTACAGCTCAAAATAAACTCAACTAGGGCTCCTATAAAAGTAGGAGACACAATAAATGACTCATGTTAGACCCTCAAATCGAATCAAGTGAGCCAACTATGTCAATTTAACTTACTTAACTAATACAAGTCATCATGTGATGTGGAATTGCAATTTTATTCCAAATTTAATTCAAGGACAAAATTAAAATTAGGATTTTCTTGTTGTATTTTCAATAGGGTTGAGTTACTAGTCCTAGAAGCCTTGGTTGGAAAAACACTCTAGAGCTCTTGGTGGGTTGAGTTACTAGTCCTAGAAGTCAGATTGGAGCCCTAAACAGTTTGGGTAGAGATCGATCTCGTGATGGTAAGTGATGTTCGACCGTGAGGTGGAATCACTGGTTGAAGGTTGAGGAGGTTTAGCATCTAGAATCCCTAGTTTAGTTTTGTTTTGGTTATTCCATGAGATCTCACATTCATTTTTAGAATTTGGCACAGAGGTGACTAACTGAAAGAAAGATTTGGTTCTGCCCAATCTCTGGTCAGGTGGTACGTGGAAGTATCTAACTTGGTTGGGATTTTCATATTTTAATAAGAGGTATTGTTAACACCCTGTTATCGGGAAATATAGTGTCCACTCGGAGCTGTTAGTCCCACTAAGACTGGTAGCTATCTTAGAAACAAACAAACTAAAACTACTTCTGTTTTCCTTTATGAGAAGTAGATAAGAGGGGAATGAAGGACACCAACCTCAGTCTTGCACTTGGTTCCTTGCTCGGTTCCTCTCCCTTCTGACAGATTCTTGCTGCTTCTCCTTCGTCTACCCAGGGTCAAAGAGCACCTGTGGAATCAAAGCAGCATAATACTATCGAAGAACAGAGATCTACAATCATAAACAATATAGGACCAGATATATATTGACCACACAAATGCATATATTATCAAACATACAAGAATGTGGAGGAAAACTTGAATAGATTTATTAATATCAAGAATAGCAAAGAGGATTACAACCAATTGTTCTGACCCAGCGCCATCCTCTAGCATGAAAGCCCTTCTTTCACCTTATGAAAAGCTTAGATCACCAAACACTATGATATTCCACCAAGAAACCAACAACACTTCCTCATAAGATACAAAATTCTAGCCTCTGGATCTCTGGGATGAGGGATCCATATATAGATGATTGTAGGGGGGTGAGTCAGCTTCTGGGATTTTGATTAGTGTCCTCTCTCTGATAGTTCTTGATTCCACTTGGTGATTAATGATCTCCTACTCATCCCTGGCCGAATTCAGAGAGGCAAGTGTCATAGGAGAAGTTTCTGGAAGATTCCATGATCATCCACCTCGCAAATTGTCTCTGCCATTTGTCCACTCTTGCCCATCATACCCTACAGAAGGGCTTTTCAGTATACATCGCACCCTTTTCACTGGGCAGGTGAGATGCATCACACCATCTGCACTGGGCAGTATGTATGGTCCAGCTTTGACCAGTTCTGAGCAGTTTTCTGTGGAGAACTTTTGGGAGATGATGTAATCAGCTGACCTTTTTCTTTTAGGGTGTGAAGCAACACTTTTAGGGACTGAGGAGCCCTTGGTTTATGGACATGTTTGATTGGGGTTGCAGTGCCCAAAAATGTCTATAACAGTTGCCCCCTAAAGCATGAGGTCATTAATCTTTTGATGTCTGGTGAAATGCTTTATCATGAGGATTCGAAGTTTTTTCGAGCTAGAAGGCGACCTGTAATAAGATACAATACAATACATTATCTTCAAAATATTTTTCATGATGTAGCTGAGGTGGGCATTCCCCTGCTCAGCTTTATAAATTCATTTTCACATACATAAGATAGACAACTGTCTGTGTGGCAGGCTGATGATTATGATAGTCATAATCCTTTGGTTGGGATGATCATCTGTGCAGCAACAATGTACATTTGATGTTTTTATTTTCCTGAATATATCGTAGCCCGGATGGATGAAACTAGATCGGGGGTCTTCAAACTCATTCAATCTTCACTCAGAGTACAAGTCGATCCATGTGAAAGATGTTCTGGAGTCGAACATGGAAAGACATTGCCTGATTACCAGCCAATGATGTAAGCTGTTAACAAGCACGAGAGGAATCACCGATAATGATGATGACCCTCAAGGTACTACAGTACAATTCATGTGGTGTGAAAAGGGACTTGGCGTCGAACACCACACAAACTATTTCGGTCGAAGGCCAATGATGTAAACATGTCGCCGGAAGTGAGAAACTTGCCATTGAGGCATGTAAGCTTCAAAGTACTGAAAGGGTTGTTCCTAAGTCGACTTCTTGGATAATGAGCTGATGTCGACAAGAAGCGACCCATCATAGGAGGGACTTAATGAATCCCACATCTACGACATGGAACGAAGTAAATGATTTTGGAGGTGAAAACGATATGATGATACAGGGTTCAGGGTGGCAGTCATGAAAGAATGGAGCGTGAATGTATAACAACGGATGAGACACAGGTGAATTCTCTGAGCGACTTCTCTTGAACATACCAGCGACACCAACATGGATTGGTAGCGTCAACCCCAAATATGGATGGTGCGATGGACCAATGGTGATATGACCAGTGAACGGAATAACCCAACTCGACTCAGACACGGAGTGAAAGTGTCATGTTCAAGAGCGACTTGCTACCAATAAAGTTTCTTCAAGTTTTCTTCCCAATTTTTCGCCAGTCATTGCTGACTAGTACCTCTTTATTTTTGTCAAGCTTGAGGAGGATAACATATGCTTGTTCTATAATTTGCCCATTGGGCAAACCCGTCATTATGTTTTAACGAGCCTAGCGACAGTGAAACTCGTTCTTGTCTATATGGACAAGTTTGTCGCTATTAGGTTTTAACGAGTTTAACGACAAAGATAACTCGATCCTTTTCAATTTTAGAGAGTCTGAAAGGGACGTAAAGGAAACTCCAATAATCCTTTTTCATCATATAATCCCTTAAGTCCGAAAAACTATAAAATAATATGAAAGGGATGAATTTTCGGTAATTTTAATGAGCCAAACAAAACAAGCGCTCGATCTTTTTGTGTAATAATCCCTCAGGTCCAAAAAGATTAAAATCTAGAGGAGGGATAGCACTTCCAGTCACTTTAACGAGCTGGAGAGGCCAATCACTGGGCAATATTTTCAAATTTTATGAGTCAGGTGAAAAGAGCTTAAAGGAGACTCGTTTTCTGAGGAACGAGTGATAATTTCGGGTAGCAGCTGATTCCAGATAAGGTTTGAAATTTTCCAATCATGTCAGTGTCACAAGGATGGCTAACAGGATCACTCTTTACAGTTGTTCCTTAAAAGGGGTAAACAATCAAATGGAGGTGAATGATCAGTTAAAACAAAGTGGAGGTGATGATGAGAACACAACCAGGGCTCAAAAGTTGATGATAATGCATTCACAATGGTTATTTACTGGAAATTGGTTCATTTTTTAATGAGCTTAAACTCTAGGGGAACGCTTGCACATTGCTAAGGTTTAATTTTTAACGAGCTTGAACTTCGCATAAAAACTGCTCGTGATAATGATCATCGATTTAATTTCACCACTAACCACTTTGTTCCTTCAAAGGTTGTACTACCTGTTCAATTGCTTCATCAAACCGATTAGAAATGAACAATATTTGTTTTTAAAAATTGTGCTAAAACACTAATATTTTACTCAAATTATGTGAAAAGTAATTTAAAAGTGGTTTTTACCCCTCATTTTACCATTTCATTTGAACTTTGGTTTGTTGAAGCTCTAGAGGTGTTCTTCCCCCTTGATTTTCACCAGGTGATTTCAGGAGATTCTGTGGATGATTCTCGGTGCCATCTGGACCAGCTAGGAGCTAAACCTGAGCTCTTCAGTTGCATTCCTTCCTTCTTGAATTCTGTGCATGTTTCCCTATTTTTCTGAGCCTCTGGGATTTGAAAAATTCGCCCTGGCTCCATCGCACCCTTCCTATATTGAACGGTGCAATGCATACTTGTCATAGACATTTTTGGGCACTGCAACCCCAAGCATAAAATGTTCATAAACCAAGGGCTCCTAAGTCCCTAAAAGTTCTGTTCTAACCCCTAAAGAAACAAGGTCAACTGATTACAGCTTCTCCCAGAAGTTCTCCATGAAAAACCACTCAGAACTGGTCAAAACATGATCATTTCATCTGCTCCATAGGCAAAGTGCGTTGCATCTCAACTAAGTACACTCTGTGGGTGCGTTGCATTTCAAAAATCCCTTCTATGGGGTGCGATGGGCGAGAAGTGACAAATGGCAGTGTCAATCCGCGAGTTGGAGAGGCATGGAATCTTCTAGAAACTTCTCCTGTGACACTTGCCTCTCTGAATTCGACCAAGGATGAGTAAGAGATCATCAATCTCCAAGTGGAATCAAGAAATATCAGAGGGAAGACACTAATCAAATCACAAGCTGACTCATCTCCCTTACAGATATCTATATATGGATCCCTCATCCCAGAGATCCAGGGGCTAGAATTTTGCATCTTGTAAGGAATTGCTATTGGTTTCTTGAGACAACATCATAGTGTTGGGTGATCTAAGCTTTGTATGAGGTGCAGAAGGGCTTACTTGCTGAGAGGATGATGCTGGGTTAGAACAACTGGTTGTAACTCCCTTGGTTCTTTCTTGATTATCAATAAAAGCTATTCAAGTTTTCCTCCATACTCTTGTGTCATTTATGTTTTATACATTTGTATGGTCAATTTACATCTGATCCTAGATTGTTTATGATTATAGATCCATGTTCTTGTATAGTGCTATGTTACGCTGATTCTGCAGGTACTCTGTGAAGCTGGGCGTACAAGGAAGCAAGTAGCAAAGGACTATTAGAAGAGAGAGGAATCGAACTAGGAGCCAAGCACAAGACAGAGGTTGGTCTCCCTTGTTCTTCTCTCATCTATATTTCATAAGGGAAAAATGAAAGTAGCTTTACTCTGTTTGTTTCTAAGGTAGCTACCACACCTTAGTGGGATAAGCAGTTCTGTATAGACACTTTTCCCTGTAACAAAATGGCGACTCCATTGGGGAGCGACTAGGTGGTTTGTTTATCTTCCTTGTTGTTTATTTTATAAACTTACAGATGGAGCCTGAAGTCGAGCCAGGTAGCTTTCGAACTGCATTTGCTATGCAAATGCAAAGTAGATAAATGCCACTTCAGTCAATCTCCGGGTTTTGTTTATGAATTAAACAACTTATTTACAAACTCTCTGATTGCTCTTGTGGTAGCTCTAGTAACCTCCTTAGATCTACCCCTGATTGTTGATTTACTGATTACCATTTGCTCGGCCAAAACCCCTAAACTGAAATGCAAATTGTGACCCGGAACCCAAGCAAAGTCTCGTCTCTGGCCCAGCGCAGGCTCTGTTCTGTGAATTTGAAATTCAGTGCACTTCCCAAGTGTAGTAGGTGCGCTGCATTTCAAGTTCACTGTGTTACAGGTGCGCTGATCAGACTAGGCATTGTTCCTCAGTTTTGGTTTCTGAGTTCATTCTTTTCAGTTCTATTCATGAATTTTGCTGCCTGTAGTCTGTATATCTCTGTTTGAAACCCCTTTTCGTTGCTGTTATTCCGCCTCCATTGTGCAAAGAACTGTAAATGTTTTTGTGTATTTGTTGAGTCATTTTCAGTTCTCCTTTGAAAAAAGTAACGTAGTTGTACTGTCGTTTCTTGATTTGAAAGTGTCGCAAGTGTCGTTTTCAGTCGTAGAAGAGAGTCTAATTGCTCCTGATAGTCGATTACCCTGTTACTGTTGTATTTGATCTGGATTTGTAGTTTTTATAGTGTCGAAAGCAAGTATTCATTTCCAAATCGTAAAGTGTTGTGATTGTCTTCATTTTTTATTTTGAAAAGAAACTTGTTAGTAATTGTCGCTTGAAAAGTAATTCAGATTTTCACATTAGCTTTCTTTTTATCATTCACATATTAAGAAAGTCGAAAACAAATACATGCATGTGCATTTTCATTTAGACTGTTTGATTGGTTTGATTTAGTACAGTGCATATAGTGTGTGCTCTTTGCTCTTTGTGAAAGAATATTGTATCTCTTTCCTTAGTAGCTAGGATTTTCATTGCACAAAGAAGATAAAAGATTGTTTATCATCTTAGATTGCATTTTAGGAATTGTACATCTACATCACGCGGTGAACCTGAAAGGCCAATTTCTTAAGCAAGATCAACTATAAAATAAATTTAATGAATCTAACAATGCTTTGGAACCTAACGCACAACATCTAGAAGTCTAGGCTAGAGACATATTCCGGCGTCGTAAAGCCTGGTAATTGTTGTTCTCACTGATGGTTGGGTGATTCCTCCACTTTGAGACGATAAGTGCCAGTACGGACTTGTGCTCCCACGTACCGTCGAGTATATTTTGGGAGACCACAATAGGCTTAATCCTTTATCCATAGGAAGTCGTGTTTTCTGCCCTATCGATCGCAATGCACTAAACACAGCATTCAGGAAGATTTACTGTTGTACCATAAAAAGTATTCTACAGTTTTGCGATTGGTTTGGTAATCCCTCTACCTAGATTTCCAGAGCAGTCCCTTTCATTCCCTTTCAGACTCCTTAACGGAAAAGGTCCATCTGAGCACTTGTCACTTCAGGCTCATTAAAAATCGAAGGCAACTAGAGTCATCTTTTATTTTTTCTCGACTCTTAAAAATTGAAAAAACAAGTTGTGTCAAAGCGTCTAAAATTCATCTAATTCGGAAACATAGTTCCCCTTGATTTTTAGTTGATCGAGTAATCTGTAATCGTGGAAGAAAGTCAATTGAAACCCTGTCATTCGCAGAGGCTTACGAGTCAACCGTCTTTGTCTCCAGAATCGAAACTATTATGGACAATGCGAACTCATTTAACTGGTTCCAAATCTCCTAGTAAAGTTAGAACAAGTGTTCCAACAACATCAGAGACTCCGGTTACTCCAAACATTTCTGGTATCCCTGCCTTTATAGAAGAAGTTCAACAGCCACCGAAGGACAGTAATACTGATCCTAGTCTGAGGGTAAACACTTGTATCATTGAACTAGTTCCATCTACAACCGGTTCGAAGAGTTTTTTTCCCCAAACATCTGTCGCTGTAGATTCCATACCTTCTTTGGAAAGAGAAATATTCTACGGACCTGATGGTCTACCCCTTCCACCTGGTCTGATTGCTATAGAAGAGATTGTGGAGGATCCTCCATCTAGTACTCCATTGCAATTTGGAGTCGGGATCACTCTGTATCCTTCTTCATCAGAAATTAGTCTACCGCTAGCGGAAGCTCCTATAGAATCGCTAGGTAATCTTTTGGATAGACTAGAAATGTCTGAACAACCGTCAACATCTAGGACTATGTCGTCTGACACAGCGATGGCAGAACTTCCTGCTATCACTCCAATAATGTTCGCCGGTATACCATCTGTCCCAACTAGCTCTCAATCGCTAGAAGGAGCCCACTCAGGGGCTATTTCGACGGTATGGTTTGTTCCTGTTTGTTCATCCGGAATAATATCCGGGAACTCTTATGTTGAGTCTCAACAAATTGGTCCATTTGGAGGTCAATTTGGGCAGTCCGGTCCTCAAGGGAAAACCATTCCCTTATGTACCAGATTACCGCCATATGGGGGGCAGTATACCCTTTCATTGTCCCCTCCGGGAGGATAGCCATACGGGATTTCACAACAAAATTCAGGTTATGTTGGAATTACGTCAAGCAGTTGGGTACCGATACTACCTCAACAACCAAGAGTTGTATATTCGATGCAACAATGTTTACCTATGTCAAGTATACCAACTACACCAGCTATTGTGCGGTGTCGCAAGTTCAAGCGCTGCCTGTTGTATGCCAACCTCAGGTTTCTCAGGTTGTAATGCAATAACCACTTGACCCTGCAGCTCAACCATAATCGCTGACTGGTGGAATGACACAGGTTCAAACGGGTACAATTACCCCTCATCTTGGTCAAACAATTAGTATCGGGCAACAGCACATGGCTTCACAACCATGGCTAGTGCAATACCAACAACCGCAGTTCCAACAAGTATACCAAGGTTCTGAGCAACAAATCTTTGCAAATAGTGGGAAGCCGTATATTCAAAACGGTCAAAATCAACCATTCTACAATGGTCATGCCCACCAACCTTACCAAAGTTACCAGCATCAAATGCATTATGCTGGTATGCAAAGACCAACTGCTCAGGTGATCCCATCTTATCCTGGGTATGCTTCACCTAACCTGAATCAACAGTTACCCTTCGTGGTGACTTTAGAGTTACCTGATTTAAATCGGTTAAAAAACGATCCAATCGCTTACGCCCCTTGGTGGCCAGCGATTCTGCATAAACTTCCATCAAATATTCCTAAATTTAATGGAAATCTGGGTGAAGATCTGTCGATTCATGTGATGACCTTTCATCTGTGGTGTTCATCAAACACCCTAAACGATGATTCGATTAGGCTTCGCCTTTTTCAGAGGACGTTAACTGGTCCGGCAGCAAAATGGTATATCGAATTGCCTAGAGCTTCATTTGACAACTTCAGTACCATAGCCATAACCTTTTTAACCCATTTTTAGTTACCGATAAGGTACGAAACGGGAATGGAACTTCTTACCAATTTCAAACAAACAACGACCACTCACATATCTGATCATATACATGAGTGGCGATGTCATCGTAGAATGGTAAAAACGTATGTTCCTGATAAGCTTTTAGTTGAATGGTTTATTAAGTCATTATTGCCTTCTATTACAGAAGATGTGGCAAAAGGGGGAGTCGTCACCGAAGAGCAAGTCATTGCTCGTGCACAATATTTAGACTTGATTTATACTCAGTCTGGCACGCTCTACGATAAAATACCTTATGCTCCTAGACCAGAATTCTCAGTCCGTCCTCCTCCTAAATCAAATAATGACTCTCATGCCAGCGATGGTGTGATTGGCGCAACAGACACGAAATCGACAAAGGCTACATCTAAAAAGGCCCGTAAGATTTCCAGTCAAAATGCAAAAGAGGAACTTCTTGCCTCGGAAGTAAATGCCATATCGACAGATAAAGGCAAAGAACCAAGCAACCAGGGGGCAAGAAGAAAGGCAAAGGGAAGAAGAAGAAACAAGAAGAATCATCACCTGAAAAATCTTCTGCGAACCCTTTTGGAAATAGGAAACCAAATCATCCATGCTTTATATGTGATGAGGATCATCAGACATCAGATTGTCTGTATAAAGCTAAGCTTAAAAAATTCTTCAAGAATACAAAGACCTCAGCAGTATTAACTGATCCGTCTCCGAATCCAGGAACAAATCTGGTTGACAGTGGATATGCTTCCCCATCTCAAGTGCTGATGTTGTCAGTTTCCAAACAACAAAATGATGCTTTGATATTGACAAGGAACAAAGATTACGGGAATCCACAGCTGTCGAACAACAAGGATAAAGATCAACCTAGTAGTTCGACAACAACTTCGACAGAAGTTGCGCCACCCATCATTCCTGAACTGACAATAAAACCGCCAAAGGGAGTAGTACACAAGTCGACATTTAATCCTCGTGCTAGAGTATCACAACATTATAATATAGTGGAAGATCTGGCCCAATCGCCATCCGCTATGTTGACACTTGAGGTACTACAAAATTGCCCATCCCAAAAGCAGGCTTTATTATCAGCCATTGGAGGGATAGACCCAAAGGATTCCAATCTTGTATCCTTTGATCATAAAGGATATGATCCTCAGTTACCAGTTCAACTAGCTTTCCTCGTTCAAGTGAAATCCCTCAACAAAACTGTTCATCGAACAATTATTGATGAGGGGGCATCTACATGTATTATGTCGATGAGTTGCTGGAAAACTTTAGGATCTCCACCCTTGTCGCGATCTTCGACGACATTAAAAGCATTTGACGAATGAACATATACCCCATATGGTATTCTAAGTAACTTGAAGGTTGAACTAGGAGGGAAATCAGTAGAAATAGATGTTGAAGTAATCGACGAAAATCTAGATTACAACATCCTACTGGGAAGACCATGGATATATGATATCGCTACTGTTGTGTCGACCTATTTTAGGAAGATTGCATTTCCCTTTCAAGGAGGGATTACAATTGTCGATCAACAAAACTTCCTCCCCAATGGTTCTCAAGTTACAGGAAGCATTCCAATGATCCATGGAAGCCCCCATTCGCTTCAAAATATCGGAGTAGGCCTACTAAAAGACCCTGTATTAATGGGAACTTTTGCCCTTCTGCCTCTGATCAATCTGGCGGAAGTAGCATCGGTAGGAACCTGCAATATGATATCTTCGATTAAAAAGATCTCAGAAAACGATATTGACATGGATCATGCGCAGGTTTTGCCTCCAATCCCAACAGAAATATTGTAGCAATCAATGTTCCTAGCATGGGAGGCAAACCCAAATCAATGCTCATCAAGCGTTTGGATAGATAGGTCTAAGGAATATGGCACCCCTTCATATCCTTGGTTGAGAGTGCATGTCACCGATGAAGGAATTGTTCAATCAATGGTAATTGAAGGGGCACCATGGGAAGATTACCACCATAGTTCCTTTCTTCTGGATTGTGAAGAAAATACTCCTGATGACCTTTGTCATCCATCAGTTTTTTATTTTCTATGAAATACTGTAAACACGGTGGATTCAGAGTGAAACTTGTCCAACATTGAAGAGACTATCACCATAAATATCTCGACCAAAACAGATGTTGTAGAGAATATTTATGTTGGCAAATGTTGTTCTCCTTCAGAACTGGAAATATATAACGCTCTTTTTCGCGAATTCAAAGATGTCTTTGCTTGGTCATATAATGAAATTCCAGGCATTGACTCGAGTATTGTTGAACACAAAATCAAGATGTATCCAGATGTCAAACCAGTACGACAACGACTACGGCAGGTGCACCCCAAGAAAGCCACTGCCATCAAGGCAGAAGTTGAAAAAATTCTCCATGTTGGTTTCATTTACCCGGTTCCTCTAACCGATTGGGTATCGAATATTGTCCCTGTTATGAAAAAACAAGGAACGATTAGAGTGTGCGCTGATTATAGGGATGTAAATCAAGCCTGTCCAAAAGACAACTACCCTACACCCTTCATCGACCAGATAATTGATGAATGCGCCGGATGTGAAATCTTTTCATTTATGGACGGATTCTTTGGGTATAATCAAATAAATATCCGCCCACAGGACCAGTCAAAGACTGCATTTATTTGTCCGTGGGGCACATTCGCATATCGAAAATTACCCTTTGGTTTAAAGAATGCAGGGGAAACATTTCCCTATAACAAAATGGCCCCTATATTGCTAAGCGAGTGTTAGCAAAAGGAGCCTACGAGTTAATGGGTTATGACGGGATTCCACTGGCACAACCTCGTAACAGGTTGTACCTTAAGCATTACTATGCGAGATTCAGTATAGTAACCTATATGCTTTTGTTATGTTTTTGTTTTCACTAAAGTATTTGTTTTGGTCATGTAATCCAATTTTTACATTTATTGCAGATGTCAAACCTATTGGAGTCATGTGTTGGATATGCCGACGGAGCGAGTCGTAGTTCGCGGAACCTATCTTCCGCGGCTTGGACCATTTTTGATCCAAGCGGTGAGTTAGTAAGTTTCAGAGGGGTATGTATTGGTCGATCAACGAATAACATCGCTGAATATAGCATGTTGATAGAACTTCTCTCTGATGCCAGTGCACATGGCATGCGCCAACTGATTGTCAGGCTAGACTCACAACTCGTCATACTACAACTCACTAGTATCTACTCTGTCCGAAATCCAGCTATTTATCACATGTTCCTAAGGGTTAAGATTTTGGAAAGGCAATTTGATTTTATTCAATATCAGCATATTTCCAGAAGCTTAAACACATTAACTGACTCATTGGAAAATTATGTGTTAGATAGACATTTGCAACATTTATAAAAAGAAGCATCCCATTAATATTTGCGTTTGGATCATGTAACTTAACCAAAATAAAACTCTGAAAATAAAAAATATATATGTATAACTGTTTATGGTTTACACATAATTTTCTGTAACCAAGACAAAATTGGTCAAATGACCCAAAACTCAAAACGCTAGGGGGCACCCTAGTCTAATGATGCTCGTGATAGCAAGTCACGGCCTGTGCGATCATGCGTAAGAGCTTAGTCCATCGTCTTGGCACACCAGTAGTATGCCGCTGCAACCTCAAAGGCAGCTCGTCAGTCCTCACATCTGGAATACCAAGAGTGAGGCCCTTGACCTGATCCTGTAATGCTGTGAGAGTCTCGGCCACATCGAGGTCGCGAAGGATAGCCCTTCCAACAGCCTCTCCTGCTGGGGCGGCAACTGGCACTCTCAGGCGTACTACTGGCCGAATGGGACCGACATCTGCATGAACACATGAGTTTGATTAGTCTTGATAGAATAAAGCACAAGGACATTATAAAAGAAAAATGATAAACAGGAATATGGTCAAAGAATTTACCAATGGCACCCCACTGTTCGCCAGCCGACAGTACTAAATCTAGGTCACCCCAGAAGTCCATACCAGCATATGGATACTTGGAATAAACCATCTCGTGACGATAAAACCACCCAAAGAAGGTATCAGAAAAGGAAATCTGAGACTGACCAGCATGCCTAGACATATGGTCGACCCATCTCTACATACGTGGTTCAGTCGGTGAAGGTAAATCGAGTGCAATATACTGCGGCTACATCAATGGTATCTTTTCCAAGGTGAAGGCGGTCAAGATAGAACCATACCCAAAGTTCTTCAACCTCTCGCTCTTCACCTTGGTCAACTATTCTTTCATCACAAGGAGTACTGCGTCGCACCAGTTGAACACCTTCGGTTGGAGACATTCCAAGGCATACTGCATATAAGATCGGTTGGCCACATGAAGAGCCGCACCACCAGCCATCCTACCAAAAGTGAACAGAATAGTCCTCAAGGACCTGTCAGTGACATCTCGGATGATGATCTTGCTATCTTTACTCGGCTGAGATCCCTCTCTGCAATACCTGCGAACATAATCTCTCACAGATTCACCTCCTCGGGCCAAACCTGATAAAGAGATGGGGGCACCCCGCCTCAACAAGCCGGTCAAGAAATATATGTCCACTACAGTCAAGGGGATGGATTTTCCCCTAATCTAGAACACCTGGCTGGTAGGATCCCAAGCATCGAGCAAATACTGCAGCAAGTTGATTTGTTGTCTCATGTTAGAAATGCGGAAAAACTTCAGCAAGCCACAGTTCCGCAGTGCGTTTACTGTAACCGGATCATGTAAAGCAAGCATGTCCTCTTCTTCATGCTCACATTCTCACCATGTAATAGTCATCTTGCTCAAAAAATCTCTGAAAACAAACAAGAGAAGAGTTAGATCCTGATTTGGTGAGAAACATGCAAAATTTCCATCAAAAACTGTGCATAAATTTCCTTCCTTGCGCCCATCGCACCTATAGTAGTATTCTGGGTGTGTTGCATGTCAGTTGGCTAGTAGATAGGCTAACATCCAACGCACCTTTCGATACACAAGGGGTGCGCTGAAGCCAGACAAGTTTTTCAAACCCCAGAGGCTCAGAAAAACCAGGGATCAAGCTCAAAATGCAAAATGAAAAGCATGAAATGAAAGAGCTCAAGTTTAGCTCCTACCTGGTCTAGACGGCACCAAGAATCGTCCACAAAATCTCCCGGAATCAGCTGATGAAAATAAAGGGGGAAAAGCACCTCCAAATCTCCAACAAGCCAAAGTTCAAATTAAATGGTAAAATGAGAGGTAAAAGCACTTTTAAATTACTTTTCACGTAATTCGAGTAAAATATTAGTGTTCTAACTCATTTTTCAAACATATAATGTTCATTTCTAACTAGTTTGATGAAGCAATTGAAAATGCAGTATAATCTTTGAAAGAACGAAGTTATTTATGGTAAAGTCAAGAAATGATCGTTGTATCGAGCAGTTTTAGCACATAGTTCAAGCTCGTTAAAAAATAAACATAAGTCATGAGCAAATGTTTCTCCCCGCGTTTAAGCTCATTAAAAAATGAACTATTTCCTAGTAAATAACCATCGTGAATGTAGTACTTCAGCCTTTAAAGCCTTGGTCGTGTTCTCATCATCACCTCCAGTCTGTGTTCGCCGATCATTCACCTCCATTTGATTGTTTACCCTTTTTGAGGAACAGCTGCGAAGAGTGATCCCACTAGCCATCCTTGTAACACTGCCGTGATTGGAAAATTCCAAACCTTACCTGGAATCAACTGCTACCCAATTTTATCACTCGTTCCTCAAAAGACGAGTCTCCTTTAAGCTCTTTTCAACTGACTCGTAAAATATGAAAATATTACCGAGCCATTGGCCTCTCCAGCTCGTTAAAGGGACCGGAAGTGATATCCCTCATTTAAATTTTAATCTTTTTGGACCTGAGGGATTATTACACAAAAATATCGAGCGGTTGTTTTGTTCGGCTCGTTAAAAGTATCGAAAATTCATCCCTTCTGTATTGTTTTATACTTTTACGGACTTAAGGGATTAGATGACAAAAAATAATTTTGGAGTTTCCCTTACATCCCTTTCAGACTCTCTAAAGTTGAAAAGGACCGAGTTATCTTTGTCGTTAAACTCGTTAAAACCTAATAGCAACAAACTTGTCCATAGCAGACAAGAACGAGTTTCACTATCGCTAGGCTCGTTAAAACATAGCGATGGGTTTGCCCGAAGGGAAAATTATAAAACAAGCATATGTTATCCTCCTCAAGCTTGAAAAAAATAAAGAGGTACTGGTCAGCAATGACTGGGGAAAAATTGGGACGAAAACTTGAAGAAGCTTTGTTGGTAGCAAGTCGCTCTTGAACATGACACTTTCACTCTGCATCCAAGTCAGGTTGGGTTGTTTCATTCACCGGTAACATCACCATGGTCCCATCACACCATCCACATTTGGGGTTAATGCTACCAATCCATCACTTCAGTGTCGCTGATATGTTCAAGAGAAGTCATTCAGAGAATTCACCTGTGTCTCACCCACTGCAATACATTTACGCTCCATTCTTTCATGACCGCCACCCTGAACCTTATATCACCAGATCGTTTTCACCTCCATTAAAATCATTTTCTTCGTTCCGTGTCATTGATGTGGGATTCATTAAGGCCCTCCTATGACGGATCGCTTCTTTTCGACATCAGCTCATTAACCAAGAAGTTGATCTAGGAACACCTCGTTCAGTACTTTGAAGCTTGCATGCCTCAATGGAAAGTTTCTCACTTCCAGCGACAGGTTTACATCAATGGCCTTCGACCGAAATATTTTGCGTGGTGTTCGACGCCAAGTCCTTTATTCACAGCACGTGAATTGTACTGCAGTACCTTGAGGGTCATTATCATTATCGATGATCCCTCTCGCGACTGTTAACAGCTTAAATCATTGGCTGGTAATCAGGCGATGTCTTTCCGTGTTCGACTCCAGAACATCTCTCACATGGATAGACTTGTACTTCGAGTGAAGATCGAATGAGATTGAAGACCCCAGATCTAGTTTCATCCATCCGGGGTGCGATATATATTCAGGGAAATAATGACATCAAATGTACATTGTTGCTGCACAGATAATCATCCAATCAAAGGGATGATGGCTCTACCAGAACCATCAGTCTACACTCAGACGATTGTCTATCCTATGTACATGAAAATGAATTTATAAAGCTAAGCATGGGAATGCCCTCCTCAGCTAGATCATGAAAAAATTATGAAGATAATGTATTGTATTGTATATTATTACAGGTCTCCTCCTAGCTTGAAAGAACTTCGGATCCTCATGATAAAGTATTTCACCCGACATCAAAAAGATTAACGACCTCATGCTTTAGCGGGCAACTGTTATAGACATTTTTGGGCACTACAACCCCAAGCATAAAATTTCCATAAACCAAGGGCTCCTAAGTCCCTAAAAGTTTTGTTCTAACCCCTAAAGAAACAAGGTCAACTGATTACAGCTTCTCCCAGAAGTTCTCCATGAAAAACCACTCAGAACTGGTCAAAACAGGATCATTTCACTTGCTCCATAGGCAAAGTGTGTTGCATCTCACCTAAGTACACTCTGTGGGTGCGTTGAATTTCAAAATCCCTTCTATGGGGTGCGATGGGCGAGAAGTGACAAATGGCAGTGTCAATCTGCGAGGTGGAGAGGCATGGAATCTTCTAGAAACTTCTCCTGTGACACTTGCCTCTCTGAATTCGACCAAGTATGAGTAAGAGATCATCAATCTCCAAGTGGAAGCAAGAACTATCAGAGGGAAGACACTAATCAAATCACAAGCTGACTCATCTCCCTTACAGATATCCATATATGGATCCCTCATCCCAGAGATCTAGGGGCTGGAATTTTGCATCTTGTAAGGAATTGTTGTTGGTTTCTTGAGACAACATCATAGTGTTGGGTGATCTAAGCTTTGTATGAGGTGCAGAAGGGCTTACTTGCTGAGAGGATGATGCTGGGTTAGAACAACTGGTTGTAACTCCCTTGGTTCTTTCTTGATTATCAATAAAATCTATTCAAGTTTTCCTCCATACTCTTGTGTCATTTATGTTTTATACATTTGTATGGTCAATTTACATATGATCCTAGATTGTTTATGATTATAGATCCATGTTCTTGTATAGTGCTATGTTACTATGATTCTACAAGTACTCTGTGAAGCTGGGCGTACAGGGAAGCAAGTAGCAAAGGACTATCAGAAGAGAGAGGAATCGAACTAGGAGCCAAGTGCAAGACAGAGGTTGGTCTCCCTTGTTCTTCTCTCATCTATATTTCATATGGGAAAAACGAAAGTAGCTTTACTCTGTTTTTTTCTAAGGTAGCTACCACACCTTAGTGGGATAAGCAATTTTGTATAGACACTTTTCCCTGTAACAATACTGGCTTGGCTATGGGCCAGTCAGCATGCATCTCACCCAGTACACTGCTGGGGGTGCGATGGGCACGAGAAGGGAAATTTTTGCACTGTTTTCTCATGGAATTTTTGCCTTTTTTTTTTTTCCAAACCAAGACCCTGACTCTTCTCTTACTTGTTTTGCAGAGATTTATCGGAGCAAAATGGTTGTTACATGGCGAGAACGCGAGCATGAAGAAGAGGACATGCTTGCTTTAGATGATCCGGTTATGGTAACTGCACTGCGGAACTGTGGCATGTTCAAGTTTTTTCACATCTCTAGCATGAGGCAAAAAATCAACTTGTTACAATATCTTCTCAATGCATGGGATCCTACCAACTAGGTATTTCAGATCAGAGGCAAATCTATCCCCTTGACTGTCATGGACATCTATTTTTTGATCGGTTTATCGAGGCGTGGTGCCCCTCTTTCATTATCAGGTTCCGCCTACGGGGGTGAATCTGTGAGAGATTATATTCGCCAGTATTGTAGAGAGGGATCTCAACCGAGTAGGGATGGCAAGATCAACATCCGAGATGTCAATGACCAGTCCTTGAGGACCGTTCTGTTCACTTTTGCTAGACTGGCTGGTAGTGCGGCTCTTCACGTGGCTAACAGGTCTTATATGCAGTATGCCTTGGAATGCCTTGAACCAAAGGTGTTCAACTGGTGTAATGCAGTACTCCTTGTGATGAAAGAACAAATGACCAAGGTAAAAAGCAGAAAATCCAAGAACTTCGGCTATGGTTCTATTTTGACCGCTTTCGCCTTGGAAAAGATCCCACTGATGCAGCCACAATACATTTCACTTGGCTTACCTCCACCGACTGAGCCACAGATGTAGAGATGGGTCGACCTTATGGCCCGACATGCTGGTCAGTCCCAGGTTTCCTTTTCTGATACCTTCTTCGAGTGGTTCAACCGCTAGGAGATGGTTTTTTCTGAGTATCCATATGCTGGTATGGATTTCCGGGGTGACCTGGATTTGGTGTTGCCGGCTGGTGAGAAGTGGGGTGCTATTAGTAAATTCTCTAACCATATCTCTGTTTATCATTTCTTTTTATAATGTTCTTGTGCTTTCTTCTATCAGGACTAATCAAAACTCATGTGCTCATGTAGATATTGGACCAGTTCGGCCAGTAGTACGTCTGAGAGTACCAGCTACCGCTCCAGCAGAAGAGGCTATGGGGAGGGCTATCCTTCACAACCTAGATGTGGCCGAGACTCTTTCAGCATTGCAGGATCAGATCAAAGGCCTCACTCTTGGTATTCTGGATGTGAGGACTGACGAGCTACCTCTAAGGTTGTAGCGACATACCACTGGCATGCCGAGTCGATGGACTAGGCTTTTACGCATGATTGCATAGGCGGTGACTTGTTATCACCAGCATCATTAGACTAGGGTGCCCCCCAACATTTTGAGTTTTGGGTCATTTGGGATTTTGTCCTGGTTACAGAACATTATGTATGAAACATAAATAGTTATATATATATATATATATATTGATTTTCGGAGCTTTATTTTGGTTGAGTTACGTGATCTTGATGCAAATATTTGATGAAATGATTCTTTTACAAATGTTGCAAATGTCTATCTAACACATAATTTGCCAATGAGTCTATTAATGTGTTTAAGTTTTTGGAAATATGCTTGTTACACAGTAATTTGTCACCATTGGTCACCGTCCCTATCGCCCTGTTCCCGTACATTGGAGGACGAATTCCGCGACCTGTGAGCAGTGACATAACCCAAAAACACTTGTATTATGTTCCCCTGAGTATGTAATTCATGCTCCCTGAAGACACCTTCTGCAAATTCTCCCTAAAAAGTACTCTTTTTCCATTGGCGCAGGTCCACAAGTATCTTACCCGCGCCAATCACTGAGATCCTCAAAAGAGGGCGCGATCATTGGCGCTCTGTCACAGAACAATACCCACGCCAGCCCAGTTTGGTAATGATTTTTGCTAAAAGCACGCCCGTCTATTTTTTTCCTTTCAGATCACGAAGTCTTTTGAGGGAAAAATCCATCTGATAGAGGTCGAGAGTCATCATCTATCCTCGACATCTATCCACAGTGGCTTTTTAGAGATAATGCCAATCCACAACGGGTGTCCTGGTTCATCGAATCTTTCTCCCTTCTCCATCTATAAATATCTGTCCTCATGCATTAGACAAGCTAGTTTTTAATTCTTGGAGGAATGCTAGTTGTGATTATGCTTGTCGTGAGTGATAGTGAAGCATAGAGAGGTTATGCTGCCGGAGAGGAGGTACATTGCAAGACACATATAGTTGCTCGCCCAGCCAGAGGAGAGGTTCAACGTCAGAACCTTGGTTGTAACTTTTCCCGTCTATTATTTATTAATGAACGACTGCTGTTATAGTTCCAATCTCATTGTCTATTATAGTGATGTTTGATTTATTTCCTTTCTGACTGAAATATAGTTGTGCCTTGGTGGATTTTATGCTTGTCTTTGTTTCTTCCTTTGCATGTGCAGGTGTCCGTTTGCAAGGATCGCAAGGATTGTGACCTGCCGGAGCGAGGAAGCGGGAATACCAACTCTGCTTCGACTATAGCGTTGGATTCCAGGTTGGTCTTCTTAATTCACCTTTAATGTACAACTAGGAACTTGCGTGGCAGCGTGATTTGATTGTGGCTAGTTCTGTTTTAGGCTAGTGGGATCGCCTCTGTCCACAGAGGGGATTTACCTATCCAAAAATTTGGCGACCCCGCTGGGGAGAAGCTATTTAGAATTTGTCTTGCATGTTAATTTTCTCTTGCTTGCTTGAGTGCATGAGCTTTCTGGGTCAGTTTTGAGATTGTTATTTACTGTTTGATCCATCTGAGCACTGTCGGCCCGACCTAGGGTCGTGTTATTTATTTTTTTTAGCCGGCAAGCTTAGTTGGCGCGGTTTTTGTTCTGACAGTCGCGCCAGTTGGTGCATTTTGCCCAACAGCAACTCGCGGCAATCTTTTGGTAGCGCAAGTTGCAGGCTGACAGTCGCGCCAGCCCTGTGAATTTCGCCTGTGTTTCGGTTGGAAGCTCTTTAGACCCAGATTTTTATCTTTTTATATCTCTTACAGCCTCTGGAAGTGTGTTGAATCTCTGTGTGACTGGTTTTGGCCTTTATCCTTCAGTTGTTTGCTTATTTCTATTGATTTTCGTCTCAGCCCTAGAACATCTAGTGGCTTCGCATGTCTAGCCTTCTGTGGGGAGTTTCGGTCTTTTGATTTTCCAGTCAACTTGTTGGTTGTGTTCTGCACCTATCTAGTGATTGTTAAAGCTTGGTCTTCTATGCTTTGGGTGATTCACTTCTAGCTTCTTTGGATTTTGCTCGACTTCATTTGAACTTAGATTACATGGTTCATTGGAAGTCTTTCTGTTTTTCCTTGCTTGGATAGTTCATTTTGGTGTTTCAGGATTGGTTCTATTTCATTGAGTGAACTTGGATTGCGTATACTTGTGAATATATCTTAAGATTTGTTTACATGCATCATGTCATCTTAAAGGAAAGAAAAACAAAATATCTTTTGCATCATATTAGTTAGCGTTTATTGTTATTTGTTGCTATTAAAAAGAAAAAATTTCATTTCTTGTTATTAGCTGCATCAGAATCTTTGTTGTTTGCTGAGTGATCATTTTGTTTGTGTAAAGATTTCAACCCTCCTGTAGATAGAATTCATCGAATGAAATGGTATAGTTTTGGCATGTAGTTTGCATCTAAGAAGCTTTTGAGATACCACATACGGTAGGACCAAAAAATTGAAACATAATTGAAGATAAACTTTAAAATAAACTCAATGAACATAACAACGCATTGGAACCTAACGCAAACATTCTAGAGGTCTAGGTTAGAGACGTGTTCCGGCGTCTTTAAACCTGGTAGCTTACCGTTGAGTGGTTGGGTGATTCCTCCACAGTGAAACGATAGGTGCCAATACGCACTGTGCCCCCACGTACCGTCGCGTATATATTGGGGGACCCCTATAGGATTAAAACCTTTTATCCATAGGAAGCCGAGTGTGCTGCCTTACAAGCCGTAATGCACTGAACACAGCATTCGGAAAGATTGACTGCAGTACGGGAAGTCCTTGGTTTTCATCTGATTTCCGAGGTGTATAAGCAATTTTACGGATTGTTTGGTAAACCTCTTGCCTAGTTTTCCAGAGCAGTCACTTTTGATCCTTTTCGGACTCCCTAAAAGAAAAGGTGCCCGTGAGCGTCTTGTCACTTCATGCTCATTAAATATTCGAAGGAGACTAGAGTCATCTTTTGTCCTTTTCTCGACTCTTAAAACATGAAAAGGTCAAGTCGTGTCTTTGCGTCTTAAAATTTATCTGGCTACGATAACATCTACCCAATTAGATTTTGTTTGCGATTAGCTTGAGTAGGATTATTTCTCGTTCAATGGCATCCTTCCCTGAGCCCACCGGCCAAGGTGTTCCCCTTGATGGAAACCCTCGTCCATTTCCTGCTGTTGGAAATGTCGGTGTTCAGTATATCGCAACTTTGTCTTTGCCTGGGTTAACCATCGGTTTGCCCGTGTGGTTGTTTTCAAACTCGGTGGTCTCGAGTGTGATAACTCCTGTTCCACCACCACCTCCTCCACCCGAACAACATCATGTTGATCCCAAGGTGGACCCCTTCCCTTCTTCGCCTATTGATGCGTCCTCATCTTCTACTTCGCTTGGTGAAACTCTGGATTTAGGTAACCAAGTGGCTAAGAAGAAGAAGAAGAAGACCAAAAAGAAGAAGTCTCTCAAGGGAAAGGTCGCATCTACCCCGAGTATACCTCAAGTAAAGCCACCTCCTGCTCCTCCGCGGAAGGCTAAGTTTCCTTGTCGATTATGCAAGGAGGACCATTTTCTTACTGATTGTCCTGGTATTCCCAGGATCCTAGATATATGGTCCCGTGACCCGACTCGCCCCTCGTCGTCGCAGATTGACAATACCTTATCAGCTGGTAAGGGAAGAGGGAAGGTTCGTTTCCCTTGTCGACTTTGTGAAGGTAATCATCTCCTTCGCCTTTGTCCACTTATGGATGAAGCCTCCCGTCTTTTGGAAAGTCTGTCAGCTCCCTTACCTCAACTACCCGCTGGATATCAGCGTCTTTTTGCTACTGCAGATCATCTCTCCGTTAACCAAGAGATCAAGTATGATTCCTCTTTGGTCCAGCCTTCTCTTCCCGAACCTGGCTGTGCTCAGCCGGTCCCAGACCAGTCCCTGGTCGGAAAGAGTGTTGATTTACGTTCATCGTCCATGCACCATTTTGTTCCGGGAATGTTTCTCATCAAGGATGAACCATCTGAATCCAAACCAGACGAAAGTCCAAAGGTCCAGATGACAAGTGACCTGGTCTTTCAAGAGGTCCAGATGACAAGTGACCCAGTTTTGCCTTCAGAATCTAAATCCAAACCAGACGAAAGCCCAAAGGTCCAGATGACAAGTGACCCGGTCTTTCAAGAGGTCCAGATGACAAGTGACCCGGTTTTGCCTTCAGAAGTTCCATCCTCAGATGATATTATCACTGTAAAGAATGAAGACCACACCGTCCAAACTCTATTCATAAACACAGACTCTTATGATCAAGTGAGCATCCCTCTCATTCCTTCGTAGCAGGAAGGAAGTTTATCAGAGTCATATCCGGCCGTTTATCCGGTCCCACCTCCAAGCAACCTAGTTGTTTCCTTTAATTGGGATCAACTAGGCAATCCCCGGTTACCAGCTTCCATGCCATTTCGAATTATAGTTCAAGTCTACCGAATGGTTATGGCCGGTAGCATTATTGATGAGGGATCTCCTGTGAGCATCCTTTCTTCAACAGCCTGGGAAGCACTTGGTTTGCCACTGCTTTTACCGGAGATGAGAAACCTTACAGGTTTTCATCGAGAAACCATTCGACCTTTAGGAATTATTCCCAATGTACCTATCACATTAGAAGGGAAGACCATTCAAATGGGCATCATGGTAGTCCAAGGTCTGTTAGATTACAATTTACTCCTTGGGCGAGACTATATTTATCACATACGCGCAATTGTGTCCTCACTCTTTAGAGTGATGTGTTTTTCGCACGAGGGAAGAACGATCAAGGTCGTAGGCCAACTTTCGTTTCACGGTTCACACTTCACGTATAGTCATCTACCATTCCTAAATGGTCTTATTTCCACAGGAAATGCCTCAACATCCAGTCCGTCATCTTGATGGCGGCAGCAGACCCGGGCGCGTGACTGAAGCCCGGGGAGCATGCATCCTCCTTTTTAAAATCGAGTCTTTCCAAGTGAACCTTCATTCCATCCACTCCGTGAATGCCATGAAGCTTGGGGGGCCTGTACCTCGATTTGCATTATCATGCTGCGGGCATGAAAATCTCGATTTGCATTATCATGCTGGGGGCATGCAAATTTATAGCAAGCATAGTTTTTCGTTTCAAGCTTGTGTAAACATGAAACCGAATTCAAGCAAAGTTCTATATGGTTCAAGCTTGTGTAAAAATGAACCCATACCTGATTTACATCCCGTGATTGCCTTTTATCTACTAAATTCTGCTAGATGAGCCTTGGTTGTTTCATTCCATCGCCACCATCTCTTTGGCCGACCATACGCTTTCACTTGGTTGTTTATCCTTTCCTGAGGAACCGCAGCGATGAGTGGTTTTATTAGCCAGCCTCTTGACCATTACATGTTTTGAGCAGTTCCACCATTACCGGAACCAGTTGCTACCCTTTATACCACTCGTTCCTCTAGGACGAGTCTCCTTTAAGCCCTTTTCAGACTCGTAAAATATGAAAAGATTGCCGAGTATTTTTTCCTTTTGACTCGTTAAAGAGAATAAAAATGGAGGTCTGCTTTCAGCTCTTTTTCTGACCATTTAAAAAGGAAAAGATTGCCGAGTTACTCCTCTTGACTCGTTAAACGTTAATAAGGGGCGGTCGTTTTAAGTTCTTTTTATCGACCGTTAAAACATAAAAAGATTACCGGGTTTTGTCGTTTCAAACTCGTTAATGGTCATGAAACGACGTGATTTCAACCGCTTTTTTACTTTTTCAGGTCGGAATCACTATTTATGAAAAGTACTCCTCGATCGTAATGGTCGGGCGGTTCTTTCGGGCATTATTTTATACTTTTTCGGGCCCGAGAGACACAACTTTACAAAAAAGGACACCCCTGGAGTTTCCTTTTCTGTTGTCTTTTCAAACTCTCTAAACATGAAAAGACGCCGATTTCTTCCTTTGTCAGACTCGTTAAAACCTGATGACATCAGATTTTGTCAAAATGACGTACCACAAGCATATGATATCCCCATCAAGCTTGTTAAAAATAATTCGGGTACTCGCCAGAAATGGCGGGGGAAAAAATGAACTATAATTACCGTCGTGTCGGCAGTATGTCGCTCTTGAACATGGCACTTCTCTGCTTTCGTGTCCAGGGTGGGGATATCTCATCTCATATTTTTCACTTGCTTCCATGGACTTGGGTACCCTATTTGACCTCTCATCTACTCATTGCCTCATCATCATGACCTTTGATCCATCGATGTCAAATACTGCCAATTCCACTATCGTGTCGCTGATATGTTCAAGAGAAGTTGACCTCTGAAAAGAAACAACCTCCATCTGATAGTTCACATGATCTTGATTCACAACATTATCTCTTTGTCTCGTATCGATGATGTGGGAAACATTATGGCCCACCTTCGCTCAAGGTCACTTCCTGTCGACTTCAGCTCATTATCCAGGAAGCTGATCTAAAGACTCCCTTCCGGTGCCTTAGAGCCTGCATGCCTCAATGGCAGGTTCTTCGTGTTCGACGTGAGGTTTTCATCATTGGCCTCCGATCGAATGATTCTACGGGTGTTCGACACCAGCTCATTAATTCGCACGCCGTAGATTGTACCTATAGTACCTTGAGGACCATTGTCATTATTGGTGGTACCTCTTGCGTCTGTTAACAGTTTCCATTATTGACTGGTAATCAGACGATGTTCATGCATGCTCGACTTCAGCTCATACATTCGCATGCTTGAACTTGTACTCTTGTTCGGGTCGAGACGGAGCGCAAGACCCTGGATTATGTCTGTTGTAATCCAAGCGTGATTCTTGATACATGACTCATTCACTGGATGGCTGCGACCATACCTGAGTCAATTCATTGATCCTAACCAGATGGCCGCGTCCATACTATGGATCTAGATTATTTATGTACTCTCTTATGGATGGCTGCGACCATACCACGTACATCATGTAATTGAACTATCAGTCGTGTCTCTCAATGCAGATCCTCGGCAACAGCTATATGTGTTCTTGTGTGTTCCTATAAAGCATTTCACCCCTCTCTTTCCCTCTCGGACTTCATGCTTTAGGGGGCATCTGTTACACAGTAATTTGTCACCATTGGTCACCATCCCTATCACCCTGTTCCCATACATTGGAGGACGAATTCCGGGACCTGTGAGCAGTGACATAACCCAAAAATACTTGCATTATGTTCCCCTCAGTATGTACTTCATGTTCCCTGAAGACACCTTCTGCAAATTCTCCCTGAAAAGTACTCTTTTTCCATTGGCGCAGGTCCACAAGTATCTTACCCGTGCCAATCACTGAGATACTCAAAAGAGGGCGCGATCATTGGCGCTCTGTCACAGAACAATACCTGTGCCAGCCCAGTTTGGTAATGATTTTTGCTAAAAGCACGCCCGTCTATTTTTTTCCTTTCAGATCACGAAGTCTTTTGAGGGAAAAATCCATCTGATAGAGGTCGAGAGTCATCATCTATCCTCGACATCTATCCATAGTGGCTTTTTAGAGATAATGCCAATCCACAATGGGTGTCCTGGTTCATCGAATCTTTCTCCCCTCTCCATCTATAAATATCTGTCCTCATGCATTAGACAAGCTAGTTTTTAATTCTTGGAGGAATGCTAGTTGTGATTATGCTTGTCGTGAGTGATAGTGAAGCATAGAGAGGTTATGCTGCCGGAGAGGAGGTACATTGCAAGACACATATAGTTGCTCGCCCAGCCAGAGGAGAGGTTCAACGTCAGAACCTTGGTTGTAACTTTTCCCGTCTATTATTTATTAATGAACGACTGCTGTTATAGTTCCAATCTCATTGTCTATTATAGTGATGTTTGATTTATTTCCTTTCTGACTGAAATATAGTTGTGCCTTGGTGGATTTTATGCTTGTTTTGTTTCTTCCTTTGCATGTGCAGGTGTCCGTTTGCAAGGATCGCAAGGATTGTGACCTGCTAGAGCGAGGAAGCGGGAATACCAACTCTGCTTCGACTATAGCGTTGGATTCCAGGTTGGTCTTCTTAATTCACCTTTAATGTACAACTAGGAACTTGCGTGGCAGCGTGATTTGATTGTGGCTAGTTCTGTTTTAGGCTAGTGGGATCGCCTCTGTCCGCAGAGGGGATTTACCTATCCAACAATGCTGATATTGAATAGAATCAAGTTGCCTTTCCAAAATCTTGACCCTTGGGAACATGCGATAGATAGTTGGATTCCGTACGGAGTAGATACCAGTGAGTTGTAGGATGACGAGTTGTGAGTCTAGCATGATGACAAGTTGGCGTATGCCACACGTAATGGCATCAGAGAGGAGTTCTATCAACGTGCTCTATTCAACAATATTGTTCGTTGACCGACCAATACATACCCCTCTGAAACTCACTAACTCGCTGCTTGGATCGAATATGGCCCAGGCCGCAGAAGATAGGTTTCGTGAACTACGACTTTCTCCATCGGCATATCCAACAAATGATTCCATTAGGTTCGACATCTACAACAAACGTAAAAGCGGATCACTTAACCAAAACAATTACCCTTAGCGAAAACAAAAATGTAACAAAATCATAGGGGTCACTATCTTGAGTCAAGCATATAACGCTTAAGGTACAACCTGTTACGAGGTTGCGCCAGTGGAATCCCATCATAATCTACTAACTCGTAGGCTCCTTCTGCTAATACACATTTAACAATATAGGGGCCCATCCATAAAGACTTGAATTTACCTGCTCCCAATTTATCGGGTTCCTAGTCATAAAGTAAGACCATGTCACCTTCTGAGAAGACACGGGGTTTGACATTCTTGCCGAACTGCGCCTTGACTCGTTTCTTATGGGCTTCGTTAGCCAAAGCGGCATCACGATAGGTTTCATCCAATTGGATTAGTGCCAAGAAACGAGCCTCCTCTTCTGAAGTTCTGGGGAGAAGGTCGATCGCGAGTTTGAGGGACGAGATTTCAAACTGAACCGGTAAGATTGCTTCTAGGCCATACACCAGTTGAAAGGGTGTAAACCCGGTTGCATTCCTCACCGATGTCTGGTATGCCCACAAGTCTGAGTACAGGATCAGGTGCCAACTCCTTTTATGGATTCCAATCATCCTTTGCAGCATCCACTTCAGGACCTTGTTGGTTGCCTCAACTTGTCCATTGGCCTGCGGATAATATGGAGTAGAGATGTCATGGGATAGCCCTAATTTGGAAGCCAATTCAACCATCATGTGATTGTGAAAATGCAATCCATGGTCTGTGACTATGGTCTGTGGAACGTCGAATGTGGAGACTACATGATTGAAAAAGAAGAGGGCAATTGTTTCGCCGTTGTTGTTTAATGTAGCCATCGCCTCGGCCCATTTGGTAAAATAGTCTACTACGACTATGATATACCCATGCCCCCCGGCTGAGGTGGGGCTACATGTCATGAAATATATGCCCCATTTGGAAAATGGCCCAACAACAACTACTGGTTGCAGAGGTGCAGGTGGTATTCTGGTTTTTAGATCAAATATTTGACATGCATGGCAACTTTTGACCGCGGTTATGCAATCTTTTAACATTGTTGGCTAGAAGTATCCTGCTAGTAAAATATTTTATGTCGTAGCGTAATTAGATTGATGCCCCCCACACACACCTGAATGGCAATCATTCAGGACTTTTTCGGCCTCCTCGTGGGTGAGGCACCTCCTCAGAATTGTACCGACACCACGATAGTAAAGTGTATCACTGACGATCATGTAGTCTTTTTCTTGGTATCGAATGCGTCGTTGTTCCGAGCAGGAGGTATTAGACCTATATGTTTGGGCTTGGAGATAGATTATTATGTCTCCATACCATGGTTTGCTTGAAGATATCAGAAACAAAGATTCGTCCATGATTTCTTCTTCTGATGTGACATCGTTGGACGACGATGGGAGATCGCATAATAACTCCATGAAAACCAGGGATTTCTTTGATTTGGATTTTATAAATTCAAGATCAAACTCTTGTAGAATTGCTATCCATTTTGAATATTTGCCCCCAGCAACTGTCGTGACAATATATAAGTCATGGTGTTGTAATATGACAGAATGGTAGTTTTTCGAAAGAGGACATAGTGTCGAAATCTCTGTATCGCTTGAACAACTGCAAGAGCTAGATTTTCAACGTAGGAATACTTGCTTTCTGTATCATTTAAGTTTCTACTCAAATAATATATAGGATGTTCAATTCCATTGTCTTCTTGAACTAAAACCATTGCGATGGTCGTACCCGTTGCGGCCAGATACAGGTTAAAATCTTTTTGATAATCAGGAGTGTACATTAATGATGCTTTTATTAGGGATTCTTTTAAAGCATCAAAGGAAGCTTGCACGACTTGATCCCAGACGAAGGGTACTTCTTTTTTCAATAGATGAGTATAACCTTTAGCAAGTTTGGCATAATTTGGAATGAACCTCCTGAGAAAGCTTGCTTTCCCTTGGAGTTTCTGAATCTGAAGCAAATTTGAAGGTGGAGGCAAATTAATGATTGCTTGAACCTTACATGGGTTGAGATGAATCCTGTCCTTTGAGACCACAAAGCCAAGTAAACGACTAGAACTGACACAGAACACACATTTGTGTAGATTGAGTCGTATCCTGTAGTGTCGGCAACGTAGAATTATCGCTCTCAAATGGTGCGGATGATCGGTCCGCTTTCATGAATGAGCCAGAAGATCGTCGACATATGGTTGAACGATGTTTTTGATGCCATGGAAGGCATAATTCATTGCCCTCTGAAATGTTGCCCCTGCGTTCTTTAAACCAAAGGGTAGCTTGCGATATGAAAATGTTCCCCATGGACAAATAAATGCAGTCTTTGACTGGTCCTATGGGCAGATATTTATTTGATTATACATGGAAAATCCATCCATAAATGAAACGATTTCACATACGGTGCATTCATCAATTATCTGGTCAATGAAGGGTGTAGGGTAGTTGTCTTTTAGACAAGCTTGATTTACATCCCTATAATCGACGTACACTCTAATCGTTCCTTGTTTTTTCATTACAGGAACAATATTCGATACCCAATCGGTTAGAGGAGCCGAGTAAATAAAACTAGCATGGATAAATTTTTCAACTTCTGCCTTGATGGTAGCGGCTTTCTTGGGGTGCACCTGCCGTAGCCGTTGTCGTACCAGTTTGACATCTGGATACATCTTAATTTCATGTTCAACTATGATCGATTCAATGCCTGGCATTTCATCATACGATCAAGCAAATACATCTATGAATTCATGAAAAAGAGCGTGATATATTTCCAGCTCTGAAGGAGAACAAGATTTGCCGACATAAATATTCTCTACAACATTTGCTTTGGTCGAGATATTTATGGCGATAGTCTCTTCAATATTGGACAAGTTTCACTCGGAATCCACTGTGTTTATAGTATTTGATAGAAAATCAAAAACCGAGGGATGATGAAGGTCACTAGGAGTATCTTCTTTGTAATCCAGAAGACGAGAATGATGGTGGTAATCTTCCCATGGTGCCCCGTCAATCATCATTGACTGAACAATTCCTTCGTCTATATAATGTACTTGTGACCAAGGATCTGAAGGGGTACCATATTCTTTAGACCTATCTATCCAAATGCTTGACGAGCGTTGATTTGGGTTTGCCTCCCATGCCAAAAACATTGATTGCTACAAGATTTCCATTGGGCTTGGAGACAATACCTGTAGATGATCCATGTTAATATCGTTTTCAGAGATCTTTTGAATAGAAGATATCATATTGCAAGTTCCCACCATTGCCACTTCTGCCAGATTGATTGGAGGCAGTAGGTCAAAAGTCCCCATTAATATATGGTCTTTTAGTAGGCCTACTCCGATATTTTGAAGTGAATGAGGGCTTCCGTGGATCATCGGAATGCTTCCCGTAACTTGTGAATTGTTGGGGAGAAATGTCTGTTGGTCGACGATTGTAATTCCTCCTTGAAAGGGAAATGAAATCTTCCTGAAGTAGGTCGACACAACGACTACAATAGCATATATCTAGGGCCTTCCCAGTAGGATGTTGTAATAGAGGTTTCCATCAATTACTTCAACATCTATTTCTACTATTTTGCCCCCCAGTTTGACTTGCAAGTTACTTAAAATCCCGTATGGGGTGTATGTTCGTCCATCAAATGCTTTTAATGTCGTTGAAGGTCGCGACAAGGGTGGAGATCTTAAATTTTTCCAGCAACTCATCGACATAATACATGTAGATGCCCCCACATCAATAATTGTTCAATGAACAGTTTTGTTGAAGGCTTTCACTTGAATAAGGAAAGCTAGTTGAGCTAGTAACTGAGGGTCATATCCTTTGTGATTAAAGGACACAAGATTGGAATCCATTGGGTCAATCCCACCTATCGCTGATAATAAAGCCTTCTTTTGAGAGGGGAAATTTTGCAGTACCTCAAGTGTCGACATAGCGGATGGCGATTAGGCCAGATCCTCTAATATATTATAATGCTGTGCTACTTTGGCACAAGGATTAAATGTTGATTTGTGTACTACTCCCTTTGGCGGCTTTATCGTTAGTTCAGGAATGATGGGTGGCACAAATTTGGTCGAAGTTGTTGTCGAACTACTGGGTTGATCATTGGCCTTGTTGTTCGACAGCTGTGGATTCCCGTAATTTTTATTCCTTGTCGATATCAAAGCATCATTTTGATGCTTCAAATCTGACAACATTAGCACTTGGGACGGGGAAGCATTGTCACTAACAACCAGATTTGTTCTTAGATTTGGAAACGGATCAATCAATACTACCGAGGTTTTTGAATTCTTGAAGAATTTTCTAAGCTCAGCTTTATACGGACACTCTCTTGTCCAATGATCCTCGTCACATATAAGGCATGGACGATTTGGTTTCCTATCTCCAGAAGGGTTTGCAAAAGGTTTTTCAGGGGACGACTCCTCTTGTTTTTTCTTCTTCCCTTTCTTTTTCTTCTTGCCTCCTAGTTGCTTGGTTTCTTTGCCTTTGTCAGTCAATATGGCATTTACTTCCGAGGCGAGAAGTTCTTCATTTGCATTTTGACCTGAAACCGTACGGGCCTTCTTTGACTTAGCCTTTACGGTTTTCGTGCTGGTCATTCCTATCACGCAGTCCCTGGCATGAGAGTCTTTGTTTGATTTAGGAGATGGAGGAATGGAAAATTCCGGTCTAGGAGCATTAGGGATTTTATCGTAGAGCGTGCCAGACTGAGTATAGGTCAATTCTAAATAATGCGCATGAGAAATTACTTGCTCTTCAGTGACGACTCCTCCCTTTGCCACATCATCCATAATAGAAGGTAAAAACGACTTAATAAACCATTTAGCCAACATCTGATTAGGAACATATGTTTTTACCATTCTACGACGACATCGCCACTCATGAATATGATCGGATATGTGAGTGGCCGTCGTTTGCTTGAAATTGGAAAGAAGCTCTGTTCTTGTTTCGTACCTTATGGGTAACTGAAAATGGGTTAAAAAGGTTGTGGCTAGGGTACTGAAGTTATCAAACGAAGCTCTAGGCAATTCGATATACCATTTTGCTACCGGACCAGTTAACATTCGCTGAAAAAGGCGAAGCCTGATCGAATCATCGTTTAGAGTGTTAGATGAACACCATAGATGAAAGGTCATCAAATGATTCAACGGATCTTCACCTGGATTTCCATTAAATTTAGGAATATCTGATGGAAGTTTATGAGGAATCGCTGGCCACCAAGGGGCGTAAGTGATTGGATCATTTGCTAGCCAGTTTAGATCTGGTAACTCTAAAGTTGCCACAAAGGGCAACTGTTGATTTAGGTTTGGCGAAGCATACCCAAGATAAGATGGGATTGCCTGAGCAATGGGTCTTTGCATACCAGCATAGTGCATTTGATGCTGATAACTTTGATAAGGTTGATGGGCATAACCATTATGAAATGGTTGATTTTGTCCGTTTTGAATATATGATTGCCCATAACTTGCAAAGACTTGGTGCTCAGTTCCTTGGTAAACTTGTTGGAATTGTGGTTGTTGATATTGCACCAGCCATGGTTGTGAGACCATGTGTTATTGTCCAATACTGGTTGTTTGACCGAAATGAGGGGTAATGGTACCCGTTTGAGCCTGGGTCACTCTAGTTAAGGAGCCACTAGCCAATGATTGTGGTGGTGTCCTAGGGACAAGGGGCTGTTGGATTGCGACCTAAGAGACTTGAGGTTGGCATACAACAGGTAACGCTTGTACTTGCGACACCATCACAATAACCGTTGTAGTGGGGATATTTGACATAGGCATACTTTGTTGCATTGAGTATACAACTCTTGGTTGTTGAGGTAGTATTGGTATCCAACCACTGGATGTAATTACAGCATAACCTGAATTCTGTTGTGAACCCTCGTATGCTTGACCTCCCAGAGGAGACAATGAAAGGGCATATTGCCCCCCATATGACGGTAGTCCGGTGCTTAATGGAATGATTTGCCTTTGAAGACTGGACTGCCAAATTGAAACTGCGAAGGATCAATTTGCTAAGACTCAACATAAGAGATTCCATATTTTATTCCGGATGAACAAACAGGAACAGACCATATTGTCAAAACAGCCTCTGGACGGATTCCATCCAGCCACTAAGAGCTAGTTGCGATAGATGGTACGCCGGCAAACATTGTTGGAGTTGCAGCAGACAGTTCTGCCGCTACTGTGTCAGATGACACAGTCCTAGATGTCGACGGTTGTTCAGACATATCTAGTCTATCCAAAAGGTTTCTTAGCGATTCTACAGGAACTTCTAATAATGGTAGATTAATTTCTAATGATGAAGGATATAGAGTGATCCCAACTCCAAAATGCGATGGAGTACTAGATGGTGGATACTCCACAATCTCTTCTATAGCAATCAAACCAGGAGGAAGAGGAAGACCGTCAGGTCCGTAAAATAATTTCGATGCTGAAGAAGGTATAGATTCTGCAGCGACTGATGTTTGGGGAACAACACCTTCTGAATCAGCTATAGATGGAGCCATTTCAGGTATCCTAGGATCAGTTCTACTGTCCTCTAGTGGCTGCGGAACTTCTTCTGTAAAGGCAGGGGTACCAGAAATGTTTGGAGTAACCGGAGTCTCCGAGGGTGTCGGAAAACTTGTCCCAACTAGACCAGGGGATTTTGAGCCGGTTAAATGGGTTCGCTTTGTCTCGAATAGTTTCGATTCTGGGGACAAAGACGGTTGACTTGTAAGTCTCCATGAACAACGATGTTTCAATTGACTTTCTTCCACAATTGCGGATTACTCGATCAACTAAAGATAAAGGGGAAAATGTTCCCGAATTAAATGAATTTTAGAGGCTTTGACACAACTTGTTTTTTCAATTTTTAAGAGTCGAGAAAAAACAAAAGATGACTCTAGTCGCCTTCAATTTTTAATGATCCTGAAGTGACAAGTGCTCAGATGGACCTTTTCCTTTAAGGAGTCTGAAAAGGAATGAAAGAGATTACTTTGCAAATCTAGACAGAGGGATTACCAAACCAATCGCAAAACTGCAGAATACTTTTTACTGTACGACAATCAATCTTCCTGAATGCTGTGCTCAGTGCATTGCAATCGATAGGGCGGTAGACACGGCTTCCTATGGATAAAAGATATAGCCTATTGTGGTCTCCCAATATATACTCGACGGTAAGTGGGAGCACAGGTCCATACTGGCACTTGTCGTCTCAAAGAGGAGGAATCACCCAACCAACAGTGAAAGCAACAGTTACCAAGCTTTACGACACTGCAATACGTCTCTAGCCTAGACTTCTAGATGTTGTGTGTTAGGTTCCAAAGCGTTTTTATGTTCATTGAATTTATTTTACAGTTGATATTTCTTAAGAAATTTGCCTTTTAGGTTCACCACATGATGTAGATATAATTCCTAAAATGCAATCTAAGATGATAAATAATCGTTTAATCTTCTTTTTGCAATGAAAATCCTAGCTACTAAAGAAAGAGAGATGATATTCTTTCAACATAGAGCAGAGAGCACACACTAGATGCACTGTCCTAAATCAAGCCAACAAGTAGTCTAAATGCAAATGCACATGCATGTATTTGTTTTCAGCTTTCTTAATGTGTGAATGACAAGAAGAATGCTAAGTACAAATCTGAATTATCTTTTCAAAGCGACAATACTAACAAATTTCTTTCCAAAAACGAAAGGAAGATAACAACAACACTTTGCTATTTTGAATTGAAAACTGCTTTCGACACTTGAGAAAATATTAATTCAAATCAAATACAAGAGTAATTGTATATTCAACCATCAAGAATGATAGAATTCTTTTCTTTGACTGAAAACGACACTTGCGACACTTTCAAATCAGAAGACGACAATTTGATTATGCTACTTCTTTGTAAAAGAGAACTGAAAATGGCACACAATACATAAAAACATTCATAGTTCTTTGCACAATGGAAGCGGAATGATGGAAAGGAAGGGAGTTTCCACAGTGGTATTCTGATCACAGGCAGCAAAACTCCTGAATAAAGCTGAAGAGAGTGAACACAGAAACCAAAACATGAGATCATAAGAGGTCTTGTCTGATCAGCGCACCTATAACACGGGGAAAGTGCGATGCAGCGTACCTACTGCACACAGGAGGTGTGATGCATCTAGGTTCCCCATAGGAGAAGGTGCGATGGTCCAGGGACAAGAGTTCAACTGGGTTCTGGGTCACAGTTTGCAGCTCAGTTCGGGGATTTAGGCCGAGCAAGTGATGTACAGTAAATAGAAATCACAGGGGCTGATCTAATGAGGTTACTAGAGCCACCACTAGGGCAATTAGAAAGTTTGCAAATTGATTGTTCAGTTTATAAACAAAAAGCAGAGATAGACTGAAGCAACATTGATCTACTTTTCACTTGCATAGCAAATGCAGTTCAAAGGCTAGCTGGCTTGAATTTAGGCTCTGTCTGTAAGTTTATAAAACAAACAAATATAGACAAACAAACAATCTATTCGCTCCCCAATGGAGTCGTCATTTTGTTATCGGGAAATCTAGTGTCCACTCGAAGCTGCTAGTCCCACTAAGACTGGTAGCTATCTTAGAAACAAACAAACTAAAACTACTTTCGTTTTCCTTTATGAGAAGTAGATAAGAGGGGAATGAAAGACACCAACCTCAGTCTTGCGCTTGGTTCCTTGCTCGGTTCCTCTCCTTTCTGATAGATTCTTGCTACTTCTCCTTCGTCTACCCAGCTTCAAAGAGCACCTGTGGAATCAAAGTAGCATAATACTATCGAAGAACAGAGATCTACAATCATAAAAAATATAGGACCAGATATATATTTACCACACAAATGCATATATTATCAAACATACAAGAATGTGGAGGAAAACTTGAATAGCTTTATTAATATCAAGAATAGAAAAGAGGATTACAACCAATTTTTCTAACCCAGCATCATCCTCCAGCATGAAAGCCCTTCTTTCACCTCATGAAAATCTTAGATCACCAAACACTATGATATTCCACCAAGAAACCAATAGCACTTCCTCACAAGATACAAAATTATAGCCTCTGGATCTCTGGGATGAGGGATCTATGTATAGATGATTGTAGGGGGTTGAGTCAACTTCTGGGATTTTGATTAGTGTCCTCTCTCTGATAGTTCTTGATTCCACTTGGAGATTGATGATCTCCTACTCATCCCTGGGCGAATTTAGAGAGGAAAGTGTCAAAGGAGAAGTTTCTGGAAGTTTCCATGATTATCCACCTCGCAAACTGTCTCTGCCATTTGTCCACTCTCGCCCATTGCACCCTACAGAAGGGCTTTTCAGTATCCATCGCACCCTTTTCACTGGGCAGGTGAGATGCATCGCACCCTCTGCACTGGGTAGTTTGTATGGTCCAGCTTTGACCAGTTCTGAGCAGTTTTCCGTGGAGAACTTTTGGGAGATGATGTAATAATCTGACCTTGTTCTTTTAGGGTGTGAAGAAAAACATTTAGGGACTTAGGAGCCCTTGGTTTATGGACATGTTTGATTGGGGTTGCAGTGCCCAAAAATATCTATAACACACCCCAAGAAACTCTCCTAGGTTGTATTTCAGAGATGCTCGGGAACATTACAAACTCAACAAACTGTTGGAAAACTGGTGGATGAATGAAAGAAATGTTGCATATTCAAACCAGATAACCACTTCTACTATGCTTGACCCTAGACATGGATGAACACCCCAGACTACAAGGCTTTAGACCACCAATTACTCATAGTTTTGAATAAATTGTGATGATGGAGAAGACTGACCACACCAGCAGATGCACAAGACCCTGTGATGGTCGGCTGCAATAGTTAAAAGGTTTTTAAATCTATTTTCTAATGCACAAATAGGATGACAGCTCTCTGGCATTAAAACAATAGAAGCCCGCAAACAAATTCAATGATACATGCTAAATCCTAACACAGAGGTGGGATGATAGCCCCTCTAATGCTAAACATTAACAACACATGAATAAATGCAAAACAAGCATATCCTAGAACAAGAAGAGGAATTGGACAATGTGCAATTAACAACAAAAGAAGCTTGCATTAGCTGAAAATGAAGACCAGACACTGCAGGTATCACAATAGTTACAATCTCCTGAAGTTGAACCTTACAGCAGAAATAACACTCATCAACCCGATTACATCTTTTTCCTAAATATATATAGAGTTTGTTCACAAAAAATCTTTGCAGACCCATGCGTCGAGGGGTAATAACTGACCACCAACTGCATTTACAGTTAGATATGGGTCCTCTACTACAATCTGAATGTTTTAATGGACAGAATGGTATTTACTGGTACTTTGTTGTCCTTCACAAATAGATGAAGTATTATCTGAATAAATTTCAATAATTGTTGTAGTGATTGAGCTACTCGAGGATTGTCCTTCTTGTCCTTGACCATACTGTTCTTTAACTGTGGTAGCTGAGGAATTCATGCATTGAAAACCGAATCATCTCTTGCTTCTTCGCGCTCACAAAACAGGCCGAAAACACTGAAAATGCATTGAAAATGACTGAGAAGCTAAGAATGAATGCTAGCTTTCGGATCACTTAGATGGACGGCCCAGATATGATGGTGGGAGGTGATGGGAAGACACAGAGTCGCGATTGAATATAAGTTGTTGGATTTGACAAATGGATGGTTGAGATTCGATCTGAGCAGCTATCAATAAGAAATTCGGAAAGGAGGATCGTGGACCATCAGATCATGATCGAG